>JANAVB010018998.1:12479624-12737124 GCA_029216955.1 Iris pallida
ATATATATATATATATAGGTGGCTTAAGCTCTGTTGATTCATTCTTGTATATATATATATATATATACATAATATATATATATATATATATATATATATATATATATATATATATATATATATATATATATATATAGGTGGCTTAAGCTCTGTTGATTCATTCTTGTATATATATATATATATATATATACATAATATATATATATATATATATATATATATATATATATATATATATATATATATATGTATATATATATATGGCTTTGAGATGGATTTTGGTTGATTTTTCCAGTTATGTATTTTTGGTGTTGGTGTTATTCCTGGTTTGGAATATTTTGGTTGTTATCTTCCAATTATTGGGTTATCCCGATTACAAAGGAGATGCTGTCCGATTTTTCTAAAATATTTTGAAAACCTTTTTGGTTTATTTCTCGAGTTCAGTTCTTGAAATTTGACAGTTTTTGGGTTGGTTGACTTTCGGATACCACTTTTGGGCGACGACCATATCAGTCCATGGGCCCTAGCGAAATGCAAACGAAACCAGAATTTTCGGACGTTGAGGCATAAGCTAGAATGCAACATGACACTTTGGACCAAGTCTGAGACTTACCATATTTTTATATTTTCAATTAAATTATTATTTTAGAACTTGTTACTGGCCAATAGTATTTTCGGACGTTGAGGCATAAGCCCAGTCTTTATTTCTTTCTCTGTGGTTTTGTAATTGTGTAGTATAGTTTTGGTTTCTTTTGATTTTTCTGGTTTCGTTAGTTATCGATAAACGCGTAGAATAATAAATTAAATATTTATTTTACATAGAAAATTAAATAAATTTTCTCACATTTAGTTAATAATAAAATATAAGTTTGTATTATTTAAACAAATTCACATTTTTTTCATTTAAAGAAAAATCTAGTTTTAGATATATTACAAAATACAAAGTTTTGCCAAATAATCGGAAAATGCGAATTTTCTCAATAAATGTTAACTTGACTTTTATTTCGTTAAATTAATGATTTTAAATTGCATCGATAAACGTGTTATGATAGAATAACATAAAACTTGACTAGGATCAATTTTAGAGATTGTAACTAGCACACCTAGATATGGTTCAATGATGATGGTTCTAAGTCAGAACTTCTCAACTGTAGGATTTCGAGGACGAGTCTGATTTCTTTCCCGGTACCGACTTCCAATCCAGTCATAAACCAAGGCAAGTACGGTTATGTTTGTTTTTTCAATTTAATTAGTAGTTGTAATATTGCAAGCTTAAACCACATTGCTACACGGAACTCTCTTCTAGAGTATTGATTGTTATTGATTGTGGGATATTGGGGGAGTAGTGTAGTGTTTTATGACCAATACCTTCATATTGCATAATTGTACGAGCTTACCCCTCTTACACATGGGGATAAGCTGTATCGTATCGCTAGGATACTATTATACAACCCAAGCCGGTCATAAGCATTACATACTCAAATCACATTATTTTCAATTGTAGAAAATTGCTGGAAAATATTGTTCAAGTATTTCAAACTGTTTAAAATTACCAAATTTCTAATTATTAGTTGAATTGTTAGATATTCATAATTGTACTTTGCTCCTTTTCTGACTGGATCCCCCACCTCCAATAGGTCCCATTGATGAAGCTGAGCTATTGATTAATAGCTATTACGATCCTGAGCTTTACCCAACTGTGCTGCTAGAGTCCCAATCGGAGGATGTTGATCTCGGGGCTGATGAGCCAACTTTTTAGATGATGTCATTTTTCTTTCTAGTTATGATGTTTGAATTTAAGACAGATTATTTCAGTTTTATATTATCAGATGTATTAGATGAAACTTTTTGTTGGACAAAGTTTTAATATTCGTAATTTTAGAAGTTGTGACAAATATATTGTGTTGTTGAGATTACCTGCAAGTGGATACAGCTTACTGCCGTCGTCTCACAACGGTGCAGGCTGCACATGATCCGATTCGACCCAATAATTTGGGACCGGGTCGTGACATGTTTTTAGTGGTGGCCCATGCAGGTCTGATCAACAACTTAGGTAAACATATCTAGAAATAATTAGAACACTAGAACATTAATTTGTCACAACATAGGACCGAAATATATGACAAATAAATATTTTTTATTGTTATAGACTAGTAGGCTACCTTGCTTATGTTTTGCATCCTAAACCTTCCAGAGTATGGCCTCAGACAAAACCAACACTTCTGGCGATGGGTTGTCATCCCCCGATCACACCACCTAGTTACGGGATTTAGCAAGAAGATATGTAGTGTTATGACTGGTGGTGGACCCATACCCATCACTGAGACCTGTAACTGCCCTATAACTATCTCAGGACACAAATTTTTAGCACCCTTACTTGTTATGCCCTTACCTAACTATGATGTAGTCCTAGGAATGGACTGGTTAAGTAATTAGCATGCGCTGATAGATTGTCACAGAGGATGTGTAGTCTTCAGCCCACCTGGAGAGCCGGAGTTTGAAATCTCTCGAGCTCCGGAAGATATGGAGGGTATTACCTACTCCTCTATCACCAAAGAACCCAGAGCTCCTCACCCTATCATAGCAGAATTCATGGACGTCTTCCCTGATAGTCTTCCAGGATTGCCCCCGGATCGAGATGTGGAATTCACCATCGACCTAGTTCCCGGCTCTTTCCTTATTTCTCGGTGATGCTAAAGAGTCAACCCTAAGGAGGCCAAGGAAATGAAGGACCAGATCAATGAGCTGATGGCCCTTGGATTTATCAGAGATGGAGCCTCACCTTGGGGAGCACCTATCTTGTTCGTGTCCGAGAAGGATGGGACTGTGCGGATGTGCATTGACTACCAGGCGCTGAACAACATCACCATCAAGAACAAATACCCTCTGCCCCGGATCGATGACTTGTTTGATCAACTAAGTGGAGCTAAGGTATTCTCGAAGATAGACCTTCGATCTGGCTACCATCAAATCAAGGTCAGGAAGGAGGATATTCCAAAGATGGCATTCAACACCAATTATAGTCAGTATAAATTTTTGGTCATGCAGTTTGGATTGACGAATGCCCCTGTGGTATTCATGAACCTTATGAACAAGGTCTTCCATGAATATCTGGATCAGTTTGTTGTTGTCTTCATCGATGGCATTCTGATCTACTCAAAGACCGAAGAAGAGCATGAAGAGCACCTAAGGAAAGTTCTGGAAACCTTAAGGAAGGAGAAGCTCTATGGTAAGCTATCTAAATGTGAATTCTTCTTAGACAAGGTGGATTTTCTAGACCATATTGTCACATGAGAAGGAATTTCGGTGGATCCAAAGAAGATAGCTGCTATTGAGAAATGGAGTACACCAAGTTCAGTTGCTGAAATCAGAAGTTTCTTGGGCTTAGCTGGCTACTACCGAAAATTTGTGAAGGACTTCGCCAGGATTGCTGAGCTGATGACGAAGCTCACAAGGAAGAACGAAAAATTTGTGTGGACTGAAGCTTGTCATTCAGCATTTGAGGAACTGAAGAAGAGACTTACAACGGCACCGATACTTGCGCTACCCGTAGGTACCGACAGTTTTTCAATTTACAGTGATGCTTCTGGTAAAGGATTGGGTTGTGTTCTTCAACAACACGGGAAAGTAATTGCTTACGCATCTAGGCAATTACAGACTCATGAGAAGAACTATTCCACGCATGATTTGGAGCTTGTAGCAGTTATATTTGCACTGAAGTTATGAAAGCATTACCTCTATGGAGAGAGTAAAAATATTTAGAGACCACAAAAGTCTTAATATGTTTTCACTCAGAAGGAGCTGAACATGCGATAGAGACGATGGCTGGAGCTGATGAAAGATTTCGACATCGACCTGCAGTATCATCCGGGTAAGGCTAATATTGTTGCAGATGCACTTAGTCGATACCCGATGGCAATGTTTTTGACCAAGGAGCGACATTTACTGGAAGACATAGAGAAGCTTGGATTGGAGATTGTACTGCCTGAAGAGAAAATGAAGAAACTGGGAAGAGAAGCCATTGTACCAGAAGATGGTTCATCAATAATGCAGTTGTAAGTGCGTTCAAGTATGATGGACAGAGTCAAGGAGACATAATTCCAAGACGAGACGCTTTACAAACTCAGAGATCAAGTGCTGGTAGGAACACTTGAAGGATTCTCAATCGCCAGTGACGGAGCATTGAGGCATGGTACGATGCTTTGCATACCAACTGGAGAACTGAGAAACGAGCTGATGCAAGAAGCGCACCAGTCACAGTATTCTATACATCCAGGAGCTAACAAAATATATTAGGATATGTGTACTGTAGTAGTACGGAATAAAGAATGACGTATCCAGATATGTGGCTAGATGCTTAATTTGTCAACAAGTGAAAGCTAGCAGACAGAGACCAGCAGGACTGTTGCAGCCGCTAGACATGCCGGAGTGGAAATGGGAACACATAACGATGGACTTTGGGTCAGGACTTTCTCGATCCCAAGGAGGAAAGGATGCCATTTGGGTTATTGTGGACCGACTGACGAAGTCAGCTCACTTTATTCCCTTCAAGGTTGGTCTATCCACCGAGAAGTTAGCAGCACTGTACATGCAGCATATCTACCGGATTCATGGAATTTCGATAAGTATTATATCTGACAGAGATACCAGATTCACCTCTCACTTCTGGAAGAGCTTGTACGACAGTTTGGAAACACAATTGAAGTTCAGCACCGCTTACCATCCCCAGACTGACGGACAATCGGAGAGAACAATCCAGACGCTAGAGGACATGCTGACATCTTGCGTCTTGGAATTTGGAGGGTTTTGGAAAGACCACTTGCACTTGGTAGAGTTCTCCTACAACAACAGCTACTAAGCTAGTATCGGTATGACTCCGTTCGAGGCACTTTATGGACGTCGTTGTCGCACTCCACTTGCTTGGGATGACGTAGGAGAAAGAGTATTGCTTGGACCTGAAATGGTGACCAATACAGCAGAGAAGGTAAAGGTGATTATAGGCAAGCTTAGGATTGCTCAGGACAGACAGAAGCATTGGGCTGATAGCAGTCGTCAACCACTGGAGTTCGAAGCAGGAGATAGTATTTTCGTCAAGATTTTCCCTACCAGAGGAACTATCAGGTTCGGCAGAGTAGAAAAGCTGAGTCCCAGGTACATCGGCCCATTTGAAGTTTTGAGCCGAGTCGGAGAAGTAGCGCACTGATTAGCTCTACCAGCTAATCTTGAGGGCATGCACAACGTCTTCCACGTTTCATAGCTCAGGCGCTACATTCTGGATCCGAGCCACATCTTGGACCACTCAGAGCTGGAGATTGGCCTCAACCTCACAGTACCAGATAAGCCAGTGGCGATTTTAGACATAGGTGAGAAGAAAATCAGGAACTCTGTGACGCCCATAGTCAGAGTGATGTGGAGGCACAACTCTCCAGGCGAGTCTACCTGGGAGCGAGAAGACGAGATGCGGGAGCAGTATCCGTATCTATTTGAGACCTGAGGTACCTCCTAACCTTATCCTTTAATTTCGAGGACAAAATTTCCTAAGGAGGGAAGGTTGTGAAACCCGTAAATTTCGATTTTATTATTTAATTAATTGGATATTTTGTTTTCTAATTTTTTACTATTATTAAATTGATTAATTTAGGAAAATCGTATTTTTTTAAATTAATTATTCATTGAATTTTATTTGACCTGACCCGTCCCGAACCCGTCTCGATCCATTTTCGAAACTGAACCCAAACTCTTTTTTCATCTTTAAAGTTATTTATAATTATATCAATATTAGCTTTAGAATTAATTGAAATTTGTTTGTAAAAGTTTTTATTTTATAAGTTAATTAGTTACAACTCTTATTAATTATCTCTCTCACACTTCCCAACTCCAGCCTCCAAGCGACCCCTCCATGTTCCCTTCCCGACCGAACGGCCAACGGTCGAGTCTCCCCCCTTCTGAAACTCCCGACCCCTCATTTCCCATCCCGAAACCTCCAAACATCTATCCTATATAAGCCCCTCTCCCTCTCTATATCTCATCCAAAACCATCCCCAAATCCCTAGCCCTAACCCGCGCCGTTGCAGCGAATCCCGACCATGCCCCTCTCGGCGAACCCCAGGCCCGCGCCCTCCCGGCGGCCCCCGGCCACCCAGGTCAGCGCCCGCCGATCCCCTGTGCGGCGCCATCTCGCCCAGGCCGAGCGGCCTCCCGCCGCTGCTATTCCCGAGCCGCAGCACCCCGCGAGCCCGCTCCGGCCGCCCCGTCCCTGATCCGGCCGTCCGTGCACCCGATCCACTATCCACCGTGTTTTGCGCGTTCCGATCTGCTGTTTCCGTGGCTGCGACCCGCTGTCCACATGTTCTGGATTATTCCGAGTTTGCGGGATTTCAATTTCTTCCATAAATTGCATCTGAGAGCTCTAGCCGAGCACCCGAAATATATTTTCGTGTCCCTGTGTCCCTCCCGTAGAGTCGATGATGACTCGGTCTTGATCCCGCTATAGGATTCGATTGTTGCATATTTAGTTCTGATTTTTAAGTCGAATTTGGTTCGTTGGGTTTTCCGATTTTAAATTCGAAATTTATGCTGTGAATTTGGGTTTCGTATTCCGATTCTTATTCGGATTTGGTTCTGTTATTTCCAACTTCGATTTGGAATAGTCCGTTTTGAAAATCGGTTTCCAATTTCGAGTTCGATAGATTATGAGTTCGGATTCTCGGATTTGGGTTCTGTTGTTTCTTGGAACACATGTACAGGTGGCTTAAGCTCTGTTGATTCATTCTTGTATATATATATATATATATATATATATATATATATATATATATATATATATATATATATATATATATATATATATATATATATATATGGCTTTGAGATGGATTTTGGTTGATTTTCCCAGTTATGTATTTTTGGTGTTGGTGTTATTCCTGGTTTGGAATATTTTGGTTGTTATCTTCCCATTATTGGGTTATCCCGATTACAAAGGAGATGCTACCCGATTTTTCTAAAATATTTTGAAAACCTTTTTGGTTTATTTCTCGAGTTCAGTTCTTGAAATTTGACGGTTTTTGGGTTGGTTGACTTTCGAAAACCACTTTTGGGCGACGACCATATCGGTCCATAGGCCCTAGCGAAATGCAAACGAAACCAAAATTTTCGGACGTTGAGGCATAAGCTAGAATGCAACATGACACTTTGGACCAAGTCTGAGACTTACCATATTTTTATATTTTCAATTAAATTATTATTTTAAAACTTATTACTGGCCAATAGTATTTTGAGTGCAGGGCCTCGGCCTGCTGAATGGACCGCTTCCCGGTGTTCAGAGTTCACCAGAAATTTAATTACTTTAATTCATTTAATTTATGTAAAGTGTTGTAAGGGCATAAGCCTAGTCTTTATTTCTTTCTCTGTGGTTTTGTAATTGTGTAGTATAGTTTTGGTTTCTTTTGATTTTTTTGGTTTCGTTAGTTATCGATAAACGCGTAGAATAATAAATTAAATATTTATTTTACATTTAGTTAATAATAAAATATAAGTTTGTATTATTTAAACAAATTTACGTTTTTCTCATTTAAAGAAAAATCTAGTTTTAGATATATTACAAAATACAAAGTTTTGCCAAATAATCAGAAAATGCAAATTTTTCCAATAAATGTTATCTTGACTTTTATTTCGTTAAATTAATGATTTTAAATCGCATCGATAAACGTGTTATGATAGAATAACATAAAACTTGACTAGGATCAATTTTAGAGATTGTAACTAGCACACATAGATATGGTTCAATGATGATGGTTTTAAGTCAGAACTTCTCAACTGTAGGATTTCGAGGACGAGTCTGATTTCTTTTCCGGTACCGACTTCCTATCCAGTCATAAACCAAGGCAAGTACGGTTATGTTTGTTTTTTCAATTTAATTAGTAATTGTAATATTGCAAGCTTAAACCACATTGCTACACAGAACTCTCTTCTAGAGTATTGATTGTTATTGATTGTGGGATATTGGGAAAGTAGTGTAGTATTTTATGACCAATACCTTCATATTGCATAATTGTGCGAGCTTACCCCTCTTACATACGGGGATAAGCCGTATCGTATCGCTAGGATACTATTGTACAACCCAAGCCGGTCATAAGCATTACATACTCAAATCAAATTGTTTTCAATTGTAGAAAATTGCTGAAAAATATTGTTCAAGTATTTCAAACTGTTTAAAATTGCAAATTTTTTAATTATTAGTTGAATTGTTAGATATTCATAATTGTACTTTGCTCCTTTCCTGACTGGATCCCCTACCCCCAATAGGTCCCATTGATGAAGCTGAGCTATTGTTTAATAGATATTACGATCCTGAGCTTTACCCAGCTGTGCTGCCAGAGTCCCAATCGGAGGATGTTGATCTCGGGGCTGATGAGCCAACTTTCTAAATAATGTCGTTTTTCTTTCTAGTTATGATGTTTGAATTTAAGATAGATTATTTCAGTTTTATATTATCAGATGTATCAGATGACACTTTTTGTTGGACAAAGTTTTAATATTCGTAATTTTAGAAGTTGTGACAAATATATTGTGTTGTTGAGATTACCTGCAAGTGGATACAATTTATTGCCGCCGTCTCACAACGGTGCAGGCTGGGCATGATCCGATTTGACCCAATAATTTGGGACCGGGTCGTGACAGGAACTCTCAATTTCTGAAATGAACCAAGTCCAGTAGATCAAAACAATGAAGAACAAAAACACTAAAACTTAGATCCACATGAAATGAACCACGAAAATTAAAATGCCAAGTACTAAAGTGTCTTAAAATCTCGTGAGGAAGACAATGGAACAACAAAATTTGAGTTCCTCCACGAAGCAAGTTACACTTGCCTACTGCGGGTGGTCGGTGGAGAAATGAAGAAGAAGAAAAGTAGTAATGGGAAATGAATAAGGAGAGAGAAGGGTTGTTGGGTTAATAAATGGGCGTTGGTGGTAGGTAGGGGTTTGCATACTAACCCAAACCAAACCCAACCAGACCGAACCCAACCGAACCCGAACCAAGCAAATGAAATGCCAAAATAAACCAAGCAATGAGACATGCAATATGAGTCAAAATACGTACATGTATACCAAATACGTAATACGAACTACGGGCGTTACAACTCTACCCACCTTAAAAGAATTCCATCCTTGGAATTTAATTAAGAGGCTAGAGAGGTCAAGCAAGCTACACTAATCACAGGCAAGATATAACTAAGCAATCAATCAAACAATCAATCATACAAGCAAGAAATCGAATGCATGAGGCATAAGGAAGACATTATACCTCACAAGTCAAACAGGTCGGGATATCGCGATCGGATGTCATCCTCACGCTCCCACGTTGACTCACCCAAAGAGTGATGACCCCAAGCAACACGGACTAACTTGATTGTCTTGTTCTTGAGTATTTTCTCTCTTCGGTCCAATATGGATACGGGTCTCTCCTCATACGAAAGGTTGGTACCAACAACCAATTCCGATTGATCAAAGACATGATTCGGATCCGGGATATACCGTCGTAATTGGGATACATGGAAGAAATCATGCACCTCACGTAACGACGGCGGGAGGGCGAGACGATAGGACACATCTCCTACTCGCTCTAGAATGTCGAATGGCCCGATATACCTAGGACTAAGCTTTCACCGTACGCTAAAACGAATGACGCCATGGGTAGGCGAGATCCTGAGGAATACATGGTCGCCGACAGAAAATTCAAGGGGACGCCGATGAGAATCGGCCCAATGGCGCTTGCGATCTTGTGCGACGCGAAGATGATCTCTGACTTTTCTGACCACCTCAACTGTCTGAGTAATCATTTCCGGACCGAGCATCTGCCTCTCTCCAACATCGTCCCAAGCGAGCGGGGATCTGCACATCCTACCATACAGTGCCTCGAACGGTGCCATCTGGATACTGGCCTAAAAACTGTTGTTGTACGAGAACTCCACCAGGTGCAGGTGATCTTCCCACGAACCACCGAAGTCAAGTATACAAGATCTCAACATATCTTCCAAGGTTCGTATGGTACGCTCTGACTGACCATCTGTCTGTGGATGACAAGCTGAGCTGAACTGGAGGTGAGTTCCCAAACTCTCTTGCAGACTGCGCCAAAAGTACAACATAAATCTTGAATCTCTGTCCGAAGTGATACAGACTGGTATACCATAAAATCTGACGATCTGCCTGAGGTACATCTCTGCTAGCTGAGCCGTCGACTGACCAACTCTGAACGGAAGAAAGTGAGCCACCTTCGTGAGCCTGTCTATAATAACCAAAATAGCATCTCTACCAGTCGGGGACCTAGGTAATCCAGTCATAAAATCCATGGTTATATGCTTCCACTTCCATTCTGGGATCAACAAAGGTTGAAGAAGTCCAGCCGGTCTCTGATGTTCAGCTTTAACTTGTTGGCAAACCAAACACCGAGAGACAAACCGGGCTATCTCACTCTTCATACCATTCTACCAAAAATGCTGCCGGATATCGCGATACATCTTCGTACCGCCTGGATGAATCGAATACTGAGAACTGTGAGCTTCTGCCAAGATCTCCTATCTGACATCACCACTAGGTACACAAAGACGCCTCCCATGCCGTAGTGTACCATCCTCATGGACACATAACTCTGGTCTTCGTCTTGCTACACATTCTGCTCTAAGCCGCTGAAGCTTAGAATCCGCGGACTGAGCCAACTTGATCCTCTCAACTATACTGGACTGAATTTGCAGACTGGCCATCAATGCCACACTGGTAGGAAGGACAACTTATATACCCATCTTCTGAAGATCTGCTAACAATTCTGGTTGTGTTATTAGAAAATAAACTCCAGCTCTCCTGCTCAATGCATCTGTAACAACGTTGGCCTTCCCAGGATGATACTGCAGGTTGATGTCATAATCCACAAGTAGCTCTAGCCATCTCCTCTGACGCATGTTAAGATCCTTCTGGGTGAACACATACTTCAGGCTCTTGTGGTCGGTGAAAATTTCTACCCTATCTCCATACAAATAATGCCTCCACATCTTAAGTGCAAACACTACTGCTGCCAGCACCAAGTCGTGGATCGGGTAATTCCTCTCATGATCACGAAGTTGACGTGACGCATAAGCTATTACCTTTCCATGCTGCATCAAAACACATCCTAAACCTCTGCCTGAAGCATCACAATACACTGAGAATCCTCCGGTCCCATCTGGAAGCGTGAGAATGGGTGTCGTCATCAAGCCTCGCTTTAACTTCTAAAAAGATTCCTAACATTCAGCGGTCCAAGCAAACTGCACATCCTTGCGGGTCAACTGGGTCATAGGTGCTGAAATTCGTGTAAAGTTTGAAACAAATCGCCGATAGTAGCCGACCAAGCCAAGAAAACTGTGAACTTCTGCAACGGTACTGGGTACTGGCCACGTCTCAATAGCCACGATCTTCTGGTGATCCACTTCCACTCCACCTCTAGTGATGATATGACCAAACATGAAATGCGATCGAGCCAGAACTCGTATTTACTGAACTTCGCGTACAACTGGTGCTCTTTGAGAATTTGGAGGACAACTCTGAGATGCTGCTCATGCTCCTCTTCACTCTTGCTGTAGACCAGGATGTCGTCTATAAACACTGTAACTCCTCCTCCCGAAATTTTTTGAAATATTTTATTTAATTATTTATTTGATTTAAATGGTGATTTTTAGATTTTATAAATAATTATTTTGTATTTTATTACGGTAGATGACTTTAGCCATGGTGGAGTTTTGAAGTACAAGACGGCTAGGAATCATGGCACGGATAGTGCAGTAGCGTGCTTTGACTAGTGTTTAGCCATGGTAAGGGAATGCCAAGCCATAGGAGTGTCCTAACTAGAAAAACTAGACAAAGTTGCGACTTAACCTCTAAAGACATTTAATTTATTATCAATTATATTATTGACTGGTAGGAGACCCGGTTATGCCAATTTAGTCCGGACTGGACCTGAACCAAATCCCAACCCTGTGGGATGTAAATGAGACCAAGACTGCCCTGTAGACATATTTATGTATGTGCAAATAATTTGTATACATTTTTAGGAATCGCCAAATATTTTCTAAATATTAATTATGTGTATAATATAGATATAAATAATATCATATGTCATTTAAATTATTGGTACGATTTTCTGGAGCCAGTAAAGATGGTGTAGGGTATATCCACCCAAAAACTAATATTGGAGTATTTTAGTTATTATTGGGATTATTATTATTATTAATGTTATTATTGTCGTTATTAAATATAAGTTAATCATTTGTGTATGTTATTCTCTAAATATGGCTTATATATTTATATGTGTATGTGTATATAAATATATACGATATACATGTATATTTGTATGTATATATAAATAAATTATATGTGTGTGTATGTATATATAAATATATATATTGTATATGTGTATATGTGTATTCATATACAAATATATATTACATATATATATATGTATATGTGTGTATATATATTTATGTATATATATATATATATATATATATACATAGGTATTTATGTGTGTATATATATATATATATATATATATATATATATATATATATATATATATATATATATATATATTAGTGTAATAGATTAATAAAAAGAAGAAATAAAATCAATTAAACCCCCACAATTCCAGCCAGGCCCACAAGCCTACTTTCCAGCAAGCCAACTCTTGGGCCCAACTGAGCTGAGCCACGAGCAGCCCACAAGAGCTGCGAACACCCCTCCAGGCGCGAGAGTTTTCCCCCACCCGACCGCTGATATATATGTATCGTGATATATACGTGAGAGGAGATGGAAAGCAATCGACCTAACCCTAAGAACGTCGACACCCCGACGACGCCTGGCCGGAGTTCACTGCGGGCGCACCCACGGCCGCGTGTCGCCACGCGAGCTGCCGGCGGCAACAGACCCACGCGCGCGTGGAGACCGAGATGGAACACAGCAGCAGCATGCTATCTCGAACCCAACTTCGTAGTGACTTCTCGTCTCACACCATGGATCATTTTGCCTCCCGTCTTTTCTGGTATACTAATAACATGTACAATTTGTATTCCCTTCAATTACTTTTGATTCATACGAACTAGGTAGTCCGGTATCTCGACACAAAGTCGACTAAAAACATGTTTTTCAAGTATCAAACAGGACAGCCCCGACCCCGTATTGGAAGACCAAAACTGGTCGAACCATTGAAAAATATAAGAAACTAATTAACGGCAGTCCTAGCCAACCTATAGGGCTCTGTAACCTAATTTACAGAACTCGATTTCATTGACTACGCGTCAAGAAATCAGATCCCAAACTTTGACAAAAACCTATTTTCAAATTTGTGAAATTTCAATAAAACCCTTCGATACGACGTGCGTCCCGCCAATCCGGGCGACGTGGTCATGAACCGAAAGCATCGAAAGGTGCGTATCGGCTTCGTGGATGTGTGAGCTTTGATGGAATTCAAATTGGTCGCGTGTGCGCGACGAATTTGATGCGTATCCATCAAAATTCACCATATCGGCCTCTGTGCAAACTTCTCAATTACTTTGTGAACGTTCGTCAGATCGAGACGAAACTTGCGCCATCAGGACCGTACGTTTTTCTGTTCCTGTATGCCAAGTTTGGTCCAATTTTGAGACAGTTGGATCGCCGTTTTGCGGGCCCTACGATCCGATTCAACGGACAATTTTGTGCACGGCCTACCGGAATCCAAAATTGGATATACCGTTGGATTCGTATCATCAAAATAAATTCGTATACACGTAGTTTGACGAGTTTAGAGACCATTGACCCTGGCACATTTTTTGGTGCAAAGCGGGTCCAACGGCGGACACTGTTTTGGCCCAAAATTAACGTTTTGCCCCTGTGTCCAGAATTGAACTTAAGGACAGGCAATCCTAGCTAATTTGACTATTCTGAAAATTTTGGCAATATTTGTTTCAGCTTTCGGAGATAGTTGTGATGACTTGGACTTTATGGCTTATCAGTTGACTATATTTTGTGGGATCTGCGTGCAATCTCCAGGCAAGATACCTTGCCTCCCTCTACAGTTTATTTACATGCATATTTCTATTACTATTTAGTTTTACTAGTTAATTATTGACATATGATTTGTACATCGTGCTTGCTAGTATATATATAGCTCTTGTTTGTAGTTATCTTTGTAGTTCATATTGGATATTTGTATATATAGCTCTTGTTTATAGTTATCTTTGTAGTTCATATTGGATATTTGTATATATAGTTCTTGTTAATTCTGTAGTTCATATTGGATTGGTTTTCTCATGTATTGTGATTGGGTCGTGCCGTATCATCACTTGTACTTGGACTGAGTCGCATCGGGTCATAGGATGAATAAGTCATAGCGGAACTGCTGTACCTTAAAATTTTTGAAGCTAACCTGCGAGTCCACACTAGGGGCGAGGGTGATGCTAGCCTGTGAGCCCACACTAGGGGCGAGGGTTAGTAGTATATGGTTCACACCTGCGAGTCCACACTAGGGACGAGGGTGATGCTAGCCTGCGAGTCCACACTAGGGACGAGGGTTAGTAGTTGTTCAAACCTGGGAGTCCACACTAGGGGCGAGGGTTTGAGTATTTGATTGGTTATCCGTTGACATCGTGATATCGTATTCTTTTGTTCTTCTCTAGCAGTTCGTTTATGCGTAGTGATTCTTCCAGTCGTGTATAGTCAAGTTTTCGTGCTGACTGGTCTTTTCCCGTCTAATTCCTGTATTTTTTTATTGCATGATAAACTGTTAGATAGGCATATTTTTATGTATCTTGCTATGTCCGCTGAGGACCTGATGATCTGTTCAGGTTTAGCGATTGCATGGAGTTAGTTAGCAGAGCAGGATGGTAGAGGATTGCGATGCATGATACAGGTATTTGCTTATGATATTTCATTATTATCCTCTCGTGCTTTATTGTAATACCCAGTTTTTCAGATGAGGGTAATTTTGAAATTTTTTAATTATAAATATTATTTATTGATATTTATTTCATATTATAATTTTTGGTGATTTTTAATTATTTTTAAACTATTTAAAATCATGACTTGTGATTTGGTGTCTTGCTACTGTAACCCTAGAGACAGCTTGACCTAGAGCCTAGCCATGTGATTAGGGTGTTTCATTTATCATTTTTAGCCTAGGGGTATTTTAGTCAATTTGATTTATTTGAATTTAATAGAATTTATTAGAATTTATTGGGATGCATGTGAATTTATTATTAATTAAATATTGCTATGTGTTATGTTAGTCCTTAACCTAGAAGTTTAGCCCTAACCCAGATTAGACATGGCCTAGACTAGGGTTAGTTAGCTTGGATTAGACATGACTAGTCATTGGTTAGAATGATCAAATTAGACTAGCTAGTTATACTTAGTTGAGACTAGCATTGAAACCTAGGTTCTATCCTAGCCATCGATTTGACATGATGTGAGGGTGACCATTTGATGGGATCCTAAAACCCTAGAAGTGGCCAGCCCAAAACCCTAGGTGAGCCTATTTAATCCCTCCCAAATCATTGCCTCTTTGTTCATTCTCACTCTTTTCAAGAACAAGGTGAGCTCAACTTCATTTCTCCATAACTTCTCCATTCCTTATCCTTTTTCAACCAAACTTCTTGTATTGTAATCTAACCATCACCCTCTTGCTGTCCATGGACGTAGAATACTGATTTGTAGAATCCACAGTGCTCGAGCTACAGTAAAAGTGGGCTATTTATTGAGTTTTTGAGCTTGAGGAGAACCCATTGGTAATCTCTCAAACCCTATCTAAACTAGTGATTTATTATCATAGATGCATAGACCTAGGTCCCCTCTAGCTTCGGGTAGGATCTGAACCCAACCTGTATCGGATACGTGTCCGTATCGGACACGTATCAGTAGGCTAATAGGGTGTTCGACCTAATGTCTCAATGGATTGAAGTTTGCTGTTTTCGAAATGTTTTTGAATAGAAAAATAGGTTTTTATGTGGCTTATGGATTTCTTCACGACTGAGCATGTTTTTGTGTCGTTTTGTGTCACGTTTGGCTCTTGGACACGCTGCACAGTAGCCTGGGTCGGCTGCCCTGCTACTCGAGTCACACACAGGACACGACACAGGGTCTTTGGATACGAGATTTGATGGAAACCTAGGGGCAATGTCTTTCAAGACATTCTCCAAGTTATATTGGATTTTATTTAGTATCGAGAAAGATATCTCGATATCTATGGTCGACTGGACTGACTGTTCAATCCAGTTTTGGGGATTTTTTTGGTTCCTGGCTCTTGGACACACCTATGTCCAGTCCCTTGGACACGTGAGGGACCCCTAGACACGAGCACACCCTGGGGTCAATTTACCAACCACTGTTTTGATATTTTACTTTAGTTTTGATTGATGTTTGGGGTTAACTTAATAGCGAGTTCATTTCCTGTGAATATTCAGTGTACTGATTTTTTTTCTGAAGAACTGATTGTATTTAACGGATTCTTAATGGTTAATTTACAAAGTTCGATCCTAATCTAGGTCTGAGTTTAGCTGCATTGGGGTTTATGGTGGTGGTAGTGATTGGTTTTCAAATTTGCATTGGGTTTTTGAATGAATGGTTACCCTATTTCCCTGTCCACTGTATGTGTACACAAACACACTGATTTTTGGCACATTACACTGTCATGTGTTAAATCATGAACCTGAGAACAGTTTGTGTACTTGCTTCTCATGTGTCACATACTTAGTTACTCACTCTACATGCCACACACACACAAAACTGATTGTGAGCACTGTACAGTTGATGAACTTGAGAATGGTTCTTCCTTTAACTAATTTTGATTCCAATATCTGAGAACTGATTTTGGAGTTGGATTCACTTTGATTGTGCTATGGGTTAATTAGTTAATTGATTAGTCATTGAATGTTCATTTTCCTTAACTGTCGAATGGTTCAACATCACACTGTTTGATTCATGTTAACTGTCATTAACTTCCAGTTTTAAATCTGAGAATTCCTCACTGTATTGATTCATTTAGAACTGTTAAATTGATTCTAGATTTTTCCTAAACCTGAGAATGCCATGTTGATTATTAGTTAGATGTTAAATTTCCAGTTTAGAATGTGAATGATTCTCCTTCCCTTTAAAAACTGAAACCATAAGTATATAAATCTGAGATTAATATAAGGAAAACTGAACTCTTCCCCTTTTAACTAAAATGTTAGTTTAGGACTGATAACTGAGAACATTGAGTTCATTCCCTTAACTGTGTTGGCTCTGAATGTTAACTGAGTAGACTGAGTTCTTAGATTTGAAAACTAGGATTTGTGCTAAATCTAAGAATGTAAACTGAACCCTATATATTAACCAACTGATTTCCTTTAAAACTGTAAATTGATTTCCTTTCCTTTTTACAATGCTAAGTATATACATGTGTGAACTTGAACTATTTTCCCTTCCTTTTTGTTTTTACTGTCAATTGATTTCCCTTCTTTTGCAACCTGGGATTGAGTGAACTGAGAATGAAGTGTATCATAAAACTGAGTTTTCTCTTTTCTTTGTGTTAAACTGCAATGAGTGATTTTTATATAACCTGAGAACCGATTCCTTGCCTTTCATAAACTGGATGATGCTGAGTCTGAATTCATGTCTAGACATGAGATGAGTTCTTTTATTCAAACTGAATGCTGAATGATACTAGAACCTGAGTTTCCTTTATATAACCTGAACTGATTTCCCTTTATAACTAAGTTCTTATAACTTTAGAAATTGAGTCCCTTTTTATTGCAAACTGAATGCTTGCTATAAACTGAAACCACTGGATGCTTATAAACCCGAGATTCATGTTTAGAAAACTGAGTTTTCCCTTTTCTCTATGATTGATTTTCCTCTTTTCTTGTGTTGAACTGTTTAGGCTAGTAGTAACCTGAGAATTATATTTATATTGATGTTGAGTGAATACTAATAACCTAAATTTCCTTTCCCTAAACTGAACTTAAGTTTCCTACATTGCCACTCACTTATAACTCTCTCTCTCTAGTATATATATATGTATATATATCTATATATGTATGTTTGTAGCTATGAGTAAATGAATGCAAGTAGGTTTGTAACTATATTTCTTTATATGAATATGTGTATATGTGAATATGTGGTTGGTATATAGGTAATGTAGCCTATGGCTCATAGCCTGGGTATGTGGCTTGAATGCCAGTATAGGGTACAGTTGGCTTGTATAGCCTAGATGTGGTGTGTGATTGCTAGACTAGGCTTGGTTTGGCCTAGTGAGACTTATCAGACTTGTTTGGGTTAAGTTTGACCTAGTTGACCTAGCCTTGACTAGTATAGTTGACTGGAGTTGACCAAGGGTTGACTTTAGTCTAGTTTGACCTAGACAGCATACAGATGCATTGTAGATTTTAATTAACATCCCCTGTATACATCTTGACTTGTGTTGCTCTAACTAGGAGTCAGGTACCTCATCTCGGATATTACTTTTACTTCAGATATTCAGATACCAGGCGAGTACATTCTCTGATCATTTTATAACTTGCTTAGAATTATATTCCTGCTCTAGTTTACCTTATCTGATGCTGTCACGATATTATCACGGATTGGTACTATATGGATCCTTTCATGCGATGTTATCCCCCTCGGGAGCATCGGATACATCGTGTCGTGTGTTTTATGTACATTGTGTATTCCTCGCTCTCATGTTATTCATGTTTATCATGTGCTTCATGCTCGTTCATGCTCGCTCGTGTACTCTCATTTGCTATCATGTTCGATCGTGTTTCTCATGTATCTCATGTATAACCTATATTTCATGTGCACCCTTCATGGGCCTTCATATGGAATTCATGTGCACTCAGTTCTCTGAGCCCTCATGTATACTTCACGTACACCCATCTATGGGCTTCTTGTAAAAACCATGTACGTAACATAACTTGTCTGGATCCTTGTGTATTGATTGGGGTATGGGGGAGTATATATAGTCATGTGAACAATTCCAAAGTAGTATAGCCATGTACGCCTCTTTAGTATAGCCATGTGCAAATCAAGCCGTTCACATGTCGACTTTGTACTCTAAATCACTAGTCACTGGTAGCTCTCTACTTATAGTAGATATTTCTATTACAGTTCTCTCTCTGTTTACATCATGTACTTTCCTTCAGTTTCATGTATCGTACTCTCTTGCATGTTTATATTCTCTAACCTGTTATGATCTGCGTGAGATGTATTGTACTCGCTCCTGTCCTGACTGGACCTGTTGAAAATTTCAGAGGATGATAAGGAATCCTGCACCCCTTACTTTGGAGCTTACCTAGATGACACTCGCGACTGGACCCCTGGGGAGGTTCAGGCAGCTGCTGAGGATGATACCCATGTTTAGCGTAGATAGTCTAGACAGTTCTTCTTTTTATGATTAGTTGTTGTCCTTGATTTCAGAGTTGTATATTCTAGAGATGTTGAGACTGGTAGTTATTAACTTATGTTATTTTATTTCTGTTGTACCTCAGTTGAGGATTTTCTTATCTATTTTATCGTACCATATTCTATCTCTAGTTGTGATTGAGTTGTACCTTCTGTGATTAGCCTCCAGTTGGAGATTATTCTATATTGTGTTAGTTATAGTTCATGACCTAGAACAGCGTTCTACTGCCGACACTGCGGCGTAGGCTGGGCGCTGTTACGTACTCGTACCCTCACGGTAGGTGCGGGTCGTGACACGTTTTTAGTGGTGGCCCATGCAGGTCGAGTTTATGTAGTAATATTCGAACTAGAGTATCACTACAGCATGCGGTAGGAATTAGAATATTTTTGAAGGTACTCAATCACACTAGGAAAACTCTTAATCAGATTCCTTTTATCTAAATTGTTGCTTATTGACTTCCCTTGAATATAAACTGTTCCCTTTTGAATTTTCGCTTCATTCTCAGAAATTGCTTCTTGTTTTGATCTGTCTTCGTGATGGTTATGAAGACACGATCTCATCGCTCCGGTTCGGGGAATACTATCGAGAGGCCGGCCACCTCTCTTCCTGTTTATCAGGGCCTCGAGACCGCAGCTCCTGTTGTGCCAACTCAGGTTGGTATTTCTGCTACATTGGAGGTGCACCTTCGTCTGTACAGAGACCTTTTTCCGTCATTTCCGTTTTCTCTCAGCTGCAGCGGTTCATGCAGCATCAGCAGCAGGCTAGAGAAAACCAGCAAGGACGAGCTTTCTCCAGGACAGTCAAGGATGCACAGACCATTAGAGATCTTGCTGCAAGTTCCGTTCTTCTCTATTCTATTCCCGCAATTGTCTCTTATAACTATCTTGAAATTCGATTCCATCTGTTCCTTGTTGACTGATCAATTTGTTCTGTTGTTCCTGTGTTATGCTTGTTTTTTTTTCTTCTAAAAAAATTATATGGGCTAGGTCACCTAAATCATGGGATCTAGAATCTTCGATAGTCGTGTTAGTTGGCATAGTGAGGACATATAGTCAGATTTTGGACATATTTCTCTGGTACGAAATTTAAGGTTTTTGCTGTCGAATGCGGCAATGCAAAAATTTTAAATACCAGGAATCTAGAGGTATGTACCTTAGTCAAGGACTCTGTGATTATCGTAGCCTTGCTCACTAGCATGACGAAGACTCTGAATAACATGATTTTGGACAGACGCATATGATTATACCCTTCTGTTGTTATAAATAACTTAGGAGTAGGGATATTTAGTTGTAGAGCTTATTCATATGTAGTTCTTTCATAGTGTAATGATATGACGACTTGTAGAGTGTCTGTACCCTAGAGATGATAGTTAGTAGTGGTATTAGAATAGTAACCCATTGTAGATGATTTCCCTGTTATTTATAATACCAACCAGTTTACATATAGGATGTTAGTATGCCTTACAGCCTTGATGATTGTTATTATTTTCCTTACCTTTTTTCAGTGAGGCACCTATGACCAGAGCCTGTCCTTGAGTATAGTTGTAGTTCACCTAAGACTGAGAGGCCTATATACATATAGATTGCAGATGATATACTTAGGATATATGTGATGGGTTGTTGTTCTTGAGCATATATATATATATGTGGTATTTGGGATTGATGTGCTCAGCTTGTAGGTACTTAGTTATGGGTGACTTGATAGGATTAGAAAGTTAAGAACTAGCCTATTATAGAGTTTCTTTTTTTGCTAAATTCTAGTTGCCAACACTTAGGTAGCTAGCATAGGTAAAATCCTAAGAAGTTAACCAGCTGATGACCAAGTACTAGGATGTTGAGAAAATTGACTAGTGATTGACCCTTGACTATGTTTGACCTAGAAGGGGGTACGATGATCTTAATTTCGAGGACAAAATTTTTCTAAGGTGGGTAGGATTGTAACACCCAGTTTTCCAGATGAGGGTAATTTTGAAATTTTGTAATTATAATTATTATTTATTGATATTTATTTCATATTATGATTTTTGGTGATTTTAATCATTTTTAAACTATTTAAAATCATGACTTGTGATTTGGTGTCTTGCTACTGTAACCCTAGAGACAGCTTGACCTAGAGCCTAGCCATGTGATTAGGGTGTTTCATTTATCATTTTTAGCCTAGGGGTATTTTGGTCAATTTGATTTATTTGAATTTAATAGAATTTATTGGGATGCATGTGAATTTATTATTAATTAAATATTGCTATGTGTTATGTTAGTCCTTAACCTAGAAGTTTAGCCCTAACCCAGATTAGACATGGCCTAGACTAGGGTTAGTTAGCTTGGATTAGTCATGACTAGTCATTGGTTAGAATGATCAAGTTAGACTAGCTAGTTACAGTTAGTTGAGACTAGCATTGAAACCTAGGTTCCATCCTAGCCATCGATTTGACATGATGTGAGGGTGACCATTTGATGGGATCCCAAAACCCTAGAAGTGGCCAGCCCAAAACCCTAGGTGAGCCTATTTAATCCCTCCCAAATCATTGCCTCTTTGTTCATTCTCACTCTTTTCAAGAACAAGGTGGGCTCAACTTCATTTCTCCATAACTTCTCAATTCCTCATCCTTTTTCAACCAAACTTCTTGCATTATAATCTAACCATCACCCTCTTGCTGTCCATGGAGGTAGAATACTGATTTAGGGAATCCACAGTGCTCGGGCTACAGTAGAAGTGGGCTGTTTATTGAGTTTTTGAGCTTGAGGAGAACCCATTGGTAATCTCTCAAACCCTATCTAAACTAGTGATTTATTATCATAGATGCATAGACCTAGGTCCCCTCTAGCTTCGGGTAGGATCTGAACCCAACCTGTGTCAGATACGTGTCCGTATCGGACACGTATCAGTAGGCTAATAGGGTGTTCGACCTAATGTCTCAATGGGTTGAAGTTTGCTGTTTTCGAAAAAATTTTGAATAGGAAAATAGGTTTTTATGTGGCTTATGCATTTCTTCACGACTGAGCATGTTTTTGTGTCATTTTGTGTCACGTTTGGCTCTTGGACACGCTGCACAGTAGCCTGGGTCGGCTGCCCTGCTACTCGAGTCACACACAGGACACGACACAGGGTCTTTGGATACAAGATTTGATAGAAACCTAGGGGAAATATCTGTCAAGACATTCCCCAAGTTATATTGGATTTTATTTAGTATCGAGAGAGATATCTCGATGTCCATGGTCGACTGGACTGACTGTTCAATCCAGATTTGGGGATTTTTTTGGTTCCTGACTCTTGGACACACCTGTGTCCAGTCCCTTGGACACGTGAGGGACCCCTAGACACGAGCACACCCTGGGGTCAATTTATCAACCACTGTTTTGATATTTTACTTTAGTTTTGATTGATGTTTGGGGTTAACTTAATAGCGAGTTCATTTCCTGTGAATATTCAGTGTACTGATTTTTTTCTGAAGAACTGATTGTATTTAACGGATTCTTAATGGTTAATTAACAAAGTTCGATCCTAATCTAGGTCTGAGTTTAGCTGCATTGGGGTTTATGGTGGTGGTAGTGATTGGTTTTCAAATTTGTATTGGGTTTTTGAATGAATGGTTACACTATTTCCCTGTCCACTGCATGTGTACACAAACACACTAATTTTTTGCACATTACACTGTCATGTGTTAAATCATGAACCTGAGAACAGTTTGTGTACTTGCTTCTCATGTGTCACACACTTAGTTACTCATCCTACATGCCACACACATAAAAAACTGATTGTGAGCACTGTACAGTTGATGAACTTGAGAATGGTTCTTCCTTTACCTAATTTTGATTCCAATATCTGAGAACTGATTTTTGAGTTGGATTCACATTGATTGTGCCTTGGGTTAATTAGTTAATTGATTGGTCATTGAATGTTCATTTTCCTTAACTGTCGAATGGTTCAACATCACACTGTTTGATTCATGTTAACTGTCATTAACTTCCAGTTTTAAATCTGAGAATTCCTCACTATATTGATTCATTTAGAACTGTTAAATTGATTCCAGATTTTCCCTAAACCTGAGAATGCCATATTGATTATTAGTTAGATGTTAAATTTCCAGTTTAGAATGTGAATGATTCTCCTTCCCTTTAAAAACTGAAACCATAAGTATATAAATCTGAGATTAATATAAGGAAAACTGAACTCTTCCCCTTTTAACTGAAATGTTAGTTTAGGACTGATAACTGAGAACATTGAGTTCTTTCCCTTAACTGTGTTGGCTCTGAATGTTAACTGAGTAGACTGATTTCTTAGATTTGAAAACTAGGATTTGTGCTAAATCTAAGAATGTAAACTGAACCCTATATATTAACCAACTGATTTCCTTTAAAACTGTAAATTGATTTCCTTTCCTTTTTGCAATGCTAAGTATATGCATGTGTGAACTTGAACTATTTCCCTTCCTTTTTGTTTTTACTGTCAATTGATTTCCCTTCTTTTGCAACCTGGGATTGAGTGAACTGAGAATGAAGTGTATCATAAAACTGAGTTTTCTCTTTTCTTTGTGTTAAACTGCAATGAGTGATTTTTATATAACCTGAGAACCGATTCCTTGCCTTTCATAAACTGGATGATGCTGAGTCTGAATTCATGTCTAGACATGAGATGAGTTCTTTTATTCAAACTGAATGCTGAATGGTACTAGAACCTGAGTTTCCTTTATATAACCTGAACTGATTTCCCTTTATAACTAAGTTCTTATAACTTTAGAAATTGAGTCCCTTTTTATTGCAAACTGAATGCTTGCTATAAACTGAAACCACTGGATGCTTATAAACCTGAGATTCATGTTTAGAAAACTGAGTTTTTCCTTTTCTCTATGATTGATTTTCCCCTTTTCTTGTGTTGAACTGTTTAGGCTAGTAGTAACCTGAGAATTATATTTATATTGATGTTGAGTGAATACTAATAACCTGAATTTCCCTTTCCTAAACTGAACTTGAGTTTCCTACATTGCCACTCACTTATAACTCTCTCTCTCTAGTATATATATATGTATATATATCTATATATGTATGTATGTAGCTATGAGTAAATGAATGCAAGTAGGTTTGTAACTATATTTCTTTATATGAATATGTGTATATGTGAATATGTGGTCGGTATATGGGTAATGTAGCCTATGGCTCATAGCCTGGGTATGTGGCTTAAATGCCAGTATAGGGTACAGTTGGCTTGTATAGCTTAGATGTGGTGTGTGATTGCTAGACTAGGCTTGGTTAGGCCTAGTGAGACTTATCAGACTTGTTTGGGTTAAGTTTGACCTAGTTGACCTAGCCTTGACTAGTATAGTTGACTGGAGTTGACCAAGGGTTGACTTTAGTCTAGTTTGACCTAGACAGCATGCAAATGCATTGTAGATTTCAATCATCACCTGTATACATCTTGACTTGTGTTGCTCTAACTAGGAGTCAGGTACCTCATCTCGGACAGTACTTTTACTTCAGACATTCAGATACCAGGCGAGTACATTCTCTGATCATTTCATAACTTGCTTAGAATTATATTCCTGCTCTAGTTTACCTTATCGGATGCTGTCACGATATTATCACGGATTGGTACTATATGGATCCTTTCATGCGATGTTATCCCCCTCGGGAGCATCGGATACATCGTGTCGTGTGTTTCATGTACATCGTGTATTTCTCGCTCTCATGTTATTCATGTTTATCTTGTGCTTCATGCTCGTTCATGCTTGCTCGTGTACTCTCATGTGCTATCATGTTCGGTCGTGTTTCTCATGTATCTCATGTATAACCTATATTTCATATGTACCCTTCATGGGCCTTCATGTGGAATTCATGTCCACTCAGTTCTCTGAGCCCTCATGTATACTTCATGTACACCCATCTATGGGCTTCATGTGAAAACCATGTACGTAACATAACTTGTCTGGATCCTTGTGTATTGATTGGGATATGGGGGAGTATAAATAGTCATGTGAACAATTCCAAAGTAGTATAGCCATGTACGCCTCTTTAGTATAGCCATGTGCAAATCAAGCCATTCACATGTCGACTTTGTACTCTAAATCACTAGTCACTGGTAGCTCTCTACTTATAGTAGATATTTCTATTACAGTTCTCTCTCTGTTTACATCATGTACTTTTCTTCAGTTTCATGTATCGTACTCTCTTGCATGTTTATATTCTCTAACCTGTTATGACCTGGGTGAGATGTATTGTACTCGCTCCTGTCCTGACTGGACCTGTTAAAAATTTTACAGAGGATGATGAGGAACCCTGCACTCCTTACTTTGGAGCTTGTCTAGATGGCACTCGCGATCTGGACCCCTGGGGAGGTTCAGGCAGCTGCTGAGGATGATACCCATGTTTAGCATAGATAGTCTAGGCTGTTCTTCTTTTTATGATTAGTTGTCCTTGATTTCAGAGTTGTATATTCTAGAGATGTTGAGACTGGTAGTTATTAACTTATGTTATTTTATTTCTGTTGTACCTTAGTTGAGGATTTTCTTATCTATTTTATCGTACCATATTCTATGTCTAGTTGTGATTGAGTTGTACCTTCTGTGATTAGTGTAAACCCCCAAGATTTTCTAAATTATTTTTAGTGCCTTAAAAATTGTTTTTCTATATTATTTAGAATTTATTTGGTATACGTACATAAATATAAATGTATGAGTGTATGTATAATATATTATTGTAGGTGTGCATGTTAATATTTCTATAAAAAAAAGAATATAATAAATTCTAGGATTTTAAGTAATTATTTGTAAATTTTTAGGAATTTTTCGAGCCTAATATATATATATATATATATATATATATATATATATATATATATAATTTGTATATATATATATTAGTTGTAAAAAAAAGAAAAAAAAAAGAATTAGCTATGGTGGTCGGCCCAGGGGGGGAGGGGACCGACCACTGCTTGTTATAGAAAGAAAGAAAGAGAAAAGGAAAAGGAAAAAAAATATATATATATGAAACAACCCCACCCACTAATAGCAGGCGGGCCCCACCCAAGCCAAAGGCTTGCTGCAGCACAACAAGCCCACGCGAAGCCTATTAATATTAGGTTTTCTAAGAAGTTGTTATATATATAACTTTTTCTACAAACATCGAAACCCTAAACTTCCAAAACGAAAGTTGAGGCTGATCATACCCTCTTCGCCTACAAATTCGTTTCACTAGCGACGCAGCTTTGTGCGCGACGAACGGAGCATCGGAAGTCAGCCCCGCGTCACCCACGGAGCAGTTTTCCCACTCAAGGTACCAAACTTCCCCGTTTGATTTCTCTCTCGATTCTAGTCCGTTTTTAGATCCGTAAATTCGTGTAGAAAGCCCTCATGACCCTCTTAAAGATCTCCCAGGTGGATTTTGACATGGCCATCCAACTTGCTCGAAAAATCGAGACGAAGTTGGAGAAAAACCCACTTTTCTGAATATTAAAAACTGTTTTGAAACGCCAACTTGTCGGCCACTTTTCTCGCTGTCCATTAAACTTTCGTAAAAACTAATTGAAGGTAGTCAAAGACAACCTAACCGAGATTGTAACACACCTTTTGGATTCACTTTTCATCTAGTATGTAGAAAGTTACACGTTGTTAAAGTTTCCCAAAAAAATTGTAAATTCTGTTTTCAAAAATTAGAAAAATACTCCGATACGACGTCCGTCCCGACAAACCGGGCGATGTGGTCGCGCATTATATGCATCGAAAGGCACGTATGGATGTTGTCGACGTATGGGAACTGACAGAACTCGATTTTGTTGTATATGTGCGACGAAATCAGTGCGTATCCGTCGAGATATCCCGTATCGACCCTTTGCAAATTAAGTCACAACTTTGTGCACACTCATCATATCGCGATGAAACTTGCGCCATTGGACTCAAAATATTTTTCTGGTCCTGTGAGCCAAGTTTGGTCCGATTCTGAGACCGTTGATCGGGACGCTATTTTGGCGGGCCCACAATCCCACTCAACGGACAAATTTTGTGCACGGCCCACCGGAATCCAAAATTGGACATACCGTTGGGCTCATCAAAAAAAATCTTTGGACATGTAGTTTGACGACTTTAGAAACCGTAGATATTGGCACGCATTTCGATAAAAAGCGGGTCCAACGGCGGACATTGTTTTGACCCGAAATTACGAAATTGCCTCTGTTCCAGAATTTGACTTTTGGACAGGCATTTCCTATGTATATCTTTTATTCCAAACTCGTTCGTGATGTTTGTTGCAGCATCCGGAGTCATCTGCGGGATTTGGCTTTTCTTGCTTCGTTTATTTGTCTGTTCGAGCTACTGGATTATCCTCTTTTGCACATAACCTCAGGCAAGATACCTTGCCATTATACTGTTTATATTCAGTTGCATTTTATTACATATCACTGTTCTTTATTTCCAGTTCTTGATTTATTGCCTGCACAGTGATATTAGATATACTTTGTTATTATCCTTTGATTGCATGTGGACTTAGAGTTAAGAGACTACCGTTGTAGTGTATTGCATATACCTTGACACCATTGTACCACGAGGATGTGTGAGATGAGTAGCATGTAAAAGTTCTTGCATGTGGGTTGATCCCCCATATGCATGCATTAGGGCTAACTGCTAATAGAGGCATGTTAGGAGACTTAGCAGTTAGTAGAGGTACATGGTCGTGGATGCGACATAATAGGTACATTGGGTGGGAAGAACATTTCCTTGTCGTATGGGCTCCGATTGCACTTCCCTTATAACCCGGAAGCTCCGCTGGAGATACGGGTATGAGCCTCTCAGGTTGGCCACTGTCGTTTTTCAACGTCATGCTCTCGGTCACTGGTGCCCAAGTGGGGACTATACCAGATCCCATTACAGCCAGGGCTCATACGACGAAAGGTTTGTTTCTTACTGCATGTTCACTTTAGTACGATTAGGTTACCTTATTTATGTCTTATCACTTTCTATGATTGTGGTATATTTTATATTCAGTATTTATATGGCATGTTTATTGTATCTTGTTACGTCCCTCTGAGGACCTGGTTATCTCTCCAGGTGTGTGCTTCTGTGATTTTGCAGGTGTTCTAGCCAAGTCCGTGGTCTTCTCCATTCTTTCGAAGACGATTGCGCTTGGTTCGTCTCATTATTTTATCGATCACTTCTTGTACATTTTATTTGGGATAGTTGGTAGTGGACTTTGTCTCCGCCCAACGATTTTATACATGACAAATTCAAAGTTGCTTATATACATTTATTTATCTAGTGGATGAAATTTAGTTATTATGGTTCTACTACATTTTACAGCTTATATATACATACGAGTTTCCATATATTGGAGTATATTTTGTATGTATGCAGCTGGCATGGATACGTACCTAGTCCTAAGTATTTTGGGACTGGGGCGTTACATGTTTTTTTGGTGGCCCATGCAGGTCTAGTTTGCCGTTTCGGTTACATGACTGTACCGAACGGGCCTGCAGTATAGGATTAGAATTTAGAATCTCATCCACCTACTTGACATCCTCCCTTGGCTTCAAATTCCGAACTCTCGTTCGACTTCCTTGAATTGTATCTTGCTTGAACCTTTCTACCGTTGATTCTTATTTTCGGGCTTAGTGTCAACTAGGAAGATGACTACACTAGTGTATGCTCATAGGTCAAACACATGGCTAGAATGGTTATATTGGCAATTGGAATACATTCAAGACTCTAATTTAGTTAAAAAGGTTTTTGTGTGATTTAATGATTAGTAATTGGTAAAGTAGGATATTACCACGGAAAGTTTTAACCTTGAAATTTCTAAATAGTAAACACCAGAGGATTTATAGAATTTCATACTTGGTTTAAGAAATTGATTGATTTTCAAGATTTGATATTTATGATTATTGGGTTATAGTTGTACATCCTTGCACAAGTATAAAATTGATTTGCTTTTCGAGTTGTGATATTTATGAGTTTTGGGTGATAGATATACATCTTTGAACAAATATAAAATTTAATTATTTTTCGAGTTTTGATGTTTATGATTTATTGTATTATAGTTATACACCCATGAACAGTTATAAATTTGGTTTGAAAATGATCTTAGCTTTTAAAAATGGCCATAGGAATTATTTAAATTTGAGTTGTACAACTTGCGATTTTTGTCACGCCCCAGTTCCGGAATACGGGGACGTACACGGCCAGCTACACCGTATAAGGTACGAATACACTATACGGTGATGACGGCTGTCCAGTCTGGTTGGGTATCCTAGCATGCAATCAATCTATGGCCTAAATCCGATCTCATATCCACAGGCAAATCACAATGAATCAACATCAAGAGAGATAATCATATGGAAAGCAGGGAATACTCATATGAAAATCAGGAATCTATAATACAGAATAATAATGTAGACAAGTATACCTTCCCACAGTTCCTAGCATGGTCTGGAACTGAAGCACACCCTCCAAGTCAAGTCTGGAAGATCCACCGGGTCGATCTTAGACAATCTGGGAACAATCCAGGGTTGGTCAGGCCAACCGCAGCAAGTACCAGAAAGGAAGGCTCAAGGTCGGGCGAAGAAAACTAGCAGGATAAAATATGACAAGAATAACATCTAAAAACAGTAAATAAAGGTAAGGGATCGTGCGGTACCAACGCACGATAACAATCCACAAGTATAGTGAAGCTAACACAATCACAACCTCCCTAACATCTACTAACACCTGCATTGCCAGCTGGAAATCAATATCAGCTGGCTAGCAGGCAACAAGCCAAACAACACAGAAGGACAAGCGACCACACAATGCCTACGGCTTGCTATTATTAGCTAACTAGGGTTATCACAGGCCTAATTACTAACAAGATGCAATGAGACTTCAAAGTCCAGCTCCTGCTTGCTACTACCCGAATGGCCCCAACAAAAGAAAAAGATAGATATAGCAGCCACACTGCAGTAAGATACATGTGCCCTAAAGAAGTGCCACACTCGACGGAGGGCTGGGAATGCGCTCATCTCGACGGATAGCAACAATCCCTAGTATATATATAGATACATAGGGCCGGGGCCAGACAAGCAACAGGTCACTGGGAAGTCTCCATGAACTACATGATTAATCTAGTTATTAGCCTAGTCGGTTTCATTGTGGATCCCTGACCGTGGTAATCAGGGATCCATGTCCTAGACATGATGCAAGACAAGACTGGACTGGTGGCTTATACAAGCACAATCAAGAGAAATCAACCACGGAGTCAAGACGGGGTCATGCCTAGCAAGTCAGGACTGGCTGTCGCAACAGCGGTCAAGAGTAAACATGTCATGTCAAGAGTACTAGTCAGGAGTGCGCCACCACGGGCCACTATCAAGAATTAAGAGTATACATGCCAGGTTTACTGTCAAGTCCAGAGTGCTAGTCAGGAGTGCACCACTACGGGCCACTATCAAGAATCAAGACAGGTCCAGGTCATCGTGTAATACCAGGAACAAGGTCAAACCTATCAGTCACAAGAAGTCACATGCCCAAATCGTGACATGGACATCAAGTCGGGTACAAAATCAGAACCTCTACCATAATCACATCTCAAGAATATATGGGAGCCTAGAACTCCAATCATCCCGTCTGTCTATCCACCAGATCAATCTATCAAGAGTCACCCTTCTACGATGGATTCAATATCATGACAGGAAGGTCAATAACCAAATATCCAAGCTAATCACTATAAGCAATGCTAGGCCCTCTGGCTCACAAGAATCCTCCAAGGCAATGATCACAAGCTACTAGAAAACGAGCCCCTCTAACTACAAAGACATAGCAATCAAACCAGGTTTTCCCAACTACCGGAATACACAAAGGTACCAGGTTTTGGGCATTTGGGAAGTCGAGTAAAAATCATATAATAATACCCTCAATATTCTCCTCGTTCCACGAAATATCCGAAATCACCAAAATCTAAGAATCCACATAGATCCACCGAGTCAATATCCCGAGATCGTACTCTCCATAATACTCAATCCTCAGTCATATCCACAAGTCACAACTCCCAATACATAGGACAACTGTCAGCTCTATCTGACTAGACTAGGACAACCCCTAAGATGAAGGGTCAGGGGACAAGAGTCTGGTAATAAATATCGCCGGAAGTGGCAAGGATTACACGGACCGCTCTGGAGCAAATCCACAACCCTTAAACCAAACAAGGACCAGGGTTGCAGACCATCTCCCGAGTGGAACCGCTCTCCTTACGCTATCCGATGGACAAGACAGATCAGGAGCTAGGCGACTGATCTAGTCTAGAGTCTACCTAGCAAGCAATGGGATCAGGTATACTATACCAAGGTGAACAGGCACGAGCCCGGTCCAGCAAACTAAAGGAATGGTTCTGCCCAGTCCTTCGAACCAAATTCCTGATCGGAAATTTTGGAAGAATCCGGCAGAGTCTCCTCTGTATTCTGGACAGGAGCTCCCAGCGAATTGGGGCTAAAATCACTCGGCGCAACCCGCCGCATAATCGCAGAATCGCAGGCTGAGAACACTAAGTCTCAGCTACCAGCAGCACTAAGATGTGTACTGGGAACAAGTCGATAGCCGAGAACACTAAGTCTCGACCTCCAGCAGCACTACGATGCGTACTGGAAAATCAATCGAACCCGAGACCACTAAGTCCCGGCCTCCAGCAGCGCTACAATGCGTACTGGGCACCAAGCCAACATGCATAATAATAAAATAACCGCCTCGTAGGGCGCATCACAGCACATGCTCGTAATTCTAACCCAAGCGCAATCACAGCCACAAGAATAGTTCGCCAAGCCGTTACCCGACCGCGAGTCGGACACGGGGCATACAGGGACAATCCATACATGTGAGTCGTGCTCGTGTCCTCGGAGGTGTGGATGACCCATCCGAGTTGTCCGATATGGTCTATCCCGGTATCGGACCAAGCTATCCTAAGTTATCATCATGGCAGATCTACTACTAGGCTACACTAATCATGGTTATAAAATTTACAAGTACAAATTAATTAAATAAAATAAAATCCAGGAGAGAGGGCAAGAGCCGTCGATGAGCAAGGGATACTTGCCTAGAGGGCTCGGCTAGGTAAGCAAGTCTTCGGCAGTCGCGATCCAAGCTAGCACGCCAATCGAGATCCTCATAACACACAATAAATAATCATCAGCACCAAATAATAAAATAATAGAATAATCACAAGAGATGGCAGAATGCTATACCGTACGGGTCCCGCAAGCAGTGCAGGAATCTGGCACGAAAACCGAGGCACGCGGACCGATACGGGCACGCAAATCGAGACACGCACGTATATCGAGACGCATACGAAAATCGAGAGAACACGAATATCGAGACGAACGAGAAACATAAACGTGCACGCAAATCGAGACGTGCACGTAAATCGATACGGTACACAAATCGATATGTGCACGCAAATCGAAAAGGTGCAGAGTCTAATGCGGCACACAACCGAGGCAGCACGCAAATCGGTACGTGTACGCAAACCGAGGCAACACAAGATATAATATGACACGTAAATCAATACGACACACAAATCGGTGCATGCACGCAAACCGAGGTGGTACGGGTCACGAGGTAGGCACAAAGGCCGAGACACAAGGATCGAGACAACGCACCAACCGAGGCGGCACGTTGCCCGAGGCAGCACGGGGCTCGAGGCGTCCCGCTGCCCAAGGCAGAGCGTGGATCGAGGTGTACGAAAAACGGGACGACACACAAATCGAGGCACACATCCCGAGAAGCACGGGGAACGAGGGATCACGCGAATCGAGATAGCACGCAACCCAAGCAGCACGGGGCCCATAGCGTCCTGCTGCTCGACGCGTGTACGGAGCTCGAAGCACGTAACCCAAGGAGAGGCACGGAGCACGAGGGCTCACTGCCCGAGAAGCACGCAGGCCGAGAGGGCTCGCTGCTCGAGCGGCGCGGGGCCCAAGGGCGTCCCGCCGCTCGAGGCAACGCTGTCCCCGTGCGCGGCGGCTGCTCGCCGGAGAGAAGAGAAGAGGAAGGGGCGGAGGAGCTGGGAAGAGAGGGAAGCGGTTACCAGGGAGGTGACGGCGGAGGCGCCCAAGTCACGGCGGCGCTGGAGGCGACCCGCGGGGGCGCGACGCCCTGGGTGGCCGGAGGAGATGGAAACGACGGCGATGGCGGAGGGGGCCGGAGGCCGCGGAGGAGATGGTGGTGAGGGCGGTGCTGGCGGGTGGCGGCCGCAGCGGAGGCCGGAGGGGGCGACGATGATGATGATGGTCGTGGAAGTGGTGGTGCTGGTGGGTGATGGAGGAGGCGCTCGTAGTGAAGGCGGCGGAGGAGGCCAGCCGTGGGGATGACAGTGACGACGGCGATGATGGTGGAGGAGATGACGATAATGGTGGTGCTGGCGGGGAAGGTGGTTGGAGGGGCTGGGCCAGGGAAGAGCGGGAGAGAGGGGAAGCTCGGGAAGGTGACTGGGAAGAGGGAAGAAGAGTGAGTAAGAGAGAGAGCTGAGAGAGAGAGAGGGGATTTGGGGAGGGGTTCTCCAGGGAAGAGAGACAGGGGAGATTTCGGGAGAGAGAGAGAGGGAAAGGTGAGGGAGGAGAGAGGGAGTGGGTGAGTGATGTGAGGGGTGATGTGAGGGGGAGTAGATATTTTGGGAGGGTAGTTTAGGAACAAAAAAAATTAATAATAATAATAATGAGGATAAAATTACCTCCAAGAAAATAATAAAAATTTCAAAAGTACCCCAAAAATTAAAATCCTCCAAATAAAATAATACGGTCAAATACGTACTCCAAAATAGGAATATTACAATTTTCGTGTTTAGTAAATTTTGAATTTTAAGTGAAAGTAATGACGGTGAATTTTGGTTTAAAATATTTGAAAGTTATGAAAACGATTTTTAGAAAATTTTATTTTAAAATGGTGTCCTATGATTGAGGATTTACAAATCTATTTAGATTTTTGGGTAAAAAAAACTATTTTGACTGATAAGATTATTTGAAAATTTAGTTTAATGTGGGATTGCTAATATTAATTTTTTTTTTGATAATTTCGAAGGATGTGATGGAAAGTTATTTTGATTGATTAAATAAAGTTACCATTTAAAAGTTGTAATTTTGTTGGAATAACTTAGCATGAATATAAGTTAAAATTTATGAGGGCATTGAGCTTAATTTTTGAGATTGCTTTTAATGTGCTAAGAGTTTTATTATGAGTTATTTGAAAATTTTAGAGTGTTAAAAATTTTGATTGATTGTGAAATTTTATGGATTCGTAAATTATGAACTCATGAGTTAAATAGTTGAGTTTAAACCTTAATTTTGGAAAGGGTTAGTAGTAACGTGATAAAATTTTGCTTTGAGATTTATGAGAGTGATTTAAATTTTTATGATAAATTTGAACTGCTTGGAGTGAATACAAATTTTGGTGGTTTATTTTTGAAAGTTTATTTTTAAAACTTTTGGAGGATACTTGAGTTAAATTTTTGTCACGCCCCAGAACCAAAATACTGGAGAGCGGGGGCAGACATAGCCAGCTACGTATAATGAAATGGAATCCACTCCACTATACGGTCACGGCTGTCTAGATATATGAGGGTTTATCTACAAGCCATCAGTCTCTTAAGGTCAATAACAAGCCTAGTGTCTCAATCACAAGCAAGTAAATAGAGTTACAAGATGTAAGATTACCAAATATACAATAGTAAGGCATCCCAAACATTACATATTCAGCTGATCATGAAGCTAGTCGTTACAAAATGTGAAGACTAGCAAGAGTTTTAGTCATACATGATCAACCCTAGGTTGCCAATTATGTTACAGCCCGTACGCAGACAATAAATAAAATGTACACGAGCTAACACTTGCTCGGCGGCTAAACGCCTCAAAAGAAATAATTTACAATAGAGTGGGAGAGCCAAAAATAACCCACTCGTTGCCCTGGTTACGTCTGGTGTTCACCATCGGGCTGGAAAACCGGTAGATCCTCTGGAGCTGCTCTGGTATCTGGCCATACAAAACCAGCTGGGTCAGACCCCAGAAAGAGCAAGTGCCACAAAGGAAGCTTCACTTAGGAACTAAAACCAGCAATCAGCACAAGAGTAATAATATATAAAAGACAGTAATTAAAGAAAACAGGACAGGTGATATACGATGAGATAACCATGGGACTATTCAGATAACCAGGTTACAACCCGTAAACCAAACAAGGACCGGGGTTGTAACCCTTCGTCTGAACCGAACTTGGTTTCTCCCACCATTTATCGGCAAGATAAAATAAGAAATCAGGACATGTAACAATCATGTACAAGATCCAGACAAGACTAGACAGACTGAACTCCATCCAACATTCACGGCCAAACAATAAGTACGGCTTGATACTTTAACTAACTAGGGTTATCACAGGCCTAGTTACTAGCAAGATGTAGCAAGATTGTTCCACAGCCACAAGCCCTGCAGACCATCCAGGCTATCCGGACGCAATTAGAGTTGAATTCAAGTGGGTACATCGTCCAGGAAACGCATGTACCCTTAGGTGACTTAGAGGGTGCAACACATGACAGTGTGCTGGAAATGTGTCCTACTCGACGGCAGGCTACAGATCCCAAGTGGGGCGCCCAGATAACGGGATTGCCTGTAGCTGGGAAATCTCTTCATGACTACTGAATTTATTCTAGTTGTTAGCCTTAGTTGATTTCAGTGGGTGCCCCTGACCGTGGTACTCAGGGATCCCCGTCCTAGACATGATGCAAGACAAGACGGGTTCATTTGTACAAGCACAATCGTCCACGGTGTCCAAGTTATTCAATCTTGTCATGTCGTGTTAGCCGTCGCAACAGCAAGTCGAGAGCTATCATGTCAGGTTTATCATGTCCAGTATACTTTGTCAGGAGTGCGCTACGGCGGGCCACTATCAAGAATTATCATGTCAAGTTATCATGTCAAATTGTCAGGTCAAGTTTATCATGTCGGGAGTGCACCACGGCGGGTCACTATCAAGTCATGCCATTTATCAAGGAGGGAAGAAACTCGAGCAATTAAAATAATAATATAATATAATATATATATTCTTGAAGCCAAGGAGAAACTCTACAACTTTCATGTTGGGAGTGGAAAGAAATTCTGACCACAATTCAAGCAAATAAAATATTTAAACAATCAAAGTGGGACCCATGTGGTCCAAAAGTGGGAGAACAAACATGCGGTCAAAGAGAGTGAGAAGCCACCCATGCGGCCAGGAAACAATAAATAGGCCATGAAATCAAGTAAGACAAAAGACAGTGGAACCCTCCTTAAATGCAAACTCCCACTCCAGCAAGCAAGTCAACTAAAGGAAGCTATGTGGGACCCCCCACAATTAATAAGAAGAGGTACACGTGAACCCTTTAATTAATGGTTCACGTGGCCAAAATATTAAATAGTGGGGGAAGGGAGCCTATGCGGCTCACCTTAGATTCTATGCAAAATTTCCACATACAAATAATAATATTATTTAATGGCCAGAGGCCATGCGGCTCTTGCACCAAGCAATTATTAAGGCTGTAAATGTCCATGCGACTCACCCTCACAATTGCTTGCATGAAAATACAAAAGACAACAAATATTAAATAATTCCCGATGCGGCTCTACTTGATTCATGTATTAACGGCAGCAAAAGACCAAGCCTTATGCGGCTCCACTTTGGTCTCCAGGAAAGCTTGCTGATGCAAGCACTAGAATGCAATGCTTTATTTAATACATGGCAATGCATTAAATGCATAGTAATGCATTAAATGCATGGCAAAGCATGGAATGCTCCATGCGGCCCATTTTGGTCTCCATGCGGCTAACACTATCAGCATGCTCTTTTGCATGCAATTACAAAAGCAAGCTAAGCCTTATGCGGCTCTCATGGGGGCATTAGAAAAAATGCATTGGAACAATGCATTAAATGTATGCATTTTAATATAGGCAATAAAATATTGTATGCATTAGGTGCACGTTGGAATATTGCATGCAAAATATTGCATGCATATGCGGCTCACATGGGTACTGATACATTCTATTCTTAATGCATTAAATAATGACGCCTATGCGGCTAGCTGTTATCATTTAAATAATGCAAGCAAAATAAATGCTGGCTATTGCATTTATAGGTCATACGACTGAGTGCAAAAATGTTCATGCGGCTCAGCAAAATTTTATAGGTCAAATTTGGACCAAACAATATTCTCTGCAACATGGGATCACCAACTCAGCAAAATATGCAAGTTTGATGGATCAAAATCCTAGAAACCGAAATTACCACAAAACTAGATCTACAAAAATTTAACCATGGAAATGAAAAACGACAAGTACTAAAGTGGGTTAGAAACTCATGAGAAAAATAATGGAACAATAAAAAAATGGGGTTCCTCCATGAAGCAAGATGCACTTGCCTAAGCTCTCCACTCTCTTCTGGTAGGTGAAGAGTAAAGATGGAGAAGAAGAAATGAGTAATGAGTAATAATGGAAGAGAGAGTGGAATAGATATTTATGGTGGGAGTGGTGGTAGGTGGGAGTGGTTCTCCACATAAAACCCAACCAAGCCAAACCCACTAAACCGAACCAAACCAAGCCAATGCCATGCCGTGATGAACCATGCAAATGCAACATGCAAAATAAAATCCAAGGCTAACTAATTATGACAAACCAAAAATACGAGCCCGAAATACGTACACGTATTCCCAATACGTAATGCGAACTACGGGCATTACAATTTTAATGGTAGGCCCCAAGATAACCCTACTGAGTATTCCACCCTAATTGCCATGTCACTCATGACCATGATAGTAGTATATACACAAGTGTTGTTAGTCATCTACCCAGCTATGTGACTGTATTTCCACCTCGTCTTACTCGACCTTCCTTTAATTCTAGATCTTTTAATTGGACCTTCTAACCCATTTGCAATTTGAATAATGATTTAAATTGTTCCTTAACTGTATTCATTTAGGATACTATCTTCTCACTAGAACTGTGCCCTAAATTATTATTTTTATGGATTCTTTAATTAATTTTATTTCATGATTTAACTTGATCTTCTTTAGTTTTGTGCATTAATTATCACCTCGTGAAATCCCACTTCCTATTTTAGATCTTTTGGTGTCTCTTAACGTGACTTGGATATTTGGAGCACAACACTAGACTTTTCCTTCCAACAAATTTCATATGTAAGACCTAGACAAGTCCACCTTCATGTAGATATATCATGTCCCACTAAAACACGTCTCCTTGTACTCTATTTCTTGATATGACCTTATGGTCAAAATGGCCAAACTATAACCTTTACCATGATACCGATATTTTTACCACGGATAGAGATCCAACCTTGACTCAATCCCTTAACCCGATAGGTAAATTTTGTTCTACTTAGTTCCTTAAATGCTTAAATTTGTACTTTATCTTGATTGCTTGACCCATTGTCCTATGATACTATTAGTTTAACTCTTGTAAGTTGGGTAGAATACCTCACCACCTAACAAACCTTTTTCCTTGTGAACCACATTGGTAAGTTCACTTAGACTATAAATTCATAGGACCCTACCTTATCTAGTCTACCAAGCCATAAATGAAGAAACACTGGGACAACTGTATAGGCCCAAACTTCGGACGAGCCTTGATTTTAAAAGATCTTGGACTATTTAAAATTCCTTCATCAGTACCTCCCTTGCTCATATTTTGACTATCTCATGCTGCTAATGTAGCTTCAGTTTTGCAAGCTTATTTCGTTATCAAGCTTGATCATGACATATTTTATTGGGTGCACCCACTAACATATTGTCTAATCAGAATCGGTGCATGATGGTCTGATCAACCTATTGCACTTTGGTCGCCTATCACATATTATTCTACGTGGATGGAGACATAGTAAACTTGCCTTAGAGTCTCATCCGTGACAGCTTTGACAATTCTCTTTTGAAATTATTTTTGCCGCCTATGAAACCTGCAAGTCGTACTCAATATATAACACCGTCTTTGAAACCTTTGTTGTTCGTGTCTTTTACTTATTTTGGAAAGACAACGCACTGTACTTGCTAAGATAGACTCAAGGTATCATCTCTGGTTGCCCAATCAATTATTTATACACAAATGTAGATAGCCACCGACCGACTCATGTGGCTGAATCCTCGTATTAAACTACCCTCATTCTTCAATTCTAGAATTGTTATCGTGCCCTCCCAATTATTTTGGAGCACTCGAGAATGATTCTACTTGTTCACTTAAATCTAACTCTCAACCTAGATGATTAGTATCCAGTTTTCTCTCAAGGAACCATACCTTCCAAATGTCTAGTTTATTCTCTTTGGTCTACCTCCCGAATGTCTAGTTTATGTTTCCAATGGAGAGCTACGACAGGAGCTGATGGCAGAGGCTCACAGTTCGACTTACTCTATTCACCCCGGAGGAACCAAGAAGTACCGCGACTTACGACAGTATTATTGGTGGCACGGAATGAAGCGAGAGATAGCTCGTTTCGTTGCCAAGTGCTTAGTATGTCAACAAGTAAAAGCGGAGCACCAGAGGACGGTCGAATTATTGCAGCCGCTACCCATTCCCGAGTGGAAGTGGGAGCACATTACTATAGATTTTGTCATGGGTTTTTCTCGGAGTCCTAGGGGACGTGACGCATTGTGGGTGATTGTTGATAGACTTACAAAGTCAGCCCATTTCTTACCTTTTAGAGTGGGCCAGTCGGCAGAGGTATTGGCAGAGATGTATATGGAGCAGATCGTGAGATTTCACGGTGTGACTGTTAGAATTGTGTCAGACCGCGACTCGAGATTTATCTCACATTTTTGGTGGAGCATGCAAGAGAGTTTGGGCACCCGATTGAAGTTTAGCACATCATACCATCCGCAGACAGACGGCCAGTCGGAGCGTACCATTCAGACGCTAGAGGATATGTTGAGAGCGTGTATGCTTGATTTTGGCAGTTCGTGGGAGGACCATCTTCATCTTGTTGAGTTTTCCTACAATAATAGCTATCAAGCGAGCATTCAAATGGCTCCGTTTGAAGCATTGTATGGTAGGAAGTGTCGGTCTCCTGTTTGTTGGAGCGACATAGGAGAGCGACAGCTATTGGGTCCCGAGTTGGTCTTGAGCACAGTGGAGACAGTGAAGAAGATTCAGGACCACCTGCGAGCAGCGTAGGATCGTCAGAAGCAGTGGGCAGATAATCGTCGTCGACCCTTGGAGTTCAAAGAGGGTGACCATGTGTTCTTGAAGATATCCCCCACTCGAGGCACGATTCGATTCGGAGGACGTGGCAAGTTGAGTCCAAGGTACATCGGGCCTTTCGATATCTTGGAACGTGTTGGAGAGGTTGCTTATAGATTGGCCTTGCCACCGTCGCTAGAGGGAGTGCATGACGTATTCTACGTGTCCCAGCTGAGGAGGTACGTGGCGGACAGCAATCATGTGCTTGATCACTCCGAGATCACAGTTGGACCGAGTTTGTCGTACGAAGAGCAACCCGTAGGTATCCTCGATCGCCGAGTGAAGGTGTTACGGAATCAATCTATTCCATTGGTTCGCGTGGCATGGAAGCATCACCCGCCAGGGGAGTCTACTTGGGAGCGCGAGGACGACATCCGTAATCGCTACCCGCAGTTGTTCGAAGGCGAAGGTATGTCTTGCATATTAAGTACCATTATATTCCTTGCATTGGACTCCCGACATTAGTTTAATTTCGAGGACGAATTTTTTTTAAGTTGGATAGGATGTAACCCCCCAAGATTTTCTAAATTATTTTTAGTGCCTTAAAAATTATTTTTCTATATTATTTAGAATTTATTTGGTATACGTACGTAAATATAAATGTATGAGTGTATGTATAATATATTATTATAGGTGTGCATGTTAATATTTCTATAAAAAAATAGAATATAATAAATTCTAGGATTTTAAGTAATTATTTGTAAATTTTTAGGAATTTTTCGAGCCTAATATATATATATATATATATATATATATATATATATATATATATATATATATATATATATATATATATATATATATATATATAATTTTAAAAAATATATATATATATATAATTTAAAAAAATAATAATAATAAAAAAAATATATATATATAATTTGTATATATATGTATTAGTTGTAAAAAAAAAAAAATTAGCTATGGTGGTCGGCCCAAGGGGGGGACCGACCACTCCTTGTTATTGTCACGCCCCAGAACCAGAATACTGGAGAGCGGGGACAGACATAGCCAGCTACGTATATTGAAGTGCAACCCACTTCGCTATACGGTCACGGCTGTCTAGATACATGAGGGTTTAACTACAAGCCAGCAGTCTCTTAAGGTCATGAACAAGCCTATTGTCTCAATCACAAGCAAGTAAGTAAAAGTTACAAGATGTATGATCATTAAATATACAATAATAAGGCGTCCCAAATATTACATATTCAGCTGATCATGAAGCTAGTCATTACAAAATGTCAGGACTAGCAAGAGTTTAGTCATACATGATCAACCCTAGGATCTGTCAATCATGTTACAGCCCGTAGGCAGACAGTAAGTAAATTGCAATCGAGCTAAACAGGTGCTCGTCGGCTAAACGCCTCAAAAGAATATTTACAATAGAGTGGGAGAGCCAAAAATAACCTACTCGTTGCCCTGGTTACGCCTGGTGGTCACCATCGGGCTGAAAAGTTGGTAGATCCTCTGGAGCTGCTCCGAAATCTGGCCACACAAAATCAGCTGGGTCAGACCCCAGAAAGAGCAAGTGCCACAAAGGAGGCTTCACTTAGGAACTAAAACCAGCAATCAGCACAAGAGCATAAATAAAAGTAAGAACTGGAAATAAAGAAAAATATATCAGGATGATATACGACGAGATGACCATAGAACTATTCAGATAACCAGGTTACAACCCGTAAACCAAACAAGGACCGGGGTTGTAACCCTTCATCTGAACAGAACTTGGAATTCTCACCATTTATCGGTAAAATAAATACAAGCATTCTGGTCATGCAGAAATCTGGAACAAGATCAGGGCAAGACTAGACAGGTTAGACTCCATCCAATCATTTTACGGCCAAGCAAGAATTACGGCTTGATACTTTAACTAGGGTTGTCACAAGCCTAATTACTAACAAGATGCAGCGAGATTATTCCACAGCCACAAGCCCTGCAGACCATCCAGGTTACCCGGGTTAAAGGATTTAGAGTTGAATTCAGGTGGGTACATCGTCTAGGAAACGAATGTACCCTTAGGTAGCTTGAAGGGTGCAACACATGACAGTGTGCTGGAAATGTGCCCTACTCGACGGCAGGCTACAGATCCCAAGGCGTGCCCAGGTAACGGGATTGTCTGTAGCGGGGAGATCTCTTTATGACTAGTGTATTAATCTAGTTATTAGCCTTAGTCCATTTCAATAGGTACTCCTGACCATGGTACTCAGGAGTCCCTTCCTAGACATGATGCAAGACAGGACTGGTTTATTTGTACAAGCACAATCGCCCACGGTGTCCAGGTAATTATACAGGTCATGTCATGTCATGGAGCCGTCGCAACAGCTTATCAAGATATATCATGTCAGGTTATCATGTCAAGTGTACTTGTCAGGAGTGCGCCACGGCGGGCCATTATCATGTCATGTTAGTCATGTCAGGCGTGCACCGCTACGGGTCACTGTCATGTCATGCTCAATTATCATTTCCAAACATATTAAATAAATTCGAGATTACCAAGTTCATAACAAAAGGCGTAAGGATATAAAATGGGCGTAAAATATACCATAAAGGAGTTACAAAACATGGGCAAATAAGGATAAATAATAGTACACAAGGCTATTGGAAGTCATGCGGCTCAGGCATATGCGGTCAGGAAAGGGTAAGACACATGCGGCCCAATTAGGAGAGCGCATGCGGCCAGGGTCACTGGATCCCATGCGGCCAAGACAAGGGGGCGCATGCGGCTGGAAGTACAAGGGCGCATGCGGTCAGGAAGCCAATCCCTATGCGGCCAGTGAGAAGGGAGGGGCATGCGGCCATGGGGACGAGGGCGCATGCGGCTCCAAAATGTTGGGCCTCATGCGGCCAGCGGAAGGGAGGGGCATACGGCCAGGGGGACGAGGGCGCATGCGGCTCCAAGATGTTGGGCCTCATGCGGCCAGCGGAAGAGTGGGCTTCATGCGGCTGGGAGGAAGCAAGTTCATGCGGCTAGGGAATGACTGGCGCATATGCGGCTCAATTAGGAGAGAAGTCCATGCGGCCAGGAAAGGGATCCAGTCCTATGCGTCTGAGAGTCCCATGCGGCTGAGTCACTTGCCGCATGAAGTGTCATGCGGCCAAGTCAAGCCCATGCGGCCAGAACTGTCATATGAAGGCTCATGCGGCTCGGAATCACTTGTCGCATGAAGTGTCATGCGGTCAAGTCTAGCACTGTTCTTCTTCTCCAAGCTTCCGAGAAGAAGAACGCCAAGAATCCATGCTTCCGAGCTCCATGAAACCTTCATCCGGAATCCAAATCCGAACTTCCATAGATCAAAATGGGGCAGAATGAAATGCTCTACAATATGGAACCATCAAAACATAGAAATAACAAGATTAAGTAGATCAAAACCCAAGAAATCCGAAAATGAAATAAACTTAGATCTACAAGAATCTAGCCATGGAATTGAGAAATGCCAAGTACTAAAGTGAGTTAAAATGCTATAAGGAAGAGAATGAAGCAATAAAATTTGAGTTTCTCCATAAAACAAGATGCACTTGCCTAGACCTCTCTCTTCCTCTCTCTGGTAGGTAAGGAAGTAATGGTGGAGAAGATGATAAATGAAGAGAGAGAAAGAAGAAGGGATTAATAAATGGTAGTGGTGGTGGTAGGTAGGGGGTTCACCCCTTGGTTCATGATGAACCAATAGTAATCCCAAACCGAACCAAGCCAACCCGAACCAAGAATAACCAAGCCAGGAAGGAAGAGCTAAGCAAGAAAATTATGCAATACAAGATAAAATACGTACACGTATTTCTAATAATACGTAATACGAACATAGGCATTACAGTTATAGAAAGAAAGAAAGAGAAAAGGAAAAGGAAAAAAAATATATATATATGAAACAACCCCACCCACTAATAGCGGGCGGGCCCCACCCAAGCCAAAGGCTTGCTGCAGCATAGCAAGCTCACGCGAAAGCCCGAACCCGTGGAACTATCCATTTCGAAGCCTATTAATATTAGGTTTGCTAAGAAGTTGTTATATATATAACTTTTTCTACAAACATCGAAACCCTAAACTTCCAAAACGAAAGTTGAGGCTGATCATACCCTCTTCGCCTACAAATTTGTTTCACTAGCGATGGAGCTTTGTGCGCGATGAACGGAGCATCGAAAGTTAGCCCCGCGTCACCCACGGAGCAGTTTTCCCACTCAAGGTACCAAACTTCCCCGTTTGATTTCTCTCTCGATTCTAGTCCGTTTTTAGATCCGTAAATTCGTGTAGAAAGCCCTCATGACCCTCTTAAAGATCCCCCAGGTGGATTTTAACATGGCCATCCAACTTGCTCGAAAAATCGAGACGAAGTTGGAGAAAAACCCACTTTTCTGAATATTAAAAACTGTTTTGAAACGCCAACTTGTCGGCCACTTTTCTCGCTGTCCATTAAACTTTCGTAAAAACTAATTGAAGGTAGTCAAAGACAACCTAACCGAGATTGTAATGCATATTTTGGATTCACTTTTCATCTAGTATGTAGAAAGTTACACGTTGTTAAAGTTTCCCAAAAAAATTGTAAATTCTGTTTTCGAAAATTAGAAAAATACTCCGATACGACGTCCGTCCCGACAAACCGGGCGACGTGGTCGCGCACTATATGCATCAAAAGGCGCATATGGATGTTGTCGACGTGTGGGAACTGACGGAACTCGATTTTGTTGCATATGTGCGACGAAATCAGTGCGTATCCGTCGAGATACCCCGTATCGACCCTTTGCAAATTAAGTCACAACTTTGTGCACACTCATCATATCGCGATGAAACTTGCGCCATTGGACTCAAAATATTTTTCTGGTCCTGTGAGCCATGTTTGGTACGATTCTGAGACCGTTGATCGGGACGCTATTTTGGCGGGCCCACAATCCCACTCAACGGACAAATTTTGTGCACGGCCTACCGGAATCCAAAATTGGACATACCGTTGGGCTCATCAAAAAAAATCTTTAGACATATAGTTTGACGACTTTAGAGATCGTAGATATTGGCATGCATTTCGGTGCAAAGCGGGTCCAACGGCGGACATCGTTTTGACCCAAAATTACGAAATTGCCCCTGTTCCAGAATTTGACTTTTGGACAGGCGTTTTCTAGGTATATCTTTTATTCCAAACTCGTTCGTGATGTTTGTTGCAGCATCCAGAGTCATCTGCGGGATTTGGCTTTTCTTGCTTTATTTATTTGTCTGTTCGAGCTACTGGATTATCCTCTTTTGCACATAACCTCAGGCAAGATACCTTGCCATTATACTGTTTATATTTAGTTGCATTTTATTACATATCACTGTTCTTTATTTCAAGTTCTAACAGTTCTTGATTTATTGCCTGTACAGTGATATTAGATTTACTTTGTTATTATCCTTTGATTGCATGTGGACTTAGAGTTAAGAGACTACCGTTGTAGTGTATTGCATATACCTTGACACCATTGTACCACAAGGATGTGTGAGATAAGTAGCATATAGAAGTTCTTGCATGTGGGCTGATCCCCCATATGCATGCGTTAGGGCTAACTGCTAATAGAGGCATGTTAGGAGACTTAGCAGTTAGTAGAGGTACATGGTCGTGGATGCGACATAATAGGTACATTGGGTGCGGAGAACATTTCCTTGTCGTATGGGCTTCGATTGCACTTTCCTTATAACCCGGAAGCTCCGCTGGAGATACGGGTATGAGCCTCTCAGGTTGGCCTCTGTCGTTTTTCAACGTCATGCTCTCGGTCACTGGTGCCTAAGTGGGGACTATACCAGATCCCATTACAACCAGGGCTCATGCGACGAAAGGTTTGTTTCTCACTACATGTTCACTTTAGTACGATTAGGTTACCTTATTTATGTCTTGTCCCTTTCTATGATTGTGGCATATTTTATATTCAGTATTTATATGGTATATTTATTGTATCTTGTTATGTCCCTCTGAGGACCTGGTTATCTCTCCAGGTGTGTGCTTCTGTGATTTTGCAGGTGTTCTAGCCAAGGCCGTGGTCTTCTCCATTCTTTCGAAGACGATTGTGCTTGGTTCGTCTCATTATTTTATCGATCACTTCTTGTACATTTTATTTGGGATAGTTGGTAGTGGACTTTGTCTCCGCCCAACGATTTTATATATGACAAATTCAAAGTTGCTTATATACATTTATTTATCTAGTGGATGAGATTTAGTTATTATGGTTCTACTGCATTTTATAGCTTATGTATACATACGAGTTTCCATATATTAGAGTATATTTTGTATGTATGCAGCTGGCATGGATACGTACCTAGTCCTAAGTATTTTGAGACTGGGGCGTTACAATTAGCCTCCAGTTGGAGATTATTCTATATAGTGTTAGTTATAGTTCATGACCTAGAACAGCGTTCTACCGCCGACACTGCGGCGTAGGCTGGGCGCTGTTACGTACTCGTACCCTCACGGTGGGTGCGGGTCGTGACATTTATATTCCGTACCATGATATATTCTGCTTATTTTATAGACTCATATCATTCTTGGAGTCTAATCATACAATATGATAATGGGCTGCAGACCATGACCCATATTTGTTCATTCATGTTGCGTACAATTATTGGGGATTTGAGATATAGATTTATCTTTACCATGATTTGGCAGTTAACCATAGCCATGACAGCATTTATGTATTCGAGTCGGGCTGGAGTCCGTTCGATACATAGCTGGCTTGCTCACGAGCTCGCGTCCGAAAAGCGGGTGCGGGTCGTGACAAACACAATCATGAACTGATCCAAATAAGGCATGAAGATGCGATTCATGAGGTCCATGAATACTGCCGACGCATTGGTTGCTCCAAATGGCATAACAAGGAACTCCCAATGCCCATACCTGGATCTAAATGCCGTCTTCGGGATGTCCTGCTCTCTAACTCTGATCTGATGGTATCCTGACCGCAAGTCAATCTTCAAAAATACGGACGCCCCTTTGAGTTGATCAAACAAGTCATCTATCTCGGGAGAGGATATCTGTTCTTGATTGTCACTGAGTTCAAGGTACGATAGTCAACACATAATCTGGACGTATCATCCTTCTTTTTTACAAGAAGCATCGGGGCTCCCTAAGGCGATCCACTTGCACAGATGAATCCCTTGGTCCTTAGTTCCTCAATCATCTTATACAAAACCTCCAATTCTGACGGCGCCATCCGGTAGACTCTCTCTGACACTAGGGCTGATCCGGGGATCAAGTTTATGGTGAACTCGATCTATCTCTCTGGTGGCATACCTGGAAGCTCTTCGAGGAAAACATCGGAAAACTCTTCTACAATTATGGGAAACTGGACTGCCGCTGCAACTGCCATCCGGAATGCTGGAGGAGAAGGCTCTATACCGCCTCGGGGAAATGAAAACTCTGGCTCACCAGGAATACTAAAAATAATCTTGCCGATATGATAATCTATTCTAGCATACTGGTCCCTCAACCAATCCATCCCTAGGACCACATTATAATCGGCCATCGAGAATTCTATCAACCTAGCGGGAAACTCTCTACCGCTAACTACAATTCGATACGAGGAAAATACTCTATCTACTCCCACAAGACCGTTACCAGTAAGTATGTTGAGCCTTACTGATAATGACTCGGGCTCCAGTCCTATCCGTGTCACGAATCGTGCAGACATAAATGAATGCGATGCACCAAAATTAAACAATGCTGATGCTGGAAAGGAGTTGACGAGAATAGTACCTGCCACTACCTCACCTGATGCTAACTCCTCCTCCACGGTCAAAGCCATCACTTGACCTTGTCCTTTGGGTGCTGGTCCCCTCTGCTGGAAACCTCTCTGGCGATTCTGAGTCTGAGCTTGGACTTGCGCATACTGCTGGGGGTTCTGCTGCTGAAATACTTGGGCCTGAGGCGGCAAGGGCCTCGAAAATGGGTACTGCTGCTGCTGGACTGGCACTGGGGCTGGCCCCCTAACCGAGGGACTAAAAAATGTTGATGAAGAGGAACTCCCCCTATTCGGGCAGTTCCCAACCCTGTGGTCCGGTGCCCCATAAACCAAGCACAAACCATGTACTTTGCGACACTCTGACACCACGTGCCCTGGCTTTCCATAATGAATGCAACCCATTACGGAAGACTGCTTCTGCTGCTGCTGGGGATATGTCGGGGTCGAATGCTGAATCGACGCAACGGAAGCCGCCCGCCTCGGAGCTCCAATGTTCAAAGCCATGGCTGCCGGGACTGGTGCTGAAGATTGGTTCGTCTGGCCGTGAGACCGCTTTCGACTTTCGGTCCGATCCACAATCCTCTGGGAGGTATACTCATGCCTCCTAGCTGCTCTCAATACTACATCGAAAGTCTGATGCTCAAGCTCCTCTACTGCCAGCAAAATCTCCAAGTGGAGTCCCCGCTGGAACCGCTGAGCTCTGTCGAACTCGGTCGCCACCAAGGTGGGAGCAAACCGACTAAGCCTTGAGAACTCGGTCGCATATCCATCGACCGTCCTGCCCATCTGCTTCAAATTGGTGAACCTCGTCTGTAGATCATACCGAGCTATAGCATCAAAATACTTGGTCTGGAATCTCTCACGGAATACTGTCCATACAATAGGTGCCCTTAATCTAACGACCTGTGCCGTCCACCAGCTGCGGGCTAGATCCAATAACTGTAGGCGCACCACGGCCACCTTCTCATCTTCTGGGGTCCTGGCTGCTTCTAGAATAACCTCAGTATCCTGCAGCCAAGCATCTACGGCTAGAGCATCTTCGCTACCATCGAAGAAGTGAGGGTTTAAACGCTTGAAGCTGTTGGCTGCCTGGTTCCCTTGATGACCACCTCTGCTCAAGGCATCTTGTACTGTCTGGTGTAATGCATTACCTCGACGATCCTGTGATGCAAGCAACTCCCTGATGAGTCCAACCAAGACTCCCTCATCCTGCCTCACAAGCTGGGCTGGCTGTACTGGGGGTTCTGGATCTCCAGAAAGCATGACTCGGAAGCCGCTCCTGAGTGCTGAGTTTGATCCTCTTGTTACGGGAGTACTTGTTGAGCTCCTTCCGGCTGATTGGCAGGTCCAGGAACAGTGCCGCTGAAGAAGATGACACAGGAAACAATACGGAAGGACCAGGACAGATCAAAGATACAATCATGTGATCAGGTCAAGCTTTCCAGGATTTAGAGGATACGAGCAGAGATCAAGGACGAGTACTGATTGAGACATCTATTCGGTAAACCCTCACATATCTTGATTTACAAGACCTGCATGGGCCACCACTTAAACCATGTAACGTCCCAGAACCAAAATACTGGAGAGCGAGGGCGGACATAGCCAGCTATGTATATTGAAGTGCAACCCACCTCGCTATACGGCCACGGCTGTCTAGATACATGAGGGTTTAACTACAAGACATCAGTCTCTTATGGTCATGAACAAGCCTATTGTCTCAATCTCAAGCAAGTAATAACAGTTACAAGATATCAGAGCACCAAATATACAATAGTAAGGCGTCCCATACATTACATATTTGGATGATCATGAAGCTAGTCATACAAAATGTGAAGACTAGCAAGAGTTTCAGTCATACATGATCAACCCTAGGATTTGTCAATCATGTTACGGCCCGTAGGCAGATAGTAAGTAAAGTTGCAAACGAGCTAACACTTGCTTGGCGGCTAAACGCCTCAAAAGAATAATTTTACAATGGAGTGGGAGAGCCAAAATAAAAACCCACTCGTTGCCAGGGTTACGCCTGGTGGTCACCATCTGGCTGGAAGGTAGGGAGATCCTCTGGAGCTGCTCCGGTATCTGGCCATACAAAACCAACTGGGTCAGATTCCAGAAAGAGCAAGTGCCACAAAGGAGGCTTCACTTAGGGACTAAAACCAGCAATTAGCGTAAAACATAATTATATAATAAAAGACTAGAAATATAGAAAATCATGATGATATACGATAAGATAACCATGGGACTATTCAGATAACCAAGTTACAACCCGTCAACCAAACAAGGACCGGGGTTGTAACCCTTCATCTGAACGGAACTTAGTTTTCCACCATTTATCGATAAAGTAAGCACAAGCATTCAGGTCATGCTAACGATCTTGTACAGGATCAGGACAAGACTAGACTGGGTTAGACTCCATCCAATCAATCACGGCCAAGCAATGAGTACGGCTTGATACTTTAACTAACTAGGGTTATCACAGGCCTAATTACTAGCAAGATGCAGTGAGATTGTTCCACAGCCACATGCCCTGCAGACCATCCAGGCTATCCGAACGTAATTAGGGGTTGAATTCATGTGGGTAGATCATCCAGGAAATGCATGTACCCGTAGGTAGCTTGAAGGGTGCAACACATGACAGTGTGCTGGAAATGTGCCCTACTCGACGGCAGGCTACAGATCCCAAGTGGGGCGCCCAGATAACGGGATTGCCTGTAGCTGGGAAATCTCTTCATGACTATTGGATTATTCTAGTTATTAGCCATAGTTAATTTCAGTAGGTACCCCTGACCGTGGTACTCAGGTGTTCCCGCCCTAGACATGATGCAAGATAGTACTGGTTCATTTATACAAACACAATCGTCCATGGTGTCCAGGCCATTCATTCTTGTCATGTCATGCTAGCCGTCGCACAGCATTCAATAGTTCCCATCATGCTTGCTTGTCATATCATGTCTTGTCATGTTTACTTTATACCATACCGTGTACAATTACTATTCCAAACATATTAAATAAATTCGTGATTATCAAGTTCATGACAAAAAGCGTAAGAATATAAAAAGGCAATGGGGTACGCCAAAGGGACTCAAAGTCTCTAAGCGAGCAAGAATACACTAGGCCAAATAGACCCCGAGCATAAAACAGCTCTACGCGGGCAAGACCTAAGGATAGGCAGCTCTACGCAAGCAAGAGAGCAGGTGGGTGGGATTCTACGCGAGCAAGCGCTTTACGCTAGCAAAGCCGCATGCGGGCGAGACTCTACGCAGGTGAACCCTCTACGCGAGCGGGAGTCTAGCCTCTGCGTAGAGCTCGGTTCAACTCTGCATAGAATAAATTATGCGGTCACGTGAGAACGTGTGCGTAAAGGGTAATTAATACGCGAACACGTGAAACGTGTGCGTAAAGAGGGTGATTGATACACTGGCACGTAAAACGTCTGCATAAAACTAAATACTACGCTAGCACGTAAGAACGTGTGCATAAAAACTTCATCTTCTCCCCAAGGCCAAGACAAGCAGGCGTAAAAGCTCAAGAGCTCAAGAAAGACCCATCTCAGTCAAGACTTGGTGAAATCCAGCAATTCAAGAGCCAAACTTGCGTAGAATCAAAATTCCCACCACATGGAACTCTCCATTTCCGAAATCAACCAAGTCCAGTAGATCAAAACCATGAAGATCAAAAACACTAAAACTTAGATCCCCATGAAATGAACTACGGAAATTAAAATGCTAAGTACTAAAGTGTCTTAAAATCTCGTGAGGAAGATAATGGAACAACAAAATTTGAGTTCCTCCATGAAGCAAGTTGCACTTGCCTACTGCGGATGGTCGGTGGAGAAATTAAGAAGAAGAAGAAGAGTAGTAATGAGAAATGAATGAGGAGAGAGAAGGGTTGTTACGTTAATAAATGGAGGATGGTAGTAGGTAGGGGTTTGCATACTAACCCAAACCAAACCCAACCAGACTGAACCCAACCGAAGTAGAACCAAGCAAATGAAATGCCAAAATAAACCATACAATGAGACATGCAATATGAGTCAAAATACGTACACGTATACCAAATACGTAATATGAACTACGGGCGTTACAACTCTACCCACCTTAAAAGAATTCCGTCCTCGGAATTTAATTAAGAGGCTAGAGAGGTCAAGCAAGCTACACAAATCACAGGCAAGATATAACTAAGCAATCAATCAAACAATCAATCATGCAAGCAAGGAATCGAAGGCATGAGGCATAAGGAAGACATTATATCTCACGAGTCAAACAGGTCGGGATATCGCGATCGGATGTCATCCTCATGCTCCCACGTTGACTCACCCAAAGAGTGATGACCCCAAGCAACACAGACTAACTTGATAGTCTTGTTCTTGAGTATCTTCTCTCTTCGGTCCAATATGGATACGGGTCTCTCCTCATACGAAAAGTTGGTACTGACAACCAATTCCGAATGATCAAGGACATGACTCGGATCCGGGATATACCGTCGCAATTGGAATACATAGAAGACATCATGCACCTCACGTAACGACGGCGGAAGGGCGAGACGATAGGACACATCTCCTACTCGCTCTAGAATGTCGAATGGCTCGATATACCTAGGACTAAGCTTTCTCCGTACGCTAAAATGAATGACGCCACGGGTAGGCGAGATCCAGAGGAATATATGTTCGCCGACAGAAAATTCAAGGGGACGCCGATGAGAATCGGCCCAATGGCGCTTGCGATCTTGTGCGACGTGAAGATGATCTCTGACTTTTCTGACCACCTCAACTGTCTGAGTAATCATTTCCAGACCGAGCATCTGCCTCTCTCCAACATCGTCCCATGTGAGCGGGGATCTGCACTTCCTATCATACAGTGCCTCGAACGGTGCCATCTGATACTGGCCTGAAAACTATTGTTGTACGAGAACTCCACCAGGTGTAAATGATCTTCCCACGAACCATCGAAGTCGAGTGTACAAGATCTCAACATATCTTCTAAGGTTCGTATGGTACGCTCTGACTGACCATCTGTCTGTGGATGATAAGCGGAGCTGAACTGGAGGTGAGTTCCCAAACTCTCTTGCAGACTGCGCCAAAAGTGCGACGTAAATCTTGAATCTTTGTCCGAAGTGATACTGACTGGTACACCATAAAATCTGACGATCTGCCTGAGGTACATCTCTGTTAGCTGAGCCGTCGACTGACCAACTCTGAATGGAAGAAAGTGAGCCACCTTCGTGAGCCTGTCTATAATAACCCAAATAGCATCTCTACCAGTCGGGGACCTAGGTAATCCAGTCACAAAATCCATGGTTATATGCTCCCACTTCTATTCTGGGATCGACAAAGGTTGAAGAAGTCCAGCCGGTCTCTGATGTTCAGCTTTAAGTTGTTGGCAAACCAAACACCGATAGACAAACCGGGATATCTCCCTCTTCATACCATTCCACCAAAAATATTGTCGGATATCACTATACATCTTCGTACCGCCCGGATGAATCGAATACTGAGAACTGTGAGCTTCTGCCAAGATCTCCTATCTGACATCACCACTAGGTACGCAAAGACGCCTCACATACCGTAGTGTACCGTCCTCATGGACACATAACTCTGGTCTTCATCCTGCTATACATTCTGCCCTAAGCCGCTGAAGCTTAGAATCCGCGGCCTGAGCCAACTTGATCCTCTCAACTATACTGGACTGCACTTGCAGACTGGCCATCAATGCCACACTGGTAGGAAGGACAACTTATATATCCATCTTCTGTAGATCTGTTAACAATTCTGGTTGTGTTATTAGAAAATAAACTCCAGCTCTCATGCTCAATGTATCTACAACAACGTTGGCCTTCCCAGGATGATACTGCAGGTTGATGTCATAATCCACAAGTAGCTCTAGCCATCTCCTCTGACGCATATTAAGATCCTTCTGGGTGAACACATACTTCAGGCTCTTGTGGTCGGTGAAATTTTTTACCCTATCTCCATACAAATAATGCCTCCACAACTTAAGTACAAACACTACTGCTGCCAGCTCCAAGTCATAGGTCGGGTAATTTCTCTCATGATCACGAAGTTGACGTGATGCATAAGCTATTACCTTCTCATGCTGCATCAAAACACATCATAAACCTCTGCCTGAAGCATCATAATACACTGAGAATCCCCCGGTCCCATCTGAAAGCGTGAGAATGGGTGCCGTCATCAAGCCTCGCTTCAACTTCTCAAAAGATCCCTAACATTCTGCGGTCCAAGCAAACTGCACATCCTTGCGAGTCAACTGGGTCATAGGTGCTGAAATTTGTGCAAAGTCTAAAACAAATTGCCGGTAGTAGCCGGCCAAGCCAAGAAAACTGCGAACTTCTGCAACGGTACTGGCTACTGGCCACGTCTTAATAGCCACGATCTTCTGGGGATCCACTTCCACTCCACCTCTAGTAATAATATGACCCAAATATGAAATACGATCGAGCCAGAACTCGCATTTACTGAACTTCGCGTACAACTGGTGCTCTCTGAGAATTTGGAGGACAACTCTGAGATACTGCTCATGCTCCGCTTCACTCTTGCTATAGACCAGGATGTCGTCTATAAACACAATCACGAACTGATCCAAATAAGGCATGAAGATGCGATTCATGAGGTCCATGAATACTGTCGGCGCATTGGTTGCTCCAAATGGCATAATATTGAACTCCCAATGCCCATACCTAGATCTAAATGTCGTCTTCGGGATATCCTGCTCTCTAACTCTAATCTGATGGTATCCTGACCGCAAGTCAATCTTCGAAAATACGGATGCCCCTTTGAGTTGATCAAACAAGTCATCTATCCTCGGGAGAAGATATCTGTTCTTGATTGTCACTGAGTTCAAGGTACGATAGTCAACACATAATCTGGACGTACTACCCTTCTTTTTTACAAGAAGCATCGGGGCTCCCCAAGACGATCCACTTGTACGGATGAATCCCTTGGTCCTGAGTTCCTCAATCATCTTATACAAAACCTCCAATTCTGACGACGCCATCCGGAAGACTCTCTCTGACACTGGGACTGACCCGGGGATCAAGTCTATGGTGAACTCGATCTCTCTCTCTGGTGGCATAACTGGAAGCTCTTCGGAAAAAACATCGGAAAACTCTTCTACAATTCTGGGAAACTGGACTGCTACTGCAACTGCCATCCGGAATGCAGGAAGTGAAGGCTCTATACCGCCTCGGAGAAATAAAAACTCTGGCTCACCAGGAATACTAAAAATAATCTTACCGATATGGCAATCTATTCTAGCATACTGGTCTCTCAACCAATCCATCCCTAGGACCACATCATAATCGGCCATCGGGAATTCTATCAACCTAGCGGGAAACTCTCTACCGCTAACTACGATCTGACACGAAGAAAATACTCTATTTACTCCAACAAGACCGTTACCAGTAAGTATATTGAGCCTTACTGATAATGACTTGGGCTCTAGTCCTATTCGTGTCGCGAATCGTACAGACATAAATGAATACGATGCACCAGAATTAAACAATACTGATGCTGGGAAGGAGTTGACGAGAATAGTACCTGCCACTACCTCACCTGATGCTAACTCCTCCTCCATGGTCAAAGCCATCACTTGACCTTGTCCTTTGGGTGCTGGTCCCCTCTGCTGGAAACCTCTCTGGCGATTCTGGGTCTGAGCTTGGACTTGCGCATACTGCTGGGGGTTCTGCTGCTGAAATACTTGGGCTTGAGGCGACAAGGGCCTCGAAAATGGGTACTGCTGCTGCTGGACTGGCATGGGGCTGGCCCCCTAACCGAGGGACTAGAAAATGTTGATGAAGAGGAACTCCCCCTATTCGGGCAGTTTCCAACCCTGTGGTCCGGTGCCCCATAAACCAAGCACAAACCATGTGCTTTACGACACTCTGACACCACATGCCCTGGCTTTCCATAATGAATGCAACCCATTACGGAAGACTGCTTCTGCTGTTGCTGGGGATATGTCGGGGTCGAATGCTGAATCGACGCAACGGAAGCCGCCCGCCTCGGAGCTCCAATGTTCAAAGCCATGGCTGCCGGGACTGGTGCTGAAGATTGGTTCGTCTGGCCGTGAGACCGCTTTCGACTTTCGGTCCGGTCCACAATCCTCTGGGAGGTATACTCATGCCTCCTAGCTGCTCTCAATACTACATCGAAAGTCTGATGCTCAAGCTCCTCTACTGCCAGCAAAATCTCCAAGTGGAGTCCCCGCTGGAACCGCTGAGCTCTGTCGAACTCGGTCGCCACCAAGGTGGGAGCAAACCGACTAAGCCTTGAGAACTCGGTCGCATATCCATCGACCGCCCTGTCCATCTGTTTCAAATTAGTATACCTCATCTGTAGATCATACTGAGCTACAGCATAAAAAAACTTGGTCTAGAATCTCTCAGGGAATACTGTCCATGCAATAGGTGCCCTTAATCCAACGGCCTGCACCGCCCACCAGCTGCGGGCTAGATCCAATAACTGTAGGCGCACCACGGCCACCTTTTCGTCTTCTGGGGTCCTGGCTGCTTCTAGAATAACCTCAGTATCCTGCAGCCAAGCATCTGTGGCTAGAGCATCTTCGCTACCATCGAAGAAGGGAGGGTTCAAACGCTTGAAGCTGTTGGCTGCCTGGTTCCCTTGATGACCACCTCTGCTCCAGGCATCATATACTGTCTGGTATAATACATCACCTCGATGATCTTGTCATGCAAGCAACTCCCTGATGAGTCCGACCAAGACTCCCTCATACTGCCTCACAGGCTGGGCTGGCTGTACTGGGGTTCTGGATCTCCGGGAAGCAAGACTCGAGAAGCCGCTCCTGAGTGCTGAGCTTGATCCTCTTGTTGCGGGAGTACTCGTTGAGCTCCTTCCGACTGATTGGCAGGTCCAGGAACAGTGTCGCTGAAGAAGATGACACAGAAACAATAAGGAAGGACCAAGACAGATCAAAGATACAATCATGTGATCAGGTCAAGATTTCAGGGATTTAGAGGATACGAGTAGAGATCAAGGACGAGTACTGATTGAGACATCTATTCGGTAAACCCTCATATATCTTGATTTACAAGACCTGCATGGGCCACCACTTAAACCATGTAACGTCCCAGAACCAAAATTCTGGAGAGCGGGAGCGGACATAGCCAGCTACGTATATTGAAGTGCAATCCACCTCGCTATACGGTCACGGCTGTCTAGATACATGAGGGTTTAACTACAAGCCATCGGTCTCTTATGGTCATGAACAAGCATATTGCCTCAATCTCAAGCAAGTAATAATAGTTACAAGATGTCAGAGCACCAAATATACAATAGTAAGGCATCCCATACATTACATATTTGGATGATCATGAAGCTAGTCATACAAAATATGAAGACTAGCAAGAGTTTCAGTCATACATGATCAACCCTAGGATTTGTCAATCATGTTACATCCCGTAGGCAGACAATAAGTAAAGTTGCAAACGAGCTAACACTTGCTTGGCGGCTAAACGCCTCAAAAGAATAATTTTATAATAGAGTAGGAGAGCCAAAATAAAAACCCACTCGTTGCCAGGGTTATGCCTGGTGGTCACCATCTGGCTGGAAGGTAGGGAGATCCTCTGGAGCTGCTCCAGTATCTGGCCATACAAAACCAGCTGGGTCAGATCCTAGAAAGAGCAAGTACCATAAAGGAGGCTTCACTTAGGGACTAAAACCAGCAATTAGCACAAAACATAATTATATAATAAAAGACTAGAAATATGGAAAATCATGATGATATATGATAAGATAACCATGGGACTATTTAGATAACCAAGTTACAACCCATCAACCAAACAAGGACCGGGATTGTAATCCTTCATCTGAACGAAACTTAGTTTTCCACCATTTATCGATAAAGTAAGCACAAGCATTCAGGTCATGCTAACGATCTTGTACAGGATCAGGACAAGACTAGACTGGGTTAGGCTCCATCCAATCAATCACGGCCAAGCATTGAGTACGGCTTGATACTTTAACTAACTAGGGTTATCACAGTCCTAATTACTAGCAAGATGCAGTGAGATTGTTCCACAGCCACAAGCCCTGCAGACCATCCAGGCTATCCGGACGCAATTAGGAGTTGAATTCATGTGGGTACATCGTCCAGGAAACGCATGTAACCTTATGTAGCTTGAAGGGTGCAACACATGACAGTGTACTGGAAATGTGCCCTACTCGACGGCAGGCTACAGATCCCAGGTTGGGCGCCCAGATAAAGGGATTGCCTGTAGCTGGAAAATCTCTTCATGACTACTGGATTATTCTAGTTATTAGCCTTAGTCAATTTTAGTAGGTACCCCTGACCGTGGTACTCAGGGGTTCTCGCCCTAGACATGATGCAAGACAGTACTGGTTCATTTGTACAAACACAATCGTCCACGGTGTCCAGGCCATTCATTCTTGTCATGCCATGCTAGCCGTCGCAACAGCATTCAATAGTTCCCATCATGCTTGCTTGTCATATCATGTCATGTCATGTCATGTTTACTTCATACCATACCGTGTACAATTACCATTCCAAACATATTAAATAAATTCGTGATTATCAAGTTCATGACAAAAGGCGTAAGAATATAAAAGGGCAACGGGGTACGCCATAGGGACTCAAAGTCTCTACGCGAGCAAGACTACGCTAGGCCAAATAGACCCCGAGCGTAAAATAGCTCTACGCGGGCAAGACCTAAGGATAGGCAGCTCTACGCGAGCAAGAGAGCAAGTGGGTGGGATTCTATGCAAGCAAGCGCTTTACGCTAGCAAAACTGCATGCGGGCGAGACTCTACGCGGGTGAACCCTCTACGCGAGCGGGAGTCTAGCCTCTGCATAGAGCTCGGTTCAACTCTGCGTAGAATAGATTACGCGGTCACGTGAGAACGTGTGCGTAAAGGGTAATTAATACGTGGGCACGTAAAATTTGTGCGTAAAGAGGGTAAATGATATGCTGGCACGTAAAACGTGGGCGTAAAACTAAATACTACGCTAGCACGTAAGAACGTGTGCGTAAAAACTTTATCTTCTCCCCAAAGGCCAAGACAAGCAGGCGTAAAAGCTCAAGAGCTCAAGAAAGCCCCATCTCAGTCAAGACTTGGTGAAATCCAGCCATTCAAGAGCCAAACTTGCGTAGAATCAAAATTCCCACCACATGGAACTCTCTATTTCGAAAACAACCAAGTCCAGTAGATCAAAACCTTGAAGATCAAAAACACTAAAACTTAGATCCACATGAAATGAACCACGAAAATTAAAATGCCAAGTGCTAAAGTGTCTTAAAATCTCGTGAGGAAGACAATGGAACAACAAAATTTGAGTTCCTCCATGAAGCAAGTTGCACTTGCCTACGCGGTGGTCGGTGGAGAAATGAAGAAGAAGAAGAGTAGTAATGGAAAATAAATGGGAGAGAGAAGGATGTTGGGTTAATAAATGGGGGATGGTGGTAGGTAGGGGTTTGCATACTAACCCAAACCTAACCCAACCAGACCGAACCCAACCGAACCCGAACCATGCAAATGAAATGCCAAAATAAACCATGCAATGAGACAAGCAATATGAGTCAAAATACGTACACGTATACCAAACGAAATATGAACTACGGGCGTTACAGTTTTATTTTATTTTATTTTTGTATTTGTACGTCGAGTGCGAATACGTTTATGTGAAGTATATTTTTTATACAAAGGTTTTATATAGATTTTCTTTATATAGAAATTAAGTATATTTTTGAAATAATATGGTAATATTTTTTAGTATAAAACATATCGCAACGTATTTTGTCAAGCTTTTTTTTATTTTATAAACTATTTTTTGTAGAGGTAATAATTTAGAAAAATAATATTCTCTTTAATAAATAATATGCTTTATTTTGCATACAAGATAATGAAAATAAATTCATTTATATTTTATGTTTTGAATATATTTATTTTTTAATTTATAAAATATATTAAAAAAATTATTGCCTTAAGTTAAATTAGAATTTGATTTTACTGATTTTGATTTTTAATTGATTTAAATTAAAGATGGAATTATCTACTTTTAAATTGATTAGATTTTTTCAAAATAATTTTAAATTGATTTAAATTAAATGGTAAATTATCTATTGGGATTTAAAACAGTCCTAATCCCTATCTAATTAGGAGTCTCCACATCCTATTTAAGGAGAGGGCCTTTTCTCTTTTTCTTAGAAATCTCATAGCCTAGAATTTTCACCCAAATTGGTGTCGGTGCACAGTGCCGGTGTCCACCTTACTTGTGTCAGCCCGTGTTGGCCACGGGTCCAACCCCTGGTGTCTTTCCACTTTTATATTTTATATACATTTTGCCTTCGTGTCCGATAACCCTGGACACGACTCTGACTCCACCCGGGTCATGCAAGACACAATTTACATCGACATCCCAGATTTTCGTCGGACACCCCTGACACGAACCCTAACCCTAAACCTAATTTATAGCCGCCACCATTCTGGCTGCCCGACAAGCCGCAGCCACCTCCTCTCTCTCCTTCCGACCATTGCCGCCACCTACAACAGCCCGCCACGGTTCCATCGCCACCCTCCTTCGTGTCCAGCCACACCAGATCGGAGCACCTTGCCACCACTGTGACCACCCATTCCTCTTCCTGTCGGGCTACTCCGGTCGACTGCCGTATCCCCGTGCACCACCACCCAAACCACCACTATACACCCCCACCAAACGATCAATTTTCGTCCACCACAGCTCTACTTGCCATCACCATCACCGCCACCATCGCACCACCAACACACCCACAACCATCACCAAACCCCCACCAAGCCCTCTCTTCCGGCCACCGACATCACTTAAAAACCCCATCACCCCTAAACTTACCTCAACTTCCTCCGGTTACCGCCCTCGTTGCCTCGTCTCCGCACCACTTCCGTGCCGCCACCTTCGTACACCCACCGATCTTCGAAAGCCAGCCCCGTCGATCCCGGCCCCGCGAGCCCCCGATTCTCGTCGGCAGTTGTCGACAGGCCACTCCTCCACGCGGAGCGTCGCCCTCTCACCGGTCACCTCCGTCGGGATGATCGAACCTCGTCGCAAGCTCTGCCGACGAGTCGAGATCAGGTGAGCTCTAAAGCCTCTTCTCTCTCCCTCATTTTTTTTCTTTCTTCTTTCCTAACCCTCGTCTCTCTCTTCCTCTTTCCTTCTTAAGGACATTGGAGGACAACAACATTTGGGTTCTATTTTTTTACTATATTATTTTATTATGTTTTGAAAATAGGATACCTAAATATCTATATATTTGTCTTAATTTTAAATTACTATAAATTATTGTTTTATTATTACCATTGATATTTATTTTTATATTGTATTCTTGAAGTATATATTATTATTACGAATTATGTAGATATATTTATTAATAGTAATATTATTATTACTGTTGTGGTTGTTGTTATTATTATTGTTATTGTTAATATTTTTATTTTGGGAGTTATAATAAAAAATATATATTATTACTAGCTATTTTCAAATATAGCTTCATACTAAAATTTTACTTCGACAAACTTAGGGTATTTTTCTCCTAAAAATGATTTTTTTAAAGTATTTATCTAAAGATATATTTTGACTAATAAATATATTTTTAAGTGTTATAAATATTGTCACGTCCCGCTCCCAAAATACGATGAGTCGAGTACGTTACACCATCCCCAGGCTACGCGACATATGAATACTCTGGTACCCATATTCGCGATTGTCACCGGTAAGGTTCTAGGATAGGTTGATCACAAGCCACATTATCCATAAAATAATAAATAGCAACTTGATTAAAGGATATTCTTAAACTATAAATAGAAAATTTTGTTATTCTACCCAATTACAACTATTAACCCAATACATACAATACACAACCAGTTACAAAATACTACTAGCTGATGCCCAAGGTCGACCTCCTTTTTGTTTTATTCATTAATCTCCTCTTCAGTGTACATTGTCATTCCCACCTAACCTTCATCAAAACCTAGTGAACAAAACTAGGTCGTCAATACGACGAGCAAGGCCTCAGTCAAGAAGTAAAGAAGGAAAGTAAGATGATAAAATTATCAAAATTGAACTGGGGAAAAGGATAATTTTAAAGGTAGATTTACTGATAAGAATTTCCTTAGGGTATTTGCATCTTTTTCTAAAAATTCAGGTGTCAGGTATAAATGTGTAAACCTCAGACAAATCTTATATGCAAATACAATATTTAGAGAAACGCTTCTGGATCACACAACTGCTAATATCTTGGCAATAATCCCTTTATTATCCGGGATCAGGTTTATACTAAATGGACAGTGCTTAGATTTATCCGTCCCATTAGTATCAGGAATCACATAATGATGTGATATAATTCAGGATAACACATGAGTTGTTTTTCTGGTTATCGAAATCAAGTGTTATAAAAATTGTCATATGACTTGAAATTTTTCAAGAATATCGGAACCAGGCTACATTGGACATTACAGGGCCGAATTCGGGGATTCGGAATCCAATAAAAAAAGAAAATAGGAAAGTGAGCTAAGCCTCACCTCGGACATCGTATGGCCGTACGGATGCCGATAACAGGAACTGGTCAATTTTTTTAAATATATATTGCAAGAGTTCGAAGGTGTGATCCAACGATTTCTCTTCCATCCCGATGCAATTCTAACTTACAATATAATCTAGGCTATTGATTAAGCTCGATTTGTACCTCGTTCTACATTAATAGGAAAACATATATTAAACGGAAAAATGGATAAACAGGGAATTCTATTTTAGCGAAATAAATGTTAAACTAAAAATTTATGTGCCCAAGGCAACACTTTCAAGGATTTCAGGGTTAGAATTGTGCCAAAATTTTTGATAAAATCAGGAACTAGGTTTTAACCATTTCGACTTTACAAAAATGGCCAACTCTATAATTTTTCAAAATTTTTGGCAGAGTCTCCTTTATATTTTAGAGTCCAAAATTTTTAGTATAAACACACCCGGATCAACCCTCCATAGAATTTTCGGGTATGCCGACCCCTTCGGTGGAGTAACTCTCAACATCGAAAATCGCACGCAAGTATATATACACGGGATGAAATATTTCGTGTACGCCGACCCCTTCGGTGGAACAACTCAATACCGGGACACATACAGTTGAATATATAATAGAAAATAAGTCTAGCTTCTTACCTTGGCAATTTATCTTATTGCTAACAATCCATGATTCACAATATTCACTATAAAATCCAACTAAACCAGAATATAGAGCAACATAGTCTATAATAGCATGAATAATTCAAGAATTAACAACATCAATTAAATATGAGTATATATCTATTTTCAAACACGAATTTATTCAATTAACTTATTTGTAGGGTATTTATCATTCCCTGTTTAGGATTAAAAATCTTACATAGGAAAATAATTACGAACTTTAACGATACTTTCCTAAGAATTGGTTTAGTATTTCGATTTTTCGAAAATCCCGAAGCCTTGGAGTACTAGACCTAACTTGGTATATAGAATCTCCTTATAATGGTTAACTTTATAGGTTATGTATATAGAAACATAAATAAAGTACCATATGCACTAATCCACATTAGAATTTATATCCTAAATTCGGAATGCATACCTATATATATATACTTTCTATTTCCATATCGGGCACGACATAAATTCATAGGTTCAGATATTAGGCGCAAACACATACACTTAGATGTATATTTACTATTAATGGGATTATATGACATGGATACACACAATCAATAAATCATCACAAAATTCCAATACCGATTCGTACCCAAGTGTCCGTATCATATTCTAGTTCTGTGTCGGTATCGTGTCCTAATTTTGTATCGGTATTGCATTAATGTCAAAGTATACATACACATATACTATATTAATTTCTAGAATTTAGTTGATACTAAAAATCAGAATTAAACTTCCAACAAAAAATATATAAATCAATAAGGAAATCAAAATTGACACAAAGGAGGAGGGCTTGCCTTAGGAATTTGGAGATTTAGGGTTGCTCCATCTTCTCCTTCTCTTTGCTCTATCTTTTCTTCTTCCAATCCTTCTTCTTCTTCAAGCTTCTTTTTCATTTTTGCATTTTTTTAAGATGAGGTAGGAAGGGAGAAGGAACGATGAAGGTGATGGTGGTCATATGAAGATGGATGATGATGATAATGGTGGTGGCGGTAGACGACCGGCGGGAAGGGGTGGTCGGTCGGACGGATGTCGGTGGCGGCCTACGCAGGCGACGCCGGCGGGCACGGGTGCGCCGGAGCAGCGGGCCGGGATTGTCGGTAGAGGCAACGGTGGAAGGAATAGGGTGGTGTTGGTGATGAAGTGGTTATAGGTTCTAGAGGAGAAAGAGAAGAAAATGAAGCATAAGAGGAAGATGTGTGAAGAAGGCTCGGATGGTTGGGAGATGGCTGTTAGGGAGAGAGGGTTTTTTTTGGGATTGAACCTCTTTTCTTATATATATATATATATATATATATATATATTTTTTTTTTTATATATATATATATATATATATTATGCATTTAAAAGAAAAGAAAAGTAAAATCTAACAAACATAATGATTACTAAAAATAGATAAAAAGTCCATATTGTCCCTTCCTTACATGCATGAAGACACCTAGCATGACTTGGTGTCCATGCTAATTTGGAAATTACAAACTTCTCCAAAGGGTTTATATGTAATTATTTTTGTACAAAAGGCAAAATTTATTTAATTCCCATTCTTGAGATACAAAATATGGAAAATTAATTTAAATATATAAAAATATAAGAATACATATTATAATTCGTTTTAAAAATGGTTATTACACTCTACCCTTCTGACAAAAATTTTGTCCTCAAAATTTAGAATTTAAGGATAAACCACTTCAAAACAATTGTAGCAAGAAACAAGATATACTACCCAACTTACATAGATGAAGTAGATCCATTACATTATCAAATGAAATACTTTGAAACATATCTATCAGAAGCTTTACAAAATAAAGACAATTCGAAGATGCTTGAAATCATCAAGATTCTTGAAACTCCATATAATCAAATAAAATGGTCAGATAGCAATTTTTTTATACCATAACCATGTATGTTCTACAAAAATCAAGATCATATTTCTAATTTCTTGTTTTCTGACGTGATATAGTAATCTTGTGCCCCGCCACTGCGCATATGGCTGCAATCACGATACCGTTTCACTATCAGGATTCATAGCTATACCTTTTGCTACCACATCATTGATATCCATAGAATGAGTAAGAATTATGATTGTGAAGTAACTTTACAGGTCATGATATTCCTAGTAATCGAAAATATATCCAAAAATAATACTTAATTTTCAAGTTTTCTAAATATCATCAACGTTACTTTATCATGGTATCAAAACTAATAGATAGCATTATAACATAAGATAAACTCATATATGTATTATCAAAAGCACTATTTGTCATTTTAAATTATTCAGGTTAATCTTTTTTAAATTCCAATTTGAGGTAAAAAATTTAAATTCGAATATCCACTTTTAAAATTCATTATGAAAAATTATGTCTTGATCCCCAAAATTTTATTAAATTTTTGAATCCTGTTTCGAGAATATGTGCCTCGCCAATCTGAATAACTAGTCCGAATGGCTGCAACAACTTCTCTTCCATGATTCAATTGATTGATTACAGTTTTCACACTGCCTCATCGAATTAGTTGAAGGATTTTCGGGTTCTTGACACAAATAAATAAATATTCATTCACAGAAAATTGAATTACAGAAAGTTCAATCAAAATATTATTTTACAATAAATCCAATGAACAATTAATGAGAAATGTAAAACTAGGTATTTAGATGGAAAATGATTCCAAAAAAAAATCAAGGATACTACTAGAACGAAAATGGATTGAAAAGAGAATACAATTCTAGATTTTTTTTTTCAATGAACTTTGGATAAAACAAAGGAATTTAAGAATTTCAAGAAAATCGAATTTGAGAAATAATTAGATAACATGAAACTCAAAAAGAAAGAGGAGATAAGTCAGGATTGAAGCACGGATAAAATCAAGAAGTCGAGGAGTCATACTCTCAATAGACTATATATATATATATATATATATATATATATATATATTCCTTAACCAGATACTACTAGAACTCACTTGCCCAATAGTCTTGCAAGTTACCCTTATATCTTTGCTCGTCCCACAAAACATACTACATATAAACTAAATAAGCCTTAAATCATATCTGGCCTGTTAGCTACGTGATCATTATTCTCTTACCATTCCAATCTATATAATATCTAGATAATCTAAATCCCAGGTTTACTAAGGGTACAAAGTTCAAGATCCTTAAGGAACTTCCTGCAATCCTTCTCTGGGCTACTCTAGTAGTTTAGAAAACTGATATTTTATGTAAATATATTATTGGTGTGCGAGAGACATGAAAATTATTCCATGTCCACCTTGATTTTACGAAAACAAGTTATAAATATTTTACTACAAAAAATGATATTTTAAATATTCGAATATTTATCAAGATTTTTGAAATTAATTAATATTATATTTTATCATTTGGAAAAAGATATTTAGATTTATTCATTTTTAATTAATGATAATTTAAATTGAAAAGATTTTATTTCAATAGATTTTAAATTTCAAAGGCAGGATTATCTATATTGGTATTGATTATATCGAATCGAGTTTAAATTGATTTAAATGAAACGATGGAGTTATCTACTAAAAATTTAAGCAATTCTAGCCCTTATCCTAATAGAAGTCCTCAACCCTATATAAAGGGGAGCTATGTCATTGTTCTCCACAAATTCCATAATTTTTCATCCACAACCAGATTGTGCATCGTGTCTGTGTCCACACATTCTTATTCCAGTTCGTATGTACAATTATCCACGTCATGTCAGACAGCCTCCGACACGACAATACGAAACCTACCCCTAAACCTACTGTCATTCTCCGACCCTCGCCACCACCCAGCCAGGCATCCTCCTCCCCCTATCATACCCATCGCCTCGACATCCACACCACCACCACCTGCCATCTTCGGACAAATACGCCAACCACAACATTCACCGTCTCCTCCCTGACCCGGCCACCTCAGCTAAACGCCACCATAGAACACCCATGTCACCACAACTTCTGCCGTATGGTCACCAACACCACCACCACAACCATCGTCGTGGCCAACCCCGGCCGACACCGGCAACCCCCAAACCAACAACACCATCCCCATCACAACAAAAAAGAAAAGAAGGAAAATAGTAAACCACCACCACAAGAAACCCTCATATACTCCTTCGCCGCATAGCGATGACCGCCTGGCCCCCTTCTCTGATCCTCCTCCGCCCTCGTCCCGGCCACTGCGGCCCCGCCCCCGCCTCCGCGTGGATGTGCACAACCGTGCCTCCACGCCAAGCCAGCTCCGCTCTGACCCTTCCACGGCAGCGCCGATCTCCTCCGTTCGCCGCCCAAATTTTGTTGTCGCGCCAACGCAAGCAGCCCCTAGATTTTGACTACGCTGCCATGAACGGCAGCACCTTCCCCGCCAACCGCCCATACTCGTGCAGCCTTTCTCCGCTAGTGTCCTCCCCGGCCGAGCGCCTCGGTCCGGCTTCCATCGTCGAATCCTTCGGTAAATTCCCTCTTTCCGACTTCCTGCGTGCTCCCCTTTTCGTTCTCTCGCTTTCGAGAGAGTTTGGTGGCCCATGCAGGTCGATTTTATCTCTTCGGTTACGTTACTGTACCGATATGAGCCTGCATATAGGATTAGAGTGTAGGAATCTCATCCACACACTTGACCTCCTTCTTGGACTCTAAATTTTGAACTCGCGTTTGACTTCCTTGAATTGCATCCTGCTTGAACTCTTTCTACCGTAATCTTATTTTTTTCTTTCGTGCTTAATAGAGGGTAGAAAGTTGACATATATGCCCCATCGATTCAAAACCAATACTAGTAAAAATTCTTGTAAGTTGGGTAGAATGACTCACGACCTAACGTTCCTATTGACCTTAACCAAGAAGATAGTAGGACGTCTATATAGGCACAAACACTGGACAAGACTTAGATTCTTAATAAACTTGAACTATTTATATTTTCTTGCATTATTCTCTCGCATGCTTATTTTGAACTAGCATGACTAATGCCGCTATTTTAGCCCAGTTTTGTAAGCTTATCCTTTTATCGAGCTTGATCAAGGACAATATTTTATTGGAGGCCTCCACTAACATATTGTTTAATCAGAGCCGGTGCGTGATGGTCTGGTCAACCTAGTGCACTTTGGCTCGCTTTTCATATATCGCTCTGCATAGATGAAGACATAGTTAAACTTTTCCTCTAGAATCTCATCCACGACTGCCTTGTCACTTCTCTTTTGAAACTATTCAGTCGCCATTAAACCACGTATTCGTATTCAATAATATCTTCTTCGAACTCTTATTTGTTTTTGTCTTTCACCCATTTTAGAAAGACACTCGTATTGATAGATAGACACAGAGTGTCCTCTTTAGCTGCCCTATCACTTAGGACCATGATAGTTGTATATACAAAAATATAGTCCCATCAACCAACCATGTGACTATAGCTTCATCTTGACTTACTCGACCTTCCCTCCAGCCTAGATCTATGATAGTGATCTTCTAATCGCTTGACACTTAGAAATGATTAGAACCGTACCTTGATCATACCCCATCTAGGAGATTATCTTCTCTCTAAACCATGTCCCTAACTTATTTTACTTTGATCTACTAGATTCCTTAATTATCTTTATTTCGTGCTTTAAATTGATTCCTTTTTATAAAGTACATTAATTAGTGCCCCATGAACTCCCACTTTCTATTTAGATTTTTTGGTGTCCCTTACCGTGGCATTGATATTCGGAGCACGAGACCAGCTGTTACCTTCCGACAAATTTCACATATAAGACATAGACGATTCCACCTTCAAGTAGACATATCATGTCCCACTAAAATGCGTCCCCTTGTATGCTATTTTTATGATACGACTTTTAGGGCAAAAAGGCTAAACTATAACCTTACCATAATCTTTAAACACTAACCATATGGACTACTCTCCCTCCAATTTCATTGCAAAACTCATTGAAGATTTTATTTAAACTCCTCCGTAATTCATGTAACTCTTGTTTCTTATATGACTCCTTGTGCAAAGATGAAATATTGATCATGACACCCTTCAGTCATACGGAGTTAGATAGAGATTTTTTGGTATAGTGAGTTAAGGTGATTACGAGGTATATATAATAGATATATAAGGTTGGACAAAAGTTGAAAATATGTGGTAAACACTAGTACAAGAAATTGAGGAATGTTGTGTGTTTTTGATGATATGGTCAAAGGTGAATAAATTCACGGTTGAAAAAAAAATGCAAATATTGAGTGAGAGTTCTATTTTTGAGGATTAACTTCTATAACGATTACGAATATTTTTACCCTCGACTAAAACGGGTTGAAGAATTATTGAATTTCGGCTAATGAAAGACAAAATTTGGTTTGAGGAATATATATAATTATATATATATATATATATATATATATGTTGGATAAATAGATTAGAATTAATTGAATTTTAAAAAAAAATTGACTTGTCAAATTTCTATCGTGGAGATATCGGATTTAGTTATACGAATAAAAGTTGGAATTCAAAAGTTTTGAGAGTAAAATGTTTGGATGTTAATTATCAAATTCAAGGAAAGGAAAATAGACTTCAAAGAAATTAAAGATTTTTATGGAACAAAGTTGGAGAAGAAATCATAAAGTAGATGAAGGAGATTTTAGATTGAGGGACTTATCGCCTATTACGAGGCTGCACATTTCTAAGATTGATGGTTCGTGTCGATCGAGATTTAGACACTGATGGATTATCATGTATATGGTCATACCCATGAATTTATTTCCCTAGCTATCTAAATCATTCAGTATTGCTTGTTTTTCGTAAAAAATTTCTCCTCGCCGAATAATTTGATCGAGTACTTATCATTGAATTCTTTCTATCCTATCGGACCTACCTATCCTAATTATTCCTAAATTTTGAGAACGAAATTTTTTAAGTTGGGTAGGATGTAAACCCCCTAAATGTCTACTACGATTTTTTTTTTATAAATTTGATATTTACTTTGTACTTCGCATTTTCACGTCGCGTGTAAGTTCGCATTCTCATATTGTACGTCGCGTGCGAATTTGCATTTTTCGTATTTGCTCGTCGAGTGCAAATATGTGCGAGGTACATATTTTTAGAAAAATGTTTTTATTATAGATTTTTATTTATAGGAGAAATAAGGTTTTCAAAATGATACATGATAAATATTTTATATTGCTTAAAGTGGTAAATGCATCACTTCATTTTATTTTAGTTATTATAAAAAGGCTAATTTATCTTGTGGTACAAAAATAAGTAGTAGTTTAGAAAACTGATATTTTATGTAAATATATTATTGGTGTGCGAGAGACATGGAAATTATTCCATGTCCACCTTGATTTTTACGAAAACAAGTTATAAATATTTTATTGCAAAAAAATGATATTTCAAATATTCGAACAGTTGTCATGAATTTTGAAATTAATTAATGTTATATTTTATCATTTGGAAAAAGATATTTAGATTTTATTTATTATTAATTATGATAATTTAAATTGAATAGATTTTAAATTTCAAAGGCGGGATTATCTATATTGGTATTAGATTATATCGCATCGAGTTTAAATTGATTTAAACGAAACGATGGAGTTATCCACTGAAAATTTAAGCAATTCTAGCCCTTATCCTAATAGGAATCCTCAACCCTATATAAAGGAGAGCTATGTCATTGTTCTCCACAAATTCCACAATTTTCCATCCATAACCAGATTGTGCATCGTGTCTGTGTCCACACATTCTTATTCCAGTTCGTATGTACAGTTATCCACGTCGTGTCGGACAGCCTCCGACATGACGACACGAAACCTACCCTTAAACCCGCTGCCGTTCTCCGACCCTCGCCACCACCCAGCCAGGCATCCTCCTCTCCCACTCATCCCCATCGCTTCGGCATCCACACCACCACCACCTGCCACCTTCGGACAAATACGCCAACCACAACATCTACCGTCTCCTCCCTGACCCAGCCACCTCAGCCAAACGCCATCACATAACACCTATGTCGCCACAACTCCTGCCGCCTGGTCACCAACACCACCACCGCGACCATCGTTGTGCCCAACCCCGGCCGACAATGGCAACCCCAAAACCAACAACACTATCCCCATCATAACAAAAAGTAGAAGAAGAAAATAGTAAACCACCACCACAAGAAACCCTCACCTATACTCCTCTGCCGCACAGCGATGATCGCCTAGCCCCCTTCTCCGATCCTCCTCCGCCCTCGTCCCGGCCGCCGCGCGTGCCCCACCTCTGTGAGGATGTGCACAGCCGTGCCGTACCTCGACGCCAAGCCAGCGCCGCTCTGAACCTTCCATGGCAGCGCCGATCTCCTCCGTTCACCGCCCGAATTTCGTTGCCGCGTCACCGCGAGCAGCCTCTAGATTTCGGCTGTGCCACTACGAATGGCCGCACCTTCGCCGCCAACAGCCCGTACTCGTGCTGCCTCTCTTTACCGGTGTCCTCCCCGGCCGAGCGCTTCGGTCCGGCTTCCGCCGTCGAATCCTCCGGTAAATTCCCCTCTTCCTGACTTCCCGTGTGCTCCCATTTTCGTTCTCTCCCTCTTGAGAGAGTTTGGGAAAGAAGACCTCTCTTTCTCTCTCTAACCCTTTAGTTTTTCCTTTATTTGTTTGGTTTTTTCTAAGGGCACCACCATTTTTGCTAGGGGGCAACCCTTACTTGGGGGCAGCCCAAGAAGGTGGAGAATTTGCTAGGAGGCACCCACATTTTGCTAGGGACAGCCCAACCCCCAAACCCTTCATTCCTTTTCATAACCCATTCTATACTCTCTCTCCACCAAAAGAAAAAGAGAACTCTCCCTCTCTCTCTCCCAAAACCCTACTTTCTTCTCCTCAACCACTCCACTCCCAATTCCTCTACCAAATTTCTTCAACAACATTCCTAGATTCGAAGAGATGACACACAAGTCGAAGCAACCGAAATTTAGGAACGTTCTTTCCTAATTTATTCAAGAATTTTCTACATTCTATTTAAAACCCTAGAATAATTTTAATTCTCTAAATAGTTTTGATAAATTAGGTTTAGAATCTCTTTAGGGTTCATGAAAGAACTTTCGAACACGATAAACCCATATTTTTTCTTGAAATCCTGACCCTAGAAGACGACAAACAAGCATCTCGTTTTGGCCGTTCGGCTGATACAGTCGGGTTTTAGTACAGTAGGACTGCCAGGCATGTGGCAGTCCTAATATAAAGTAGGACTGCCACAGTCCCTGTAGTCTTCTTGTGAAAGAGGACTGCAGGGACTGTGACAGTCCTACTTTACATTAGCACTGCCACAGGCCCGGCAGTCCTAATATATCTTATTAACCCGACTTCAGATTTCACGGGGAGCTCAAGCTTCTAGTTGAAAGTGGTAGAGCATATATGAGTTTTATAATGTAACCACTTGTGGAACAATAAAAATGAGCTAGGTGAATTAAAATAAAATGGCAAGGGCGTTACTTCTCAGGAATACTTCTAAGAACGTCCAGGACAAACAAAATTTGTTCCTACTGTTCGAATGCTTCAACAAAGCTAGATGAAGTAAAAATAGCATGGACTTCAACCATTCTCAAGATGCCAGAGGACAGAAATTTTCTTGCTGCTCAAATCTCACCATCCCAGAGCTCTTAAGTAGGACTGCCAGGGACCTGGCAGTCCTACACTTAAGTAGGACTGCAAGGACCCAGGCAGTCCTAAATAAAACTTGCTGAGGACAGAAATTTTTTTGCTGCTTAAATCTCACCATCCCAGAGCTCTTAAGTAGGACTGCCAGGGACCTGGCAGTCCTACACTTAAGTAGGACTGCCAGGACCCTGGCAGTCCTAAATGAAACTTGTTGTCAGCAAGTTTCATTTAGGACTGACAGCAAGTTTTATTTAGGACTAATAGGGTCCTGGCAGTCCTAGTCCTGTTAGAATTTTTATTGTACCCTGTCGATTCATGAGATGAAGAACATAAATTAGATTACGGAAGCGTACCTGAATCTATTGCTAGACTTGATGGATCTTGAAGCGAACGTCTCTTTATTGGGTTCGATCTTCCAACTTGCTATGCCCCTTAATGACAAAGAGGAATCTGAATCCTTTGTCCCTCTCTTTCTGTTGATGGGGATGCAGAAGAAAAAAAAAAGAAAACCTCTCGTTTGGTGGCCGTATAAGTTGGGGACCATAACTCTAATGAATACACATATTTATATATGTGTTGATATTTCTAATTTGGCCCCTCATCAAATTAGAATTATCTCCGGTATTTAAACATTAATTCCATGACAATTATACCCTTAAGCCAATTTCCAAATAGACCACTTTAATTTAGCTTAATTATTTAGATAGCCCAACACAATTAATTTTATATGTGTAGCCCCATATTATTGAATAATCCAACAATCTCCCACTGGACCACATATATAACCTTATAATTGTGTTAACCTTAGTGAGCTCATAAATTGCTATCTTAATCCTTAGGGTATATCCAGACAATCTTGTCCATTAACCATATCAACATAGGATCAAAGCGGCATTCGTCACATATAGCGTAACTAAACCATCAATGGTGTAACGCCCCAGAACCAGAATACTAGAGAGCGGGGGCGTACATAGCCAGCTACGTATATTGAAGTGTAACCCACCTCGCTATAACGGTCACGGCTGTCTAGATACATGAGGGTTTAACTACGAGCCAACAGTCTCCTATGGTCATGAGCAAGCCTAGTGTCTCAATCTCAAGCAAGCAATAATAGTTATAAGATGTCAGAGCACCAAATATACAATAGCAAGGCATCCCATACATTACATATTGGATGATCATGAAGCTAGTCGTACAAAATGTTAAGACTAGCAAGAGTTTAGTCATACATGATCAACCCTAGGATTTGTCAATCATGTTATAGCCCGTAGGCAGACAGTAAATAAAGGTACAACCGAGCTAACACGTGCTCGTCGGCTAAACGCCTCAAAAGAATAATTTACAATGAGTGGGAGAACAAAAGAAACCCACTCGTTGCTAGGGTTACGCCTGGTGGCCACCATCTGGCTGGAAGGTAGGTAGAACCTCTGGAGCTGCTCTGATATCTGGCCACACAAAACCAGCTGGGTCAGACCCCAGAAAGGGCAAGTGCCACAAATGAGGCTTCACTTAGGAACTAAAACCAGCATATCACAAAAGATAAATAATAAATAAAGAACTGATAATAACAGAGATAACAACAGTAAACTGAGTACGAGGAAACCATTCAAGTGGCCAGGTCACAACCCTTAAACCAAACAAGGACCGGGGTTGCAGTCCTTCACCTGAATAGAAACCCGACTCAAATACTATTGTAAGTAAAACATGATTAGTCTTGGCATAGGGTCAAAAATAAAACAATAAACGAAGAGAGGATAAGGAACTGCTCCGGAAGCCAGGTTACAACTCTTAAACTAAACAAGGACCGGAGTTGTAACCCTTCGCCTGAACAGAACCTTGCCCCTGATCTTTATTGTTAAGGCAATCATAGGTAACCATGTCATGACATATTCTTGTAAAATAGGGCGAGCATGGCACAGGATGCAAATAGGACAATAACGAGGAGAAGACACAGAACTGCTCTGGGAGCCAGGTTACAACTTTTAAACCAAACAAGGACCGGAGTTGTAACCCTTCGCCTGAACAGAACTGGCCCTTGATCATTATTGTCAAGGTAAGCATAATAGTCATGGTATTGAGGTTAGATAAAACATGACGAACCTGGCATGGGGTTGCGATAAGACAATAAACGAAAAGAGGACACAGAACTGCTCCGGGAGCCAGTTACAACTCTTTAACCAAACAAGGACCGGAGTTGTAACCCTTCGCCTGAACAGAACTGGACCTCCGATCGTTATTATTAAGGCAAGCATAAATAATCCCGTCATGTCACAATTTAGCACAGGATCAGGATAAAACTATGCTGGAATAAACTCTATTCAATCAATCACGGCCAAGCAATGAGTACGGCTTGATACTTTTAACTAACTAGGGTTATCATATGCCTAGTTACTAGCAAGATACAATGAGATTATCCCAACAGCCACAAGCCCTGCAGACCATCCGGTTATCCAGGTCGAATGTTCGTTTATTACTGGTGCACCACATGACTGTGTGCTGGAAATGTGCCCTACTCGTCGGTAGGCTACAAGTCCACTTAATGCGCCTAGATAACGGGATTGCCTGTAGCTGGGAATATCTTCATGTCTACTGAATTATTCTAGTTTATTAGCCTTAGTCAATTTCAGTAGGTGCCCCTGACCGTGGTATTCAGGGGTCCCTGTCCTAGACATGATGTAAGACAGTACTGGTTTATTTGTACAAACACAATCGTCCACGGTGTCCAGGTCAATCATTCTTGTTAGGGTCATGTCATGTCATGTTAGCCGTCGCAACAGCAATTCGAGATAATCACGTCAAGTATACTTGTCATACTATGCCATGTCCAATTATTATTTCCAAACATATAATTAAATTCGTGATTATCAAGTTCATGACAAAAGGCGTAAGGATATAAAATGGGCGTAAAAATATATATAAAAGTAAAGGTGTACGCCATAGGAACTCAAGTTCCTACGCACGTACTACCGGTTACGCTAGTAAAACTTTATGCGCGAGCTTTACGCTAGCAAGCTCTACGCGAGCAAGGGAGCGTATGGATGGGATTTACGCTAGCCAGGCTTCACGCTAGCGAGATTGTACGTGTATAAAATTTTACGCGCGCGAACCCTCGGGCAGACTTTACGCGAGTAAAACTTTACGCGAGGAAAACTCGGGCAAACTTTACGCTCGTGAAAATCTTACGCGAGCTAGGGAATTTACGCGAGCTTGATTTTACGCGAGCGGGAGAGTCCCGAGCGTAAAATCGAACAGCTCAGCGTAAAACAAAGTACGCTGGCACGCGATTCGTGTGCGTAAAAAGAAAACTACGCTAACACGTAAAACGTGGGCATAAAAGGCTGATATAACACGCTGACACGTAAAACGCGGGCGTAAGGGCTAAACACTACGCTAACACGTTAGAACGTGTGCGTAAAACTTCATCTTTCTCCCCATGGCCAAAGCAAACATGCATAAAAGCTCAGGAACTCCATCTCGGCCAGGACTTGGTGAAATTCGGCCATCCCAAAACCAAACTTGTATAAAATCATGAGGCCTGCTGCAAGGAACTCTTAGTTTTCAAAAATAAGCTATTTTAGGAGATCAAAACCAAGAAGATCGAAAATACTAAAAACTCAGATCTACGTAGAATGAGCCATGGAATTTGAAAACACTAAGTACTAAAGAGGCTTAAGATCTTGAGGAGAAGAAAATGGAACAACAAAAAGGGAGTTCCATCGTGAAGCAAGTTACACTTGTCTAGCTCTCTTCCTGGTAGGTGAAGAAGAGTAATGGTGGGGGAAGGAGAAGTAATAAGGAGAGAGAGAAAAGTGAGCGGCTAATAAAGAAAGGGGGAAGTGGTAGGTAGGAGTTTGCACTCCAACCCAAACCGAACCAAATCAAGCCGAACCTAACCGAACCCAGCCAAGAGACATGAAATACGAGTCAAGATACGTACACGTATACCAAAATACATAATACGAACCACAGGTATTACAACTCTACCCACCTTAAAAGAATTCCGTCCTCGGAAATCAAAAAGCTAGGGATGCAAGAACAAGCTATATTAATCCTAGGCAAGCTATACTAGTCAAGCAATCAGGCAATCAATCATGCAAGCAAGGAATCAAAGCCATGAGGCATAAGGAAGACATTATACCTCACGAGTCAAACAGGTCGGGATATTGCGATCGGATATCATCCTCACACTCCCACGTTGACTCACCCAAAGAGTGATGACCCCAAGCAACACGGACTAACTTGATAGTCTTGTTCTTGAGTATTTTCTCTCTTCGGTCCAATATGGATACGGGCCTCTCCTCATACGAAAGGTTGGTACCAACAACCAATTCCGAATGATCAAGGACATGACTCGGATCCGGGATATACCGTCGTAATTGGAATACATGGAACACGTCATGCACCTCGCTTAACGACGACGAAAGAGCGAGACGATAGGACACATCTCCTACTCGCTCCAACATATCGAACGACCCTATATACCTAGGACTAAGCTTTCCTCGTACGCCGAAACGAATGACGCCACGGTTAGGTAAAATCCTCAGGAATACATGGTCGTCGACAGAAAACTCGAGAGGGCGCCGATGAGAATCGGCCCAATGATGCTGGCAATCTTGAGCAACGCGGAGATGATCTCGGACTCTCCTGACTACTTCGATTGTCTGGGCAATAAGTTCCGGACCGAGCATCTGTCTCTCTCCAACATCATCCTATGCTAGCGGGGATCGACACTTTCTACCATATAGTGCCTCGAACGGTGCCATCTGGATACTGGCCTGGAAACTGTTGTTGTATGAGAACTCCACCAGGTACAGGTGATCTTTCCACGAACCACCAAAGTCGAGTGTATATGATCGGAACATATCTTCAAGAGTCTGGATCGTACGTTCCGACTGGCCATCTGTCTGTGGGTGATAGGCTGAACTGAACTGGAGACGGGTTCCCAAACTCTCTTGCAAGCTACGCCAAAAGTGCGACGTAAATCTGAAATCTCGATCCAAGGTGATACTGACTGGAACACCATGAAGCTTGACGATCTGCCGGAGATACATCTCTGCTAGCTGAGCCGTCGACTAACCAACTCTGAACGGGAGAAAATGAGCCACCTTCGTGAGCCGGTCAACTATAACCCAGATAGCATCTCTACCAGCTGGGGATCTAGGTAATCCAGTCACGAAATCCATGGTTATATGCTCCCACTTCCATTCCGGAATCGACAAGGGCTGAAGTAGTCCAACTGGCCTCTAATGTTCAGCTTTAACTTGTTGGCAAACCAAACACTGAGAGACAAACCGGGCGATCTCCCGCTTCATGCCATTCCACCAAAAGTGCTGTCGGATGTCATGGTACATCTTCGTACCACCAGGATGAATGGAATACTGCAAACTGTGAGCTTCTGTCATGATCTCTTGTCTGATATCTCTACTGGATACACAAAGACGCTTACCATATCGAAGTATACCATCATCATGAATGCATAACTCTGGTCTACGTCCTGCCTTACACTCTGCTCTGAGTCGTTGGAGCTTGGAATCTGCTGACTGAGCCATCCAGATTCTCTCGACTATAGTAGACTAGACTTGCATACTGGCCATCAATGCCATACTGGAAGGGAGAACAACTTCTATTCCCATCTCTTGAAGATCGGCTAACAGCCTTGGCTGCGCTGTTAGAAGATAAACTCCGGCTCTCCTGCTCAATGCATCTGCTACGACATTGGCCTTTCCTGGATGATACTGTAAATTGATATCATAATCCACAAGAAGCTCCAGCCATCTCTTCTGACGCATGTTAAGATCCTTCTGGGTGAACACATACTTCAGGCTCTTGTGGTTGGAAAAAATCTCCACCCTATCTCCATACAAGTAGTGCCTCCATAACTTAAGCACAAACACTACTGCTGCCAGCTCCAAGTCATGGGTTGGATAATTCCTCTCATGATCACGAAGTTGGCGTGATGCATAAGCTATTACCTTCCCATGCTGCATCAGAACACATCCTAAACCTCTGCCTGAAGCATCATAATATACTGAGAATTCTCTGGTTCCATCTGGAAGCGTGAGAATGGGTGCCGTGATCAAGCCTCGCTTCAACTTCTCAAAAGAATCCTGGCACTCTGCTGTCCAAGCAAACTGTACATCCTTGCGGGTCAACTGGGTCAATGGCACTGAAATCCGAGCAAAGTCTGAAACAAATCGTCGATAGTAGCCGGCCAATCCGAGAAAGCTACGAACTTCTGCAACTGTGCTAGGTACTGACCATGATTCTATAGCCACGATCTTCTGGGAATCTACTTCCACTCCTTCTATGGTAATGATATGACCCAAGTACGAAATGCGATCGAGCCAGAACTCGCATTTACTGAACTTGGCATACAACTGGTGCTCTCGAAGAATCTGGAGGACAACTCGGAGATGCTGCTCATGCTCCGCTTCACTCTTGCTGTAAACCAGGATGTCGTCTAGGAACACAATCACGATCTAATTCAAATAAGGCATGAAGATGCGATTCATGAGGTCCATGAATACGGCCGGCGCATTGGTTGCTCCAAAGGGCATGACAAGGAACTCCCAATGCCCATATCTCGATCTAAAAGTTGTCTTCGGGATGTCCTGCTCTCTGACTCTAATCTGATGGTATCCTGACCGTAAGTCAATCTTCGAAAATACTGACGCCCCTTTGAGTTGATCAAACAAGTCATCTATCCTCGGGAGAGGGTATCTGTTCTTGATTGTCACTGATTTCAAGGTACGATAGTCAACACATAATCTGGACGTACCATCCTTTTTTTCACAAGAAGCATCGGGGCTCCCCAAGGCGATTTACTAGCACGAATGAATCCCTTGGTTCTGAGTTCTTCAATCATCTTGTACAATATCTCTAGCTCTGACGGCGCCATCCTGTAGACTCTCTCTGATACTGGGGCTGTTCCGGGAATCAAGTCGATAGTGAACTCGATCTCTCGCTCTGGCGGCATTCCTGGTAGCTCTTCTGGGAAAACATCTGGAAACTCCTCGACTATTCGGGGTAACTGCACTACTGCTACTGCCATCCGCAATACTGGAGGAGAAGGTTCAACTTCGCCTCGGGAGAAGGAAAACTCTGGCTCGCCTGGAATGCTAAAAATAACCCTGCCAATGTGGCAGTCTATCTTAGCATACTGGTCTCTCAACCAATCCATCCCTAATACCATATCATAGTCGGCCATCAGGAATTCTATCAACCTAGCAGGGAATTCTCTACCGCTAACCACGATCCGACACGAGAAAAACACTCTATCTACTCCCACAAGTCCATTACCAGTAAGTATATTGAGCCTCACTGATAATGACTCGGGCTCCAATCCTATCCGTGTCGCGAATCGTATAGACATAAATGAATGCGAGGCACCAGAATCAAATAATACTGAAGCTGGAAAGGTGTTGACGAGAATAGTACCTGCCACTACCTTACCTGGTGCTATTCCTTCTTCTTCCATGGTCAAAGCCAGCACTTGACCATGTCCTCTGGGTGCGGGTCCCCTCTGCTGAAAATTTATGTCTGCTCTGGATCAGGGCTTGGGCATACTGCTACGGCCTCTGCTGCTGGAATGCCTGGGCCTGCGTCGGCAATGGCCTCGGGAACGGGTACTGCTGCTGCTGGACTTGTGCTGGTCCTCCAACTGAAGGACTAAAGAAGGCCGATGAACTCCTCCTGTTCGGGTAATTCCCAATCCTATGGTCCGGGGTACCACAAACCAAGCACAAACCCTGTGCTCTGCGACACTCTGATACTATATGCCCCGGCTTTTCGTAGTGTGAACATCCCACTGCGGAAGACTGCTTCTGCTTCTGCTGCTGAGGGTGCGTCGAGGTAGAATGCTGAACCGACGTCACTGAGGCCGCTCGCCTCGGAGCTCCAATGGTCAAAGCCCTGGCTGCCTGGGCTGGTGCTGATGACTGATTCATCTGGCTGTGGGATCGCTTCCGACCTCCGGTCCTATCCACGATCCTCTGGGAGGTATACTCGTGCCTCCGAGCTGCTCTTAATACTGCATCAAAAGTCTGATGCTCAAACTGCTCTACTGCTAATAGAATCTCCAGATGAAGCCCCTGCTAGAACCGCTGGGCTCTATCGAACTCGATTGCTACCAAGGTGGGAGCAAACCGACTAAGCCTGGAAAACTCGGCCGCATATCCATCGACCGTCCTGCCCATCTGCTTCAGATTGGTGAATCTCGTATGTAGATCATACCGAGCTACAGCATCAAAATACTTTGTTTGGAATCTCTTCCTGAAGACTGTCCAGGTAATGGGTGCCACTAATTCGACGGCCTGCGATGCCCACCAGCTGCGGGCAAGATCCAATAGCTGTAGGCGCACCACGGCCACCTTCTCGATCTCGGGCGTCTTCGCCGCTTCTAAAATCACCTCCGTATCCTGAAGCCATGCATCGGCAGCAATAGCATCTTCACTGTCGTCGAAGAATGGAGGGTTCAAGCGCTTGAAGCTGTTGGCTGCGCTGTTACCCTGATGTTCTCCTCTGGTCAAAGCATCTGCCACCGCCTGGTGTAAGGCATCTCTGTGACGATCTTGGGAAGCTAATAGGGACCTGATGAGACCCACCAAAGTGCCATCGTCAGGCTCTGCAAGCTGGACGGGCTGAACTAGTGGCTCTCCTTCAGAAGGCATGACTCTGGAAGCCACTCCTGAATGCTGGGCTTGATCTCCAGGTTGTCGCTGGTCCGCAGGAGGTGCTCCGCCTTGCTGATCGGCAGGTCCAGGAACAATGTCGCTGAAGAAGACGACATAGGAAACAATAAGGAAGGACCAGGACAGATCAACGACACAAACATGTGATCAGGTCAAGATTTCAGGGAATTAGAAGATACGAGCAGAGATCAAAGGCGAGTACGGATTGAGACATCTATTCGGTAATCCCTCACATATCTTGATTTACAAGACCTGCATGGGCCACCACTTAAACCATGTAATGCCCCAGAACCAGAATACTGGAGAGCGGGGGCGTACATAGCCAGCTACGTATATTGAAGTACAATCTACCTCGCTATACGGTCACGGCTGTCTAGATATGTGAGGGTTTAACTACGAGCCAACAGTCTCCTATGGTCATGAGCAAGCCTAGTGTCTCAATCTCAAGCAAGCAATAATAGTTACAAGATGTCAGAGCACCAAATATATAATAGCAAGGCGTCCCATACATTACATATTAGATGATCATGAAGCTAGTCGTACAAAATGTTAAGACTAGCAAGAGTTTAGTCATACATGATCAACCCTAGGATTTGTCAATCATGTTATAGCCCGTAGGCAGACAGTAAATAAAGGTACAACCGAGATAACACGTGCTCGTCGGCTAAACGCCTCAAAAGAATAATTTATAATGAAGTGGGAGAACAAAAGAAACCCACTCGTTGCCAGGGTTACGCCAGGTGGCCACCATCTGGCTGGAAGGTAGGTAGAACCTATGGAGCTGCTCCGATATCTGGCCATACAAAACCAGCTGGGTCAGACCCCAGAAAGAGCAAGTGCCACAAAGGAGGCTTCACTTAGGAACTAAAACCAGCATATCACAAAAGATAAATAATAAATAAAGAACTGATAATAACAGAGATAACAACAGTAAACTGAGTACGAGGAAACCATTCAAGTGGCCAGGTCACAACCCTTAAACCAAACAAGGACCGGGGTTGCAGTCCTTCACCTGAATAGAAACCCGACTCAAATACTAATGTAAGTAAAACATGATTAGTCTTGGCATAGGGTAAAAATAAAACAATAAACGAAGAGAGGATAAAGAACTGCTCCGGAAGCCAGGTTACAACTCTTAAACCAAACAAGGACCGGAGTTGTAACCCTTCGCCTGAACAGAACTTTGCCCCTGATCTTTATTGTTAAGGCAATCATAGGTAACCATGTCATGTCATATTCTTGTAAAATAGGGCGAGCATGGCACGGGATGCAAATAGGACAATAACGAGAAGAAGACACAGAACTGCTCTGGGAGCCAGGTTACAACTCTTAAACCAAACAAGGACCGGAGTTGTAACCCTTTGCCTGAACAAAACTGGCCTTTGATCATTATTGTCAAGGTAAGCATAATAGTCATGGTATTGAGGTAAGGTAAAACATGACGAACGTGGCATGGAGTTGCGATAAGACAATAAATGAAGAGAGGACATAGAACTGCTCTGGGAGCCAGGTTACAACTCTTAAACCAAACAAGGACCGGAGTTGTAACCCTTCGCCTAAACAGAACTGGACCTCCGATCGTTATTGTTAAGGCAAGCATAAATAATCCCGTCATGTCACAATCTAGCACAGGATCAGGATAAGGCTATGCTGGAATAAACTCCATTCAATCAATCACATCCAAGCAATGAGTACGGCTTGATACTTTTAACTAACTAGGGTTATCACATGCCTAGTTACTAGTAAGATGCAATGAGATTATTCCAACAGCCACAAGCCCTGCAGACCATCCGGTTATCCAGGTCGAATGTCCGTTTATTAATGGTGCACCACATGACTGTGTGCTGGAAATGTGCCCTACTCGTCGGTAGGCTACAAGTCCACTTAATGCGCCTAGATAACGGGATTGCCTGTAGATAGGAATCTCTTCATGTCTACTGAATTATTCTAGTTTATTAGCCTTAGTCAATTTCAATAGGTGCCCCTGACCGTGGTATTCAGGGGTCCCTGTCCTAGACATGATGCAAGACAGTACTGGTTTATTTGTACAAACACAATCGTCTACGGTGTCCAGGTCAATCATTCTTGTTAGGTCATGTCATGTCATGTTAGCCGTCGTAACAGCAATTCGAGATAATCACGTCAAGTATACTTGTCATACTATGCCATGTCCAATTATTATTTCCAAACATATTAATTAAATTCGTGATTATCAAGTTCATGACAAAAGGTGCAAGGATATAAAATAGGCGTAAAGATATATATAAAAGTAAAGGTGTACGCCATAGGAACTCAAGTTCCTACGCACGTACTACCGGTTACGCTAGTGAAACTTTACGCGTGAGCTTTACGCTAGCAAGCTCTATGCGAGCAAGGGAGCATACAGATGGGATTTACGCTAGCTAGGCTTCACGCTAGCGAGATTGTACGCGCGTAAAATTTTACGCGCGCGAACCCTCGGGCAGACTTTACGCGAGTAAAACTTTACGCGAGGAAAACTCGGGCAAACTTTACGCTCGTGAAAATCTTACGCGAGCTAGGGAATTTATGCGAGCTTGATTTTACGCGAGCGGGAGAGTCCCGAGCGTAAAATCGAACAGCTCAGCGTGAAACGAAGTACGCTGGCACGCGATGCGTGTACGTAAAAAGAAAAGTACGCTGACACGTAAAACGTGGGCGTAAAAGGCTGATATAACACGCTGACACGTAAAACGTGGGCGTAAGGGCTAAACACTACGCTAACATGTTAGAATGTGTGCGTAAAACTTCATCTTCTCCCCATGGCCAAAGCAAACATGCGTAAAAGCTCAGGAACTCCATCTCGGCCAGGACTTGGTGAAATCCGGCCATCCCAAAACCAAACTTGTATAAAATCATGAGGCCTACTGCAAGGAACTCTTAGTTTTAAAAAACAAGCTATTTTAGGAGATCAAAACCAAGAAGATCGAAAATACTAAAAACTCAGATCTACGTAGAATGAGCCATGGAATTTGAAAACACTAAGTACTAAAGAGGCTTAAGATCTTGAGGAGAAGAAAATGGAACAACAAAATGGGAGTTCCTTCGTGAAGCAAGTTACACTTGCCTAGCTCTCTTCCTGGTAGGTGAAGAAGAGTAATGGTGGGGGAAGGAGAAGTAATGAGGAGAGAGAGAAAAGTGAGCGGCTAATAAAGGAAGGGGAAGTGGTAGGTGGGAGTTTACACTCCAACCCAAACCGAACCAAATCATGTCGAACCTAACCGAAACCAGCCGAGAGACATAAAATACGAGTCAAGATACGTACACGTATACCAAAATACGTAATACGAACCACATGCATTACAAATGGTCACATATACCAATATAGCTAAACGACATAGATCAATCATGGATGCGTAGCATAAAAATTACACGCAATGTGATCAACACATGTCTATTTCCAACTGGTCCTCCTTAACTTTAGTGAGATCAATACTTTAACATAATGAAAACAGAATGAACTGAATTTCCATATATCTGATCAGATAAATATCTAAAATACTTTAATACATAAATGTGTCCAAAATCAAATAGCACCCAAATACATAAAATACAAACTCCCACTGTATTGTCATATTCTTAATTAAGATAACACCCATATGAGCAGTATGCTCATGAAAGACCCTGGGTGATGATGCTTTTGTGAGTGGATCCGCTAACATGGAGTTTGTCCTAATGTGCTATATGGATACTTACCATTCTGAATTCTTTCCTTTACAACTAAAATTTTTATGTCAACATCCTTTGACTTATACAAGTTCTTGTTGTTATTAGAATATAGTACTGCTGATTTATTGTCACACCATAATTTTATGTGGACTTTCAATACCGTACTGTAGGCGCAACCTTGTGACTAAATTTTGCAACCATATTCCCTAAATAGATGTCCCACAGCATGTTACAAACCTTGCTGCCATGGTAGAATAAATTATGAGTGCATGTTTAACTCTCATCCAAAATATACCTCCATTAGTCAGCATAACCTGATGTGGATCTCCTGCTGTGTTGGCATCCAACAAAATCGGAGTCGGAATACTTTATGATCTCCAAAATTATCCGATCTCCTACAAAGAGCATATAATTTCTTGTTCTCTATTAATTACTTATGTAGTTTGGTTGCTATCCAATGATCCATCCATATTTGCTTAAATATCTGCCTAACATCCTAATCTGTACGCAATATCCTGATGCGTACATACTTAAGCATACATTAGACTCTCTACAACTGATCATAAAGGAAAAATCTATTGTATTTTCTTAATTTTAAGGCTAACCTTAGGGAACTTGATTGAAACCGAATTTGTCTCCTTAACGAGAGGTGTCACCTGGTTTGCATTGAATACTTTAATCAATATATAAAACCAGAAAATTATTCCTACTCCCGCTGAACTTGTGATACACACAATCTTCAACAGTGTTTATCTCAAAACCAAACGAGATAATCACTTGGTAAAACTTTTAAGTACCTTCGACGAGAATCCTGCTTGAGTCCATGAATAAATTTTGTCAATATGCAAACCATATTATTTGGGTCTTTCGACACAAAGTTTTCTGTATGCACCATAAATTGTTTCGTCGATGTTACCATTGAGAAACACAATTTTGACATCCATTTAATGTAACTCAAGATCAAAATGTGCAATAAGTGCTGTGATTGTTTTGAAAGAGTCTTTCAAAGATACCGAAGAGAAAGTCTCTTTAAAATCAATCGTTGACTTTTGAGTAAAGTCACTAGCTGCAAGATGTACTTTATACCTCTCCATATTATCCTTTCGAATCTTTTTTGGTTTTAAATGTCCATTTTCAACCAATGAACTTCGTATCTTTTGGTAATGTGGCAAGTTCCTAAACTTTATTGTCTTATACAGACTTATACTCCTTATTTATTTCCTCAATCAACTTTTAAGAGTTGGAACTTTCCATGGCCCGACGGAAGATGATTGAATCACCTTCCAATATTCTATAGTTTTCCTCACGTTCCTAGAGAAATATGACAATATTGTCCGAAATTATATTTCTCCTTTCTCTGGTGGACCATCTTAATATTACCGGTTCTTGATGTTGTTGAGTTTGTTCCTTAGGAATAATTACCTTATCTTGAATGGGGTGTCGCTATATTGTCGTTGTTAAGGTATCTTAATAACGACTTATAGAGGTAATTTGACATTGTCTTATTGAGGCTCCGAATTCACTTCTTGATCATGATAGGTATAGAATCCTGCACATCGTCAAAAGTGATAGTAGAAATCGTAATTGATTCAATGATCCTGACTTTATTTCTCTCCAAAACTCAACATACTCAAAAAATATTATACTTCTCGTCTTAAAAACATTTCTTAGTGTGGGATCATATAATTATTAACCCCTTGATTTGTCAGCATAGCCAATAAAGTAGCTGCTTACAATTGAACTTTGGTCTGTATTTCCTTTACACATTAATATAGACAATAAAGTCTACAAAGTCAATAAAATCCAAATCTCATCAGACACAAATTATTCAACTCTATTTCTAGAGATGTGATCTAATCGCTTATGTCATAATGAGACTAAAAATATTTATTATTAATTTTGCATTTAGTACCACGTGACTCCACTTGCAAGGTTTCATTGTAAGATGCAATAGTTTCAACTGAATATAGGTTATCATAAACCTTAAGGGAACCGTTACCAACAATATTTGAATTTGAAGATAGACTAAACCTATTGTTTCCAAATGAACAATGATAACCAGATTTGTCCAATAATGAAACCAAAACTGAATTTCGTCTAAAAGACGGTATAATAAAAGTGTCTATCAAATCCAAATAATAATCGGTTCCAAAAAATAACCTAAAATGTCCTATTGCTTTCACTTCTACCGATTTGCCGTCACCCTCATAGATGTATCTTTCACCATCAATTGGTTTCGGTAGCTCAGACAACCTTGTCTATAAACACTAATGTGGGTAATAGCACCAGAATCTAACCACCACCTGTTTTAGGTACTAAATCTAAATTAACCTCAGAACATACCAAATTTAGAAATGTACTCTTTTTTTTACGCCATGCGTGGTACATTTCTTCCTTATGTGTCATGTCTTATAAAAGAACAACCCTTAGTTTTATATTATTGTTTCTTTTGACCTGGACCCTTAGCAGCTACTGTATTTATTTTCTTTTTCGCCCTTAAAGATTATCCCATTAAACATGAAAATTAAATTCTTATTGGCAGATATTGTAGAAACATTAACTGTAAAGAGAACAAAAAATAAATAGACAAACATGCTCTAATTAATAACAAAAAAATAAAAGATAGTCAAATAAATTCAAATAATGGTGAACCCCATCTCAAGATACCTAGTACATCATTAATATCAAGTCTTTGGACAGTGATATTAACTGCAAGTGGTACTCTTAGTGTAGTGATCAAACGTTGACAATAAGTCATGTCAAATAATAAGCCTATCTTTGGATCGGGTTATTATTCACATGTAAACCGTATAATTGTCACACATTTATCACCACAAGTATGTGTATAATTCGGCCAAGTATTAACCTTCCTTTGGGCCGGCTAATACCCGCATGAATATACACACACAAACATCTGACATCCCTCATAGACTATCTACGCAAGAGAGGTCACTTTGGCGATATCTTGTTTCAATAGGCCTATATAGAATATTAGACAACTATTGCTAGCCATAAAAGGTACCAAAAATTTGAATGTTGACTTAATTTTACAAAACTGAATCATGTCCAAATCTTTCTGCTTATTTAAATTAAATAATCATAAATCCTTATGTACATGCATATTTTAAATTTAAATTAATAAATAATCAACCGATTACATTCTAACAAATATACATCAACAGATAATATCAAATAATTCATAAGGATTACTTTAAATAGAATAATCTATAGAAGACCAAATTTATGCATCAACAGATTACATCAAATAATCTATAAAGATTATACCAAAATTGATCTACTAAATGATACACATGTTAATCTTTTGCATAATTTAAAGCATGAATTAAATCACTTTGGCATATATTGATGCACGTAGGATATCTAACAAATTCTATTGACCGAATTATATAAATATTCGAAGACCTTTGGTTGAGAAGATTTCTTCAATATCTTGGGATTAACACCAGATACTCATATCTGTCTATATGGTGATAATAAAGCAGCTATTAACATTGTCGCTTGTACAGCAGCATAACAGGATGAAGAACATCTAGTTAGATCGACACCTCATCCAACAAAGGATTGATTAAATGTATGTATTTAACATATATTTCTACTCAACAACTTGTTTCCACACAAAAGGTGTTCGAGACCAACATCCAAGAACGCTAGCTTGGCATGCTATACATTGCTTGAGAGGGTCGTATAGACTATAGAGACCAAGTACACAGTGAAATATGGATAACCTACACTACATAGAACGCCAGTAAAGAAATTGGAGCCTTCTAATTCGGCTCTGAAACTGAAGCATCAATACTAGAAGGAAAGTCAAAGCAGCTAGAGGTTCCAGTCTTTCCCTAGAAGTACACTAGAGGTCCACTTCAAAAAAAAACTGTAACCTATTGCTTCATTCTTAATCCATTGTAAAATATGATAATGAATATGAAGAACCCTAAATCGGATGAATTCGACTGAATTCATTGCAACAAAAGGCCATATTACTCTGGATCATAAAAAAAATGATCGAACAATCAAAATCCTAAATTAAATTTGATCTTACGATCTAGGGTTCCTAAACAACAACAAAAATTAAATCTAAACCTTCAATCTCATAAATCAAACAAGGAGGCTCTGATACCACTAGTTAGAATTTTTATTGTACCATGTCGATTCATGAAATGAAGAACATAAATTAGATTATGGAAGCGTACCTGAATCCATTGCTAGACTTGATGGATCTTGAAGCGAACGTCTCTTTATTGGGTTCGATCTTCCAACTTGCTACGCCCCTTAATGACAAAGAGGAATCCAAATCCTTTGTCCCTCTCTTTCTGTTGATGAGAATGCAGAAGAGAAAAAGAGAAAACCTCTCTTTTGGTGGCCGTATAAGTTGGGGACCATAACCCTAATGAATACACATATTTATATATGTGTTGATATTTTTAATTTGGCTCCTCATCAAATTAGAATTATCTCCGGTATCTACACATTAATTCCATAACAATTATACCCTTAAGCCAATTTCCAAATAGACCACTTTAATTTGACTTAATTATTTAGATAGACCAACACAATTAATTTTACATGTGTGGCCCCATATTATTGAATAATCCAACAAGTCCTACTCCTGACAGTCTGGCAATCCTGAATTATCAATATTCTTTTTTGTCTTACCATCTGCAGAAGAACTTTTTGGTACTCACGGGTCACTAAAATCTTATAATCTTCTAAATAGTGGCTAATAATTCGACCAAAATATCTAGGACATATGGTATCTATAATCTCTCATATCTATAAACAACCAATTATTCAATAATCAAGCAATATTACAATAACGTAAGAATTTCTGATGAACTCTAGACAGCACGATTATTCGTCACCCTGAAATAGAAAGTGACGAGAATCAAGAGTACAGGAAGGCAAGGGAGAATAATCGAGAATAATTTTAAATAGTTTAGTTATATAGTCCAAATATGGTGGTATGCATGGATGAGTGTTACTGGGTCTTAATGGGTTCCTCAATTGGACTCAATTATTGGTTATATGAACCTTGGATTTCAATCTATATGGACTAGACAAGATCCCAATGATAAAACTATTTCTACTCGATTAGGGTATCCTAGAATAGGTTTCTACCCAAGGGATTGAGCTAATTGCTAGTCCTTTTGACTTAAAAGTCGTACTATAAAAATAGGGTACAAGGGGACGGGTTTGAGTGGGACATGATATACCTAGATGAAGGTGGGCTTGTCTAGATCTTGCATATGAATTTTGTTGGAAGGTAATGACTGGCCTCGTGCTCCGAATATTAATGACACGGCCGGGGACACAAAATGATCTAAATGAAAAGTGGGAGTCCAAGGGCACTAATAATCATCCTAATGAAAATTATTCTAATCACTCGGTAATCCTGGTATATCCTAAATTTAGAAGGCTTACAGTCTAGCCACCTTAGAAGCTAGGATATGGCTTTAGAAAATTCCAAAATCTGGATATTGTGCCTCGACTCTTGTTAATGAAGAATAAGGCACGGCGTGACGGGATACGGTAGATATAGTCAAGTCAAGGGTCGTTCCTTAATAAATGAAAAATGAGCGTGTACAATGACACATGGTCGATATAATAGAATGACCTACTCATCCACAGTATATATGAGTTGTCGACGGGGTAACCAACTCTAAGGTACATCATATGAAGAGATTTCTAACAACTGAGTCGTGAATTTCTATTTGTGTCAAACCTGTCAGACTATTGCCACAAGGGCTCTAGTTAAAGCAAGCTTCAACAAATAATTAGAGGCTCACAATAATTGGTCTCTTGAGAATAGGTAGTCTCCTAGGTTGGCATTTGACTGAGGGTAAAATCCAAATCATTCTTAGACTCTAATGACCAGAAGATCAAGATAGTAGGTTTAGGGACGAAGGGAGGACGGGTAACTCAAGGCAACGTTCTAGTCACAGAGCTGGCCGATGGTAGCTACACTTGCGTATACAACTATCATAGCCATGGGGAATACTCTGTATCTATCTATCAATTATGAGCTTTCGTCTTTCTAATCAGTGAAAGACAAAAACAATGAAGAGTTCAAGAGAGATGTCACTGAATACAATTACGTGATTCAAAGGCGAATGTATAATTCAAGAGGAATTGTCAAAGCAGTCGTGGATGAGATCTTAGAGACATCTACATCTCAATCCACGTAGGGTAATTAGATGAAAGGCGAACCAAATGCATCATGGTTGATCAGACCGTAATACAATGATTCTGATTAGACAATATGTTAGCGGGCGTCCCCAATAAACATATATCTTAAATCAAGCTAAATAAAAGAGTAAGCTTGCAAAAACTAGGCCGTACTAGCAGCATTGGTCAAGAGAGTCAAAATATAGATATGCGAGATTTTTGAAAGGTGGAAGAAGTAGTTTGAGTTTTGAGAGAATCAAAACCTTACCTGGTGTTCTTATTTATATAGGTATCCTACTATCTTCTTGTCTCTAAGACCTTGGTCAACTAATGGGTTATGGACTTCGGAGTTCTATTTTCTAAGCAAACCTATTAGTGTCAGTCAATTACATCGTCAATAGATCACAAGGACCGCGAAATGCTAGGTTGGGAAACATTTTACTTAACTTACAGAACTTACACTAGTTTTGGTTTTGGATCTTAGGATCATACAGGGCAGTCCCTATCCACTATAGTATCCTAAACTTGTAATCACGTCTGAAATCATTTTACCGAGAATCACGCCTCGTCCATATACTCTGGCGGTGGTAAACCCTTAGTTCCGGGATTCAGAGGAGATATGCTATCAGGTACTCTACCTTATATTGACACAAAGATATCTAAGATCTAAAGAGGTCAACGAGAACATAGTTTTAGCAATGTTCCATAGACTATGATTCTTCGGGATGATTTCAATTCTGTGGGTTGTGCCTCGCCAGTGCGCTGCTGGCTGCAGTTAACCCATACTCTTCGCTCTCAGGTAATTGGCGACAGTGCGCTGCTGTCTAGTCATCGCAGTCGTTAAACTGCGATGACTATATTCCTAAGAATGTAAAGGAGCTGCTAGGGATTCAAACTTAGTTGACTATGGTAGAAAGCGTAACATCTGCCTATAAGTCTCAATAAAGTAAAAGGCTGGTCGAAAGAAAATATCTGAAGACAAATGAAGTAACAAGATCCTAATGTTTATTTCATATACATTTCAAATGGCTGAGGGAAAACTTTGAATTAAATCTAACTCGGGATTCATTCAGGAATGACAGAATCAGAAATTATAAACTAACTCCTTACAACAAAAGAGAATTTAAAATAGACAATTCTAACTTACGATATACGATTTATATCAAAATAAAGAAATTGACCAGTTTATCAAAATTAACGCCTTAATTATAGGCAAGCCTAATATACCAAGCGAATAGTATATCCACATTGGATCACATTGTCATATCAAAAGTAATAGTGTACCTATAGGGATCTAGCAAGCTATCTAAATTGCATGGCCTATCTAATAACCTTAACTACCCAACGGTCAATTTGCACAAGGGACTCCTAGTCCGAGTTATTCTCCTAAATTATTTTAATCCTAATTGTGAATGAGCATTTCTTGGGCGCAGGCTCGCAGTAGTATGACTAATAGGGTACTACTACGAGTTCGCAATCTTTTGCGAAAATAGACCTGCATGGGCCACCACAAAAACTTGTCACGACCCGTACCCGCTTTTTCGGATACGAGACGTGTCCAAGCCAGCCTACGCCGCAGATTCGGCAGTAGAACGTTGTCAAGCCCGCAAGAAATATATGCTCAAAATAATATTTGCTGCTCATTCATATTTCTAAGTTTATTACAACATTTACAAGAATTATATTTAAAGGAAAATACACAGTTCTCATAATTAATGAAAATGACAACTAGTTCCACTATCTTGGTCGGCCTCAGCATACCCATGTCTTCCCAGTGCTAAGAGTGATCGCGGCTAAACCTGAAAAATATTAGTTTCCAGTCAGGAATGGAACAAGTACACAAACTGACGGCAATACGAAAACACAATAGAATTAATAAGACATGAAAATAACATATGAGAGATAAAAACTGGAAGATAACTGATGACATAGCACGATAGAGAAGTAAAGGAAAAATAAAAGACATCTACCTATGTAGTGTGAAATATCATTTTCAATATGTGAACGGCTAGGGGGTAAATAAGGCACACTGCACGTGTCGTGTGCAGCTGCTAGCATTCAAGATTAGACAAATAGGATAGTTCTGGGTAGTCCACATGTATACTAAGATATTTCCCCTCCCGACTACTCCGTGTGACGAGCGTGTCAACAAACAGCAAGATATATGTATAGACATGAAATGAAAAGACTACTATGAATCGAAAGCAATCAGAATGTGCACTTGCCTGAGGTCCTTAGCTGGTGAAACCAATAATAATATACCACTCAATGAGCCACAATCAGTCAACACATGCAGAAGTCTCCGGATGCTGAAATAAATATTACCAACGTTCTCAGATTAGTCAAATTAGCTAGAATTGCCTGTCCTTAAATCCAATTCTGGACACAGGGGCAAAACGGTAATTTTGGGCAAAACGGTGTCCGCCGTTGGCCCACTTTGCACCGAAAAGCGTGCCAGAGTCAACGGTCTCTAAAGTCGTCAAACTATATGTCAATAGGTCCGGTTTTCTGATACGAACCCGACCATATGTCCAAAGTTGGATTCCGGCGGGCCGTGCACAAAATCGCCCATTGAGTCGGACCGTGGGGCCCGTAAAACGGCGTTCCGATTCCACTGTCTCAGAATTGGACCAAACTTGGCATACAGGACCAAAAAAACGATATGGTCCTGTTGGCGCAAGTTTCATCTTGATCTGACGAGCGTGCACAAAGTAATTAGAGAATTTACACAGAGGCCGATACGGTGAATTTCGACGGATACGCATCAAATTCGTCGCGCACACGCGACCAATTCGAATTCCGTCAAAGTCCACACGACCACGAAACCAATACACAGCTTTCGATGCTTTCGGTTCGCGACCACGTCGCCTGGTTTGGCTGGACGCACGTCGTGTGGATGAATTTCAAATGTTTCGAAAACAGTTTTTCATGGATTTTCCCGATTTTTGGAAACAGATTTCTCGCTCACAACTTAATGAAAGTAAAAACTACAAAAAGTGTTTCGAAGCTGTATATGTTGACTAAAATCCTATTTAAATAGATTTTGAAAATTTCTAATCGGTTGCAAATAAACAGCCTTCCAAACAGCGTGTCTGGATCGAATTTGTTCTGTCTAAGAACAGACTTTCGGGTCAACTTCGTGCCGATTTTTAGGTCGATTCCTATTCGTTTTCATTCAAGCTTATCCAAAGGGTTTGAAGGTGTATATATGGGGTTCATACCTGAAGAAGTAGGTCGGGAAATGGTTGAGCAGGCGCAGAGAAAACTCGCGACGAAGTCGCACCGCTACTCGCCGCTCCTGTTGCTGTTCTGTCCTAACTCGCTCGCGGCCGGTCGACTCCGGCGACCGGCAGCCCTCGGCAGGCGGCGCAGCGGCCGAGAAGACTTGCAGGGTGGCGCTGGGGATCTGGGATTGAAGGGAGATAATTAGGGTTTGCATTTTTTTGCGAGATTCTCCTCCGTTCTATTTCGATCTCGAGTTTATGTATACTTATGTATACATGCGGCTGTGCCTGCTACAAAGGCTCGGGCCTGGGATGGCTGATCTCAGGATTAGTTTACATCAGGGTGGGCCGAGCTACTGTGGCTGGGTTATGGGTTTGGGGTGTTTATACACACACATAAATAATTATACATATATATATATATATATATATATATATATATATATATATATATTTTTTTTTTTTTTTTACTGTGGCTGGGTTATGGGTTATGGGTTTAGGGTGTTTAATTATACACATAAATAATTATACATACATACATACATACATATATAAATAGTTATACATATATATATGTACATACCCACATACACATTTGTACAATATATTTTTATATAAAAATACACATATACACATATATTATATACATATATATATATATATATATATATATATATATATATATATACATATTTATATATTCATACACTTACACACATATACATATATATTTTCATATAAATACACATACACATATATATTTATTCGACAATAAAATAATATAACAAATAAAATAATAATATTAAATAACAATTCTAATAAAATAATAATAAGAATAATAACAAAATTTAATATGCCAATAATAGGCATATATATCATTTGTACAGTCTTCTAGTAGTCCCAAAACGTATAAGGACCCATTTATATAATTACCATTGAATATCAACTAATAATGGTATTTATAATATTTAATTAAGAATACTTAGAAAATATTCATTAGATAATTAAAACAGAATTCGACACCATCATACCAAGATACATCAACACGAATGTCATAGGACGTCCCACATGACTACATGGGCTTGGGCTCAGTTCGGGTTCAGTTTGACTAGTTTGGTATAACCGGGTCTCCTAAACGTCAAATAACAATAATAATGAATAATTAAATTATTTATAATGGTCATGTCACAACTTGGCCTGGTTTTCTTAGTTAGGATATCACTATGGCTCGGCCATCCCCTACCATGACTAAACACTAGTCAAAATACACCACTGAGCTATCCGTGCCATGATTCCTAGTCACCTTGTACTCCAAATCTTAACCATGGCTAAAATTATCTACCGTAATAATTAACTATTTAATTATTTATAAAATTCTAAAATAACTATTTAAATCAAATAAATAATTAAAAAAATATTTTGAAAATTTTCGGGAAGGGATGCTACAGATCAAAACCAAGTTAAATGGCAATCAACCTATATTAACTACATAATCAACACATTATCGATTTCCACATGAACAAGCAGTCAACTATCAAAGAATTCAATCCTGTCACAACAAGTTTTAAATAGGACTGTTAGGGTCCTGACAGTCCAACTTAAGTGTAGGACTGTCAGGGTCCTGGCAGTCCTACTTAAGTGTAGGACTGCTAGGTCCCTGGCAGTCCTACCCCTGACAGTCCTGGGTGCTGAAGCGGAGAAGAATAGTGATGTCAAGAATGAAGCAGAAGCAGCAAAATAGGCCTTCAGTGGAACTATTACATTGAAGATCTATCTATTAAAGCAATCCATGCTCGTGTCCAAAGTGATTTTTCTTCTTATTTTTTCTTTCTTGTTCTCTACTTTTTTTCTTGATACTGTCTGGTTGCTGGTCATTCGGTCCAAATGTCATATTGTTTGATAACTAGAAAAATGCGAAGTCTACTACCAAATGCTTACAACCTTCTAACAACCTCTCTCTTCCAAACTTGCTGTCACAACAACAATCTTTCCAAAATTTATGTTGGGAAATTTTTTTGGTTAGGTTTCGTTCTAACCTAAAATGGAGAGGAAGAGAAGAAAAGGGTTGAGGGAGAGAAGAAAAGTGTAGAGGAAGGAGAGAGAAAAAAAGAAAAAAAAGTTGGCTTTTATACCAAAGCTTGGGCTGCCCCCAAGTAAAAAAAATCTATGGCAAACTTGTAATATTTCCAAGTTTTTTGGGCTGTCCCCAAGTAAAAATAGTGGTGCCCTTAGAAAAACCATTTGTTTTGATTTGGTTACTGGGATCGACAGGGGAGCCTAGCCTTTTGGTTTTTTCTTATTATATTCTACTAAGGACTACTAACTATTCAGTACTGGCATGGAGCTTAAATCTTTCAGTGATATTTTATTAATATATTATTAGGTATCAGTATAAGTGTATATCTTTCACTGATATTTTCTTTGATATATTATTAGGTATCAATATATGTGTATGTATCAGTTCATACATATTTTGTATTCTTATTAGTATACTACTGTTATTAATAAGTACATTTTTACTAGTAATGTTACAACCAATATTTTTAATGTTTTAAATTGTTTTAAATATTGTTAAATATTTACCACTAAATATTTGACCAAGTAAAATAGTTTCTCTATCTAGTATATTACTATAACAATTAAGGGTTTTTAGCCATAAAATAATTTCTTTGTAGAATTTAAACATATTTTTCAAAAATATTTGGACTAAATAAAAACATAGTTTGTCGTATTTTATAACTTAAAATTTTGCCTAGAAGTAATTTCCAAATATTTCAAATATTTATTATTTTACTACTAGCTTCTATCTATAAATTATTTTGACAAAATTCGGTATTTAGCCTCAAACGATTTTCGATTTTTCTAAGTATTGGTCTAAAAACCTATTTTTGACTAATAAGCTTAGTTTTCGATATTATAATATTTTCAAAATTTTATATATGTAACTATCTCCAGAAATCTTCCTCGATTATCATCATTGAAATCGACTAACCGTAAACTTCTTATTTTTCCTCGCGAATTTGGACCCGTTCGCATCAATCATGGCTATTAGACAAACTGGGACTTTCAGAACATCGTACCCCACCAGGCGACACACCAGGTAAGATTCCTTGCCATATTTACTGCTTACATTTACTTGCATCTTATTATTCAGTTATTGTATATTTGTTGCACCTCTATTTCTAGTTTATTATTTTCTTTCTTGCATGTGAACCTAGAGCTAAGGGACTACCGTCAAGTTAGTGCATTTTATTAACTTTGTCACAATTGTACTACGAGTTGTGTGTGAGTAGTGAGTAACATATAGAGGTCACTTGCGTGTTGGATGATCACCCGTGCGCATGCGTGAGAAATAACTGTCAATAGATGCATGTTAGAAGACTTGATAGTTAGTAGGTATGAAACAGTATTATGGAAGTGACACGTGTTGGTGTGTCATAGTTACGACGCATGTACATTGGAGGAAGAGGACAGCTATTAACATAGGGGCTACATTTACTTTTACACACATTTGTGGGCCGATAGTGACTCAGATGAGCGCTACTTACTGCCCCGGGCCGATAGTGACTTGGATGAGCGCTACTTACTGCCACTCTTTATTTACTCTGCTGATCCTACAGCCCCTGTGTAGAACGTTGTCCTCAAAATGCATATCACTTAGACGGTTAGGGATCCAGTTGTGTTGTAGTCTTATAGTGTTTACATTTACAGTTTATTATGGCAGGTTCTTCATGTATCCTGTTACGTCCCTCTGAGAACCTAGTGATTTCTCCATGTGTATTTTTGTGATTTTCGTAGGTGCCCTAGCCAAGGCCATAGTCTATAATCTACCTTCGCGATGATAGCTCTTGGATCGCCTTTTCGCTTCGCTCGACTGTTCCTTCGCTGTTATGTATCTCTATTTTTAGTTGGTAGTGGATTTGTCTCCGCCCAACAAACGTACAATGACAATTTCTTATTTGATTCTACGAAAGATATATTTTTTTTATGGATGAGATTAGTGTCGTGGTCTACTGTATTTTACAGCTTATCTAAACATACGATGTTTCCATATAATGGAGTATACTTCGTATGTATGCAGCTGGCATGTTTAGTACTTAGTCTCAAGTATTTTGGGACTGGGGGCATTACAGTTTTGCCATAATTATACTACATTTATAGCTTACGTATATTTATTATACAGATGGCATGTTTATGTACCTAGTCCTACGTATTTTGGAACTGGGATGTTACATGTTTTTGTGGTGGCCCATGCAGGTCAACGAATAAAATATTTGGTTACATGACAGTACCAAGCAAGCCTACATATAGGATTAGAGTATAGGATCTCATCCACACATATAACCTCCTTCCTTGATTCCATTTTCTAACTCTCATTTGACTACCTTGTATTTCATCATGCTTGATTCATTTTCTACGGTAAATCTTATTTTTCTTTCGTGCTTGATAGAGGTTAGGAAGATGACTTGTACTAGGTATATATGTTCCATTGTTCACTCAAACTACTAGTTGAACTCTTGTAAGTTGGGTAGAATGCCTCATGACCTAGCATTCCCTTTGTTCTTATGACCCATTAAAAAGGATACTAAGAGGATTACCTAGACTATAGAGCTTAGAGATCCATACCCCATTTGCTCAACTAAAACCTCAGACAAGAAGACAGTAAGACGACTATATAGGCATAAACACCTGACAAGACTTTCATCATAATGTCACGTACTTATATTTTTACTATCTTGATTGATGTTGCTATTATAACATAGTTTTTAAAGCTTATTTCTTTTATTTGAGCTTGTTCAGGACATATGTTTTATTGGGTGCACCCACTAACATATTGTCTAATTAGAATCAGTGTGTTATTTTCTAATCAACCTTAGTACACTTGTTCGCCCTTCAATCTACGTGGATTAAAATATAGTTGACATAGCTATTTGACAAATATACTTGCCCTTTATAATCTCATCTACAACTGCATTGACAACTCTGAACTATTTCATCGCCTTTGAATTCTGTATTTGCATCCAATCACGTCTCCCTTGAACCCTTTTTTGTTCTTTGTCTTCACCTATTTTTGAAAGACAAACCCTCGTGGTTAAGGGAAGATAGACACGGAGTATCCCCCTAGCTATATATGCACAAATGTAGCTAGTCATCGACCAAGCCACGTGACTACAACTTCATCTTGAATTACTCATCATTTTTCTCCACCCTAGATCTGTTACCATGGCCTTCTAATCATTGAAACTTGAGAATGATTAGAATCATTCCCCTGATCATGCCCCCACCTAGGAGACTATCTTCTAGGAACCATGTCTCCTAAGCCTCTAAATTATTTTATCTTGAACTACTTGATTCTTTATTCTTTATTTTGTGTTTTATATTGATTTACTTAAACTCATAATACCTTTTATTTTGTGCATTAGTTAGCAACCCTCATTTATTACCCAAACCCTACTACGATCATTAAACTTAACCATATTTTTCCTCCTAAATTGAATTACTTCACTCATTGGGGATTTTTTTCTTAAACTCCAACGTGATTCGGGCAGCCTTATCCTTAATATATTCTCTTTGTGCGAAGATAAGAAGCGGATCATGACACCCATCGGTTAGAAAGGGGTTGGATTAGAAAGCCCCATAGGTGAGATTAGTGGTATAGTTAAATAAAATGATTGTGTGATTGAGAGGCATAAATTGGAATATGTGATAAGTGCTATTAGATGGAATTGAGAGAGGTGATATTATGTTTGATAAGATGATATGATGAAAAGAGGGTATACTTGCGATTGACAAATTAGTTCGAGATTAATCAAATGTTGAAGTTGATTTTTTTTTTTTTTGCTTTAAGGATAATTTTTACATTGATAAATAAGTACAAATTTTCTACTAATAAGTTTTTGATTTTACCTTCGACTAAAGTTTATTGAATTTCAATTTTCGAGGAGATTATAGCTTGAGGGAATATATAGGTATAGATATGTTGGAAGAAGAAGGTTAGAGATTTATTGAATTCAAAAGTTTTGGACGTATCGAATTCCTATTACGAGATATAGGATTTGAAAAAATATTTTTAAGAAATGTAAATTTTTGGTGAGTTAAATTTTTGAGGATAAATATCAAATTGAATCAAAGAAAAAGAACATGTGTTTTAAGGAAATTAAATTTTATGGAATATGAAGTTCGAAGAGAAATCATATTGTAAAGTTATTATTAACAGATAATAGTGACGATTCAAAGATCATGACGATATTAAAAATGACTCGAATATTGAGTCATTGATCTTAGATTGAGATCGAGGAAGTTACTAAAAATCTTTGAGATTTTCGCAATTCTAGGATTGATGGTAGTATGATTGAATTAGACACAGAAAGGTTATCATGTATGTGATCATCATCTAACTATATATGTGAGTTTATTTCCCTAGTTATCTAAATTGGGATTATCAAAATTTTCTATTTTTTGTTGAATGTCGTTTCTTCTCCTCGCCCAATGAATTGATCCTCTAGAAACTCTTGTACTATCTCAAGCCTAGCACCCCTAGTTATTTCTTAATTTCAAGGACAAAATTCTTGTAAATTAGATAGGATGTAATCCCGTAAAATTTCACTATAGTTTTTTATTTTTATTTTGGTATTTGTTTTATTTTTGTATTTGTACGTCGAGTGCGAATACGTTTATGCAAAGCATATATTTTTATATACAAAGGTTTTATTATAGATTTTTTTCATATAGAAAATAAGTATATTTTTGAAATAATACATGTTAAATATTTTTGAGTATAAAATATAACGCACCGTATTTTGTCAAGCTTTATTTTATTTTTATAAAAACTATTTTATTTGTAGAGGTAATAATTTAGAAAAACAATATCGTCTTTGATAAATAATATGCTTTATTTTGCATACGAGATACATGAAAATAAATTCTTGTATATTTTAATTTTAAAAATTAGTTATTACTTATAGTTTATAAAAATATATTTTTAAAATAATTATTACCGTAATTTATATTGGAATTTGATTTTACTGATTTTGACTTTTAATTGATTTAAATTAAAGATTAGTTTTAAATTGATTAGATTTTATCAAATTAATTTTAAATTGATTTAAATTAAATGGTTAATTATCTATTGGGGTTCAAAACAGTCCTAATCCCTATCAAACTAGGAGTCTCCACCTCATATTTAAGGAGAGCTCCTTTGCTCTTTTTATTAGAAATCTCATATCCCATAATTTCCACCCAAATTGTTGTCTGTGCACTGTGCCAGTGTCCACCTTCCTCGTGTCAACCCGTGTTTGCCTCGGGTCTGACCTCGGGTATCTTTCCACTATTATATTTTTTACATATGCTTTTTTACCTTTGTTTCTGACAACCCCGGACACGACTCCGACTCCACTCGTGTCACGCATGACACGAGTAAACCTAATTTCTGGCCACCACCATTCTGACAGCCTTGGCAGGCCGCAGCCACCTCCGTTTTCTCCTTTCGACCATTGCCTCCACCAACAACAACCCACCATGGTTCCACTACTGCCCTCTTTTGTGTCCAACCACACCAGACCGTAGCACCCCGCCACTACCGAGCCTCAACTTCCTCCGATGACCCCCACCAAGCCCTCTCCTCCGGCCACCGACATCAGTTAAAACCCTATCACCCCTAAACTAAACTCAACTTCCTCCAATGACTGCCCTGCCGCCTCGTCTCTATACCAGTTCCGACGCCGCCACCCTCGCACATCTACCGGATCTTCGAAAGCCAGCACCGTCGATCCCGGCCCCGCGAGCCCCCGGTTCTCGTCGGTGCTTGTCGACAGGCCACTCCTTCGTGCCGAGCGTCGCCCTCTCACCGGTCACCTCCGCTAGGACGATCGAACCTTGCCGTGAGCTCAACCGACGAGTCGAGATCAGGTGAGCTCTAAACCCTCTTATCTCTTCCTCATTTTTTTCTTTCTTCTTCAGTAACCCTCGTCCCTCTCTCTTCTCTCTTTCCTTCTTAAGGACATTGGGGGACAGCACCAGTTGGGTTCTATTTTTTTTCCTATTTTATTATTATTTTTTTATGTTTTGAAAACGGGATACCTAAATATCTATATATTTGTCTTAATGTTAAATTACTTCAAATTTATGTTTTATTTATTACCATTGATATTTATTTCTATATTGTATTCTTGAAGTATATATATTAGTATTTACAAAATATATGTAGATATATTTATTAATAGTAATATTATTATTACTATTATGGTCGTTGTTATTATTATTAGTGTTTTTGTTAATATTATTATTTTGGGAGTTATAATAAAAATATATATTATTACTAGCTATTTTCAAAATATAGCTTTATACTAAAATTTTACTTTGACAAACTTGGGGTATTTTTTTCCAAAAAATAATTTTTAAAAGTATCTATCTAAAGATATATTTTGACTAATAAATTTTTTTTAAGTATTATAAATATTTTCTAAAAATAGTACAAGTATTTTCTCTGCAAAAATTCCATCGATTATCGATTTGACCATAGCTGGTCGTATTCCTATTCTCTTACGAAACTGGACTTTCGTATGTCAACCCTAGCTAACTGGACTATTCTCGACTCAATGGAATAGTTTATCTCATCATCAGAGGCCATCTTGCGTAGTTGTAACACCGAAGTCAATTCTGTGCCGTCATAATCATCGCACCATACCAGGCGTCACACCAGGCAAGATACCTTGCTATATTTACTGCTTATATTATTTGCATCTTACTGTTTAGTTACTACATGGCTACTATTTATTTATTTCTAATTTCTTCAGTTGCATCACTGTTTACTGTTCATGATTTACTTTACTGTGCTTCCAGTTATACCAAATGCTAGTCATATTTTCCTTCTTGTCTTTAAATTTGCATGTGAACCTAGAGTTAAGGGACTACGTTTGTTAGTGCATTTTCATAAACTTTACACGGCTGTGCCACGAGATATGAGTAGCATATAGAGGTACTTGCGTGTTGTCTGATCACCCATGCGCATGCGTTAGGTTTAACTGCTAATAGATGCATGTTAGGAGACTTGGCAGTTAGTAGAGGTACATGGTCATGGATATGACTTATATAGGTACATAGGGTGAATACAGTTCTTTAACGTATGGGACACTATTGCACATTCCCCCTTTCGTAACCCGGAAGCTCGGCTGGAGATACAGTGTGAGATTACCCTCTCAGGTTGGCCACTGACATTTGTGAAATGTTATGCGCTTGGCCCCTGGTGTCCCAAGTGGGGACTATGTCGATCCCATTTATAACCAAAAGGCCCATGCGTTGAAGGTTTGTTCTTAACTTTATGAACACAGTAGTATGGTTAGGTGACCTTAGTATGCCTTGTCACACACTTTCCAATCATGGCATGGGACAGTGTCACATCATGGAATAGTATGCCACTCCTTGTCCTTGTTTTGTTGTAGGGGTAGTCCACTGTTTCGATGATGGGATATTTGACCTTGTTATGATTTGGAAAATTTCTTTTACTTGTGACTTTGTGACATATTTTACGTTCAGTTTGTATGGCACGTTTATATGTATCTTGTTACGTGTAATGCCCCAGTTCCAAAATACGTAGGACCAGGAATACTAATACATGCCAGCAGCACATCACCAATGGGCCAACCTACACCACGAGCCAATTAGCAAAATACTTAAGCTGTAAATCATGATAACATCCCAAAATACAATACGGTCTATTGGTGCATATATATATATATATCTAATCATATCCACAGAGTCCACAAAGATATCAAGTCCAATAATAAAATGTCTCAAATATCCAACAGTAAAAGTAAAGATGTCTGTGTGGGTAAAACATCCCGAAACCACAGAGAAAGTAAAAAAGTAATAACCAACTACAAGTCTTGATGAAATGAAAGAAAATAATGTAGCAAGACTAAATATAGAAAATGACATGATCATGAAAAATTCTCTGGCACTTTCTCGTCCTCCTGTGTCGGTACGTCTCCGGTCTGAGCTCCCGAACAGTAAACTTCCGGGTAGTCTTTAGCTTCGTCTAAGCCTGGAAAATAGCCAGGTCCTCAGGGGACTAGCAAGGTGCATAATATACATGCCACGGTACAGAAATAAAAATATGAACTAAGGCAATATACTGTATCCGTCTATGTGATATGCAATCGAGATACTTTTATAGAATACCAGACCCCTTCCACAAAGGCTCACAAGCACGTCAGTATGATATTATCCCCAGTACCGTATCGTGGCACCAAGGACAATCAATTATCGACATAGATAGTCCTCTACTCTGCTACAGAGCTAAAGGGTTACTAAACAACGGGCCATACGACAATAGGTCTGATATTATAGTCAAGTTCTCCCCAATCCCCATGTCTAGAATCTAGCAATGTTAAGTCTGTAAAGTCATCTTAAAACAATAGCAATAATGATGAACAATCTAGAATGCTAATACAAGATCAATACCACGAATAGTCATGTAAACCTCGCATCATGAATGTGTCAGTATTTTATGGTCAATCATGTCAATCGATACGTCAATATGCACGTAATGCCTAATGTGAATACTCGGTGTCATCATCATGACATCGGTACCCATCTATAAACGGACAATAAGTATCGACGTTCCTATGTCATGCAATGCTAATCAAAATAAACAACAAGAAAGAAAAAGAAAAAGATCTGTAACCACGGCAAGGCACACTTGCCTGTAACTGTTGTCTGCGAGTAGGCTTGACAAACTTTAGTGTCCTTTTCAATTCCTCCAAGCTCACCTATAATAATACATATATTTAATATTCTATACCATCATATCATATGTCTACTAGTTGCCATAATCGTTGATACACACTATATTTAATATATAAGTACCAACTCCTCTCATAAATAATTTATAACTATAATAAAATAATATATTTAAATTCAGGAAATTATTTATAATTACCTATATATTACCAAACTATGTTTTCAATGGTGAAACTATGTCGAGTTCCTATATCAATACCAAATGTGGATACCACAATTCGACCCATTAATTTAGTCCCGAAATAATAATTAATTAAAATTATTAAATTCTGTAAAAATTCTAGAAATTAATTAAAATTGTATTTATAATGCTAAACCTTTCAAAATATATAGTTTAATAAGGATTCATGGAGGATTGACACTTTTTGACACAAAGAAAATAGAATTTTTCGGAGTTCGGGGATACAGCAAATATCATGAATTTTTAAAAATAGCAAACAAATACAAAACCTAACAAATAGATATGCGACAGAAACCTCTCAACGTCTAGATTCTGAATAAAAATATTAAAAGATGAAAATTGAGCTTAGATAGGTGAAAAATACTTCGCAATAGAATTTATCGGTTCTGGACACCCTGTCGTAGAATTGATGCCATTGACAAATCGCTTGGAACTGTGTGATCGAACGATCAGAGATTGTAGTAGACACATAAAGCTAACTCTCAGTTTTGGTTTAAGGAGAAATGGATGAGAAAAAGTTGGTGAAACCTCATCTACAAAATGACTAACCTGCTGTGACATTTCAGACTTTGATTCGGCGGAGTTTTGGCCCAAGTAGTGTGTCGTGAACCTCTCTAACGGCCGCACAGTTGCTCCTGAAGTTGCTAGGGTGGAAGAGAACATCGAGGGGGTCATGAAAGTGGTGGTGGATGGCATGGAAGTCGAAGAGAAATCAGATTTTGTAAAGAAAGGGGGTCGGCTAGGGTTCCAGGTTTGGAGGTTGTGGCCGCGAGCAGGTAGGTCCTACGCGGGGTGTTGGAGGTTATGAAGATAAAGGAATAGGTTTGGGTTTGGTTGGTATTTATATTATTAGGGCATGGGCTTTGGTTTGATCTAATTTGGATATGAGTTGGTTCTCCAAAGTATACTATTAGTAATAGGTTTCCTAATTTGGATAGTGGTTTGACCAAGTCAAAGATAAAAGGGAATATTGCATATGGCTACAATTTAATATTTAAAATTCCCTTAAATACATGTATACTTGGTTTTGGTAATCCTAGTTAGGCTCTAACTAGTAGGGTTGACTAGGTTAGGGTCGGAGTAGCATTACTAGTCAAATTGGACCCGAAAATCAATTTAATGAGTCTCATGTGCCATTTGCAAATAAGTAGCACATGGGAACTCGATTGGATGATACACCATAGGCATGCGCATCATACACTCAAAATTGGTTAATACCATATATTGGGTCATACGGCTTCAATCAATGTCAAGTCCCGAAATCAAATTGAAAGTTGGCCTAGAATTACGATAAATGATCAAATTGGCCTAAGTTGACCTGAAGTTGCGCGAAGTCAAAAGAATGTTGAAAAGCACTTTTGGATGGGACATGGTATATCAAACTGAAGGTGGACAAGTCTAGAATTCAAATATAGAATTGGATTTGAGAAAACAATATTTATTGTGCTTCACAAATCAAAGCTACGGTAAACTACTAACATAGCCATTATTGACTTTAATAAATTAAAATATCCATATAAAATAATTAAAAATAAAATCCAAAAATCAGGGGACTTACAACTTACCCACCTTAGAAAATTTTGTCCTCGAAATTAAAAATTACACAATTATACAAAAAATCTTATCATATGAATAATTAGGCTAAGACTTACCGGCATCTACGAATAAGTGGAGATATTGGTCACGCATAGAATCTTTCCACTCCCAAGTAGATTCTTCCGGAGAATGGTGCATCCGAGCAACCCAAACCAGTCTAATCGTCTGCTCTCTAAGCATTTTCTTACTCGTATCCAAGATACCGACTGGCTGTTCCTCGTACGATAAGCTGGGTCCCACCATAATCTCTGAGTGATCGACCACATGACTGGAATCAGTCACATACCACCTCAACTGTGAGACATAGAACACATCATGCACTCCCTCTGTTGATGGAGGTAATGCAAGATGATATGCCACCTCTCCTACACGTTTAATGATATCGAACGGTCCAATATACCTTGGACTCAACTTCCCCTACTCCCGAATCTAATAGTGCACCGAGTCGATAAAATCCTCAGAAATACATGCTCTCCCTCCTTGAATTCCAGTGGTCGACGATAGGTATCGACCTAATGCTTCTACCGGTCTTGAGCTGTCTGAAGATGACTCTGAATCTGCTTCACTTTTTTGACTGTTTGCGTCACAAGCTCTGGTCCAAGTATCTGTCGCTCTCCAACGTCGCTCCAACATACGAGTGATCAACACTTCCTCCCATATAATGCTTCATATAGTGCCATTTGTATACTAGCTTGGTAACTGTTATTGTAGGAGAATTACACCAAGTGCAAGTGGTCCTCCCAAGAGCCTCCAAAGTCCAACATGCACGCTCTCAAAATATCTTCTAGGGTCTGAATAGTGCGCTCCGACTGACCATCCGTCTATGGATGGTACGAAGTGCTGAACATGAGTCTCATACCCAAGCTCTCCTTTATACTCCTCCAGAAATATGAGGTGAATCTAGAATCCCTGTCCGAGACTATACTAACTATTACCTCCATGAAGTTTCACAATTTGCCTTATGTACAAGTCAGCTAACATCTCGGTGGACTGATCCACTTTGAACGGCAAGAAATGTGTCGAGTTCATGAGTCTATCCACAATAACCCAAATTGCGTCCTTCCCACTAGGACTCCTCGAAAATTCGGTAAAAAAATTTATGGTAATATTCTCTCACTTCCACTCAGGGATGGAAAGCGGCTGCAACATACCTGCGATCCTCTGATGTTCTACCTTCACCTGCTAACAGACTAAGCACTTTGCTACGAAGCGTATAATCTCCCTCTTCATATCATGCTACCAATAGTACTACTTCAAGTCCCAATACATCTTAGTACTCCCGGAATGAATACAATAAATAGAACTATGGGCTTCATTTATCAACTCCTGCCTCAACTCTCCATTTGGAACATATAGGCGATTCCCGCACCTTAATGTCCCATCCTCATGAATACGAAGTCCTATCTGCTCTCCAGCCTCTGTCCTCTCACGAAGGCTTCAAAATCTTGCATCTGTAGGTAATGCTGCCTTGATTCTATCCACCAGTGAAGACTATACTTCAAAATTGGCAAGTACTTCTTGATGTCCCGGCATAATGACTTCTATTCCAAGCTCCTGAAGATCCTCTAATAACTGTGACTGAGCTATCAAGAAATATGTCGTAGGCTTCCTACTCAAAGCGTCCGCTACTACGTTTGCCTTGCCAGGATGGTACTGTAAATCTATATCATAGTCTGTCATGATCTCCAACCACTGCCTCTGTCTCATATTCAACTCCTTTTGCATGAATACATACTTCAAGCTCTTATGATCCGTAAATATCTCCACACGCTCTCCGTACAAATAATGTCTCCAAAGCTTCAATGCAAAGATTACCGCTGCTAACTCCAGATCATGCGTAGGATAATTCTTCTCATGTACCCTCAGCTGCCTCGATGCTTAGGCTATGACCTTTCCATGTTGTATCAAAATACATCCAAGTTCACTACCCAACGCATCTCTGTATACAATGAATCCTCCCGATCCAGAAGGAAGTGTCAAAATAGGTGCTGAGGTCAACCTCTTCTTCAACTCTTCAAAAGCCTTCTAACAATCTTCTGTCCACCGAAACTCTTGATCCTTGCGCGTCAACCGCGTCATAGGCTCTGCAATCCGTGAGAAATTTTCTATGAACCAGCGGTAATACCCGACAAGTCCGAGAAAACTCCTAACTTCTGCAACTGATGTTGGTGTAGGCCACGACTCCACGGTAGCTATCTTCTCCGGATCCACTGAAAGTCCTTCTCCCGAGATAACGTGTCCAAGGAAAGGAACTCTATCAAGGCAGAATTTGCACTTGCTAAGCTTGGCATACAATCTCTCCATCCTCAAGGCCTCAAGAATGATGCAGAGATGCTCCTCGTGCTCCTCCCTACTCTTAGAATACACCAGGATGTCGTCGATAAATATTACTACGAATTTATCCAAATATGGGTGGAAGACTTTATTCATCAAGCTCATGAAAATCGTCAGTGCATTGGGTAGCCCGAATGGCATAACCAAGAACTCATAATGCCCATACTTGGTTCTAAAATCTATCTTCGATATGTCTTCTTTCCTCACTTTGATCTGACGATACCCCGATCTGAGATCTATCTTCGAGAATGTGCAAGCTCCATGAAACTGGTCAAACAGGCCATCAATATGTGGCAACGTATACTTGTTCTTGATTGTTACAGCATTAAGAGCTCTGTAATCAATGCATAAGCGAACCGATCTGTCCTTCTTTGGCACAAAAAGGATAGGTGCTCCCCACGGTGATACGCTCGCTCTAATAAACCCCTTATCTAAGAGTTCGTTAACCTGCTTCTTCAGCTCTTCTAACTCCTTCGGTGCTAGCCTGTACACAGCTGATGTGATAGGATCCGCCCCCGGCTTCAAGTCAATGGTGAACTCTATTTTTCGATTAAGTGGCAAAACTTGTAAGTCAACGAAAAATATGTCCACAAAGTCTGCTATGATCCCTGGATACTCAACCTCGCCTTCAGCTATATATGCTTTAAGCGTAGGTACAGTACCCTCCTTTCTAGCTCCACGAAGAAACTCAAACTCCGGTTGCCCAGTTGGCCTAAAGATAACTCGTCCAAATCGACAATCCAATGTTGCAAGGTACTGACTCATCCAGTCTATACCAAGTACAACATCATAATCTGGCATGAAAAAGATCAAGAATTGGGCTTGCATCTCTCTCCTGCAAATAACTATCGAATAAGATCTACAAGTGTCACTAACTGGAATAATACTATCTCCCGTCAAAATCTTCATAACCTTAGGGAGAGGGGAGGTAGCTACTCTATATGTGGCTATGAAGCTAGTAGCAATAAAAGAATACGATGCTCCTGAATCAAACAATGCTATAGCAGGTAATGAAGCTACTAATATGGTACCTGCTACAACCTTGTTCGTCGTCTGCTTCTCCTCCACGACCATGGCAAAAGCATGTCTATGACCACGTGCTGGTGCTCTCTGTTGCTGCTGATCCTGCTGTAATACGGCCATCTAGGGTGGCAGAGGTAGCCTCTACTGGAAACCTTCCGCTCCTGCCTGTTGTGCTCTCGGTGCCAGAAGTGCTGGCATCGGTGGATGAGGTGCTGGTCCTGATGTGTTCTTCTGGCTCTTTGGGCAGTCCTGCACTAGATGCTCATCCGAACCGCAGAGTAATCATAATCTCTATTTATGTCTGCAATCCCTCTCGATGTGTCCTCTCTTACCGCAGTGATGGAAAACGGGTAGTGCTGCTACTGGTGTCCGGACGGACGTCTGATGAAAGCTCATCGTGGGCTTCTTAGCTGGAATTCCCTACTGGGCTCTGACTGGTACACGTGGACTCTTCAAGCTCGACTCCCTCCGGTGAACTAGCTCTAGATGTCGTGCCGGGGTAAGAACTCCAGAATAAGTGGTAGGTGTTGCAGCTCCGATAAGCTCCTGTAGTCGGTAACTCAGTCTGTCGTAGAACTTCTCTGCCTTTTCTTCCTTCGTCTGATTTAGTGTGGGAGCAAAACGGCTCAGTCGTAGAAACTCCATGTTGTATTCTTCCACGGTCATGCTACCTTGCACGAGATACAAAAATTGCCTCCGAAGATCTGGTCTAAAAGTAGCCAGGATATACATCTCTTGAAAGAGTTTGGAGAACTCCTCCCAAGTGACATTATCTGGGCCAAGCCTTCTTTCTTCTGTACGCCACCAGTGGTGTGCATTGCTAGTCAACTGCATCCTGACGGCAATCATCTAATGATCCTTTGGTAACTTGGCTGCCTCTAAATGCTGCTTAATGTTGGTGAGCCATTCATGAAATTCAGTGGGATCTTCCTTGCCCGAGAACTTGACTGGCTTCAGCTGGAAAAAGTTTACAATAGTTCCCATCGTCGTTTGGGGAACTGGCGGAGTCACCCGCTCTAGTGTTGACACAATGCGATCCTTGATATGCTCCGTCTGTCTCTGCTGGGCCTCCAACTGGATCTGCTGTTATGTTTGCATCATTATGTAGAAGGTCTGGAATAGCTGCTGGAAATCCATCGCTTGTCCAAGCTGGGGAAACATCATCAGCGCCATCTGTAGTAGTGATGGCATGGGTGGGATGTCCTCTCTCCTGAACCTTGGTGGTTGCGAAGTTGTGGGAGGATCCGACTGGGTAGTCGAACCTCCAACCAGTAGCGGGGTCGAGTCGAAATGAGTCACTACAGCATCTTGCGGAGTAACCGCGAGATTCTTATCGCCGGTCTGTGGGTCCATTGTACTGCGCGATGAAATAAAACTTATAATCTAAGAACCAATGATGTCAAGCAGGAAGCATGTTAAGAAATAAATTTTGAAAGGGATATAGGATTCAAAAATATATAACAATGAAGATAGGTGGATGTGATCCTATGGGTCTCTTCTATCCTATTTATAGGCTCACGTCGGTACAGTAAAGTAACCGAAGTTATTAACATAGACCTACATGGGCCACCATAAAAACATATAACGCCCCAGTCCCAAAATACGTAGGACCAGGAATACGAATACATGTCAGCAGCACTTCATCAATGGGCCAAGCAACACAATGAGCTCATTAGTAAAATACTTAAGCTGTAAATTATGATAACATCCTAAAATACAACACAGTCCACAGGTGCATATATATATATCTAATCACATCCACAGAGTCCACAAAGATATCAAGTCCAATAATAAAATGTCTCAAATATCCAATAGTAAAAGTAAAGATATCTGTGCGGGTAAAACATCTCAAAACCACAGAGAAAGTAACAAAGTAACAACCAACTACAAGTCTGATGAAATGAAAGGAAATAATGTAGCAAGACTACATATGGAAAATGACATGATCATAAGAAATTCTCTGGCACTATCTCGTCCTCATGTGTCGGAACGTCTCCGGTCTCAGCTCCCGAGTCGTAAACTTTCGGGTAGTCTTCAGCTTCATCTAAGCCTAGGAAATAGCCAGGTCCTCAGGGGACTAGCAAGGTGCATAATATACATGCCAAGGTATAGAAATAAAAATATGAACTTTGGCAATCTACTGTATCCATCTATGTGCTGTGCAAGTGAGATACTTTTCTAGAATACCAGACCCCTTCCACTAAGGCTCATAAGTACCTCAGCAGGATATTGTCCCTAGTACCGTGTCGTGGCACCAAGGACAATCAATTCTCGACAGTGATATTCCTCTACTCTGCTACAGAGCTAAAGGGTCACTAAACAATGGACCACACGACAATAGTCCCTGATATTGTAGTCAAGTTTTCTCCAATCTCTATGTCTAGAATCTAGCAATGTCAAGTCTGTAAAGTCATCTCAAAATAATAGCAATAATGATAAGCAATCTAGAATGCCAATACGAGATCAATACCACGAATAGTTATGTAAACCTCGCTTCATGAATGTGTCGGTGTCTATTCGACAAGACAAAAGGTTGAACGAACTTTTATATTATGAACGTAAAAAAGAGAACAATCGATTCTTATACAAAGAAATCTAAGTACAAAACAATCGATTCTTATACAAAGAAATCTAAGTATAAAAGTTTCTGGAAAAGTGTGACGGTAGAGACCGAGCACTGTCACGACCCGTACCCGCTTTTCGGACGCGAGCTCGTGAACAAGCCAGCTACGTATCAAGCGGACTCCAGCCCGGCTCGAATACGTATAAGCTGTCCAGAATAGGGTATTATGTCTAATCTAAACTATACCTCAATCCACAAGAATCATGTAAAACAAGAATGAACAAGTATGGGTCGTGGTCTGCAGCCTACTAGCATATATGTCCGACTAGACTCCAAGAATAATAGGAGTCTATAAAGCTAAGCTGATAGACAGGATATATCATAAAAGTACAAGGAATATAGTAAATCAATAACGCTAACTAAATACCTGAATCATACGACTGAAGTCAACTACCACATGCTCAGCTAACTAACCCCGTGCAATCAGCTACCTGAAGAGATCATCAGGTCCTCAAAGGACTAGCAAGATACACAAAACATGTCTACTAATATGATAGTAAATAACATGTATGGAGGATAAGAACACTGCAAGAAAAACATCTAAGGACGACGAGTCGTGTGGAAATGTAATACTAGACTTGGCTAACTATCAATCAGAACTCCTATAGCTTGTAGTACAATGCAAGATACTCCCAATCTATAGTGTTTCAATTGACGTACAAAGCTGGATTCTCTCAGTCGAGATTAGCCAATTCTAGTATCGATCTCCTCTCCTAAAGGATATAAGGTCAAACAGACCCCTATAAATCGTAGTACAATGCAAGATACTCCCAATTCATAGTGTCGCAAATCAAGTCAATCAATCAATCAATATATGCTATAGGTCATAGTACAATGTAAGATACTCCCAATCTATAGTATATCTCAAGTCAAGTCAATCAAGCAATATCAAGATGAAAGAATTGGCTATAGATCGTAGTACAATGTAAGATACTTCCAATCTATAGTATATCTCAACTGTAGTACAATACAAGATACTCCCAGTCAAGAATAGTCAAGTCAAGAACAAGATATAGAAACTGACAACTCAACCGTGAGACAAGGTAACACGATAAGACCAATAATCAAACAATGTCGAATATCCTATACGTGCACGTAAATCTAGAACAAGTAAAATAATCAAGAGCAAATCAGTCACAATATGGAATCATGTGACAATATGAAAAGGAACACAATAAAGATAGAGAAAATAATATAAATACTGTATATGTTCGGCAAGGTATACTTGCCTGTGGTCCTTGCACAAACCGTAGTCACAAGTCGAGGATGAGAGGATGTCGATCTAGGAGCTGTCAACCTATAACACATATCGCACCATGAACCATGCACGAAAAATATAAATCAATTCTAATGTTCTAGTTCTAAATTCATGGAATAGTGGCTAGTTGGGTTAGTAATCTAATAATAATTAATTCTGGAATAATTCACTTAAAAACCTAATTTAACCAAATAATAATCTGAATATAATCTAAACATGCAAGTTTGGCCATCAAAAGTCGTGTTTTCCAATTTTGGAAACTGTGGCACGCAAATCGAGACGTACCGTTTACTATCTAATCAAACGCTGTGAACAATGGTGTGAACTCTAGATTTTGGAAGTGTACCTTGGTAGATTTCAGTGCCACGAGTGCGCTGGAATCAACCGTGCCACAAAATCATACTTTGGTCAAAAGATATCGCCATTATAGCTAATCGTGACCAAAGCGGTGATCAACCGATCAATTCTGAGTTCAACCGAATAACTAAAATATTGATGAATGAAATAATTTCTAGAAAAATTATATACCGTAGAGCTCTGTGTTATCTTTTCGAAAATTCAAACGATTCATGATTTCGATTCCTGGTTCTCCCGAAATCTCAAAAACACCGAAACGTGTCAAGTTTCGGACAACCGACACTCTAGGAATTTTCCAAAAATTTAGGAATAATATCTACAAAAATAAATTACATATTTAGAAAGCTTATCTCGATACGAATCCAACAAAAAAAGGGGTACGAAAAGCACGTCGTAATTGGCGGAAATCGCTTCGGGAAGTCAGAAACCCTAAATGAGTTCTCCCACAAAAGGCTGCTAGTATTTAATTACAGTGGGCGAATATAATAATATATATATAGGAGAGAGGGAGGCGGTCACTGTAGCAGTTGGCGCCGAAAGGTGGGTGCCCCCGGGTGGATTTCTGGGTATTTATTTATTTAATTCAAAAAATTATTTAAAAATTATTTTAAGTCCAAATAAATCAAAATAAGTTGCAGAAAAATCCAGAAAAATTCTAGAAAATTCTTGAAAATATTTCTAAGTGTCTAGAATATAAATAAAATATTTTAACATAAAATATCATCGTGTGACCTCGCAGTAAATTCCAAAAACCTATAAAATATAAATTTTATATGTTTTAATTATATAAAAATTCCCAAACATTCTAAAAAATACAAAAAATTTCTAAAATATTCTAGAAAATATTTTCAGTCATTTAGAGCCCAAAAAAAATATTTGGTCCAGAAATACCCCCGTATGACCTTAAGGTAAATCCTGAAAGTCCTTAAAAATAATAAAATCTTAAATACCTAAAAATATCCAAAAATTATAGAAAAATATAAAATAGCTAAATAATACATATATAGGCTATCTAGAGGTCATGTGACCACAAGATGGTCATAAATCACCTGTGGGCTTAGTCACAACTCCTATGCTCATAGAAAATTAAATGTAAACTAATCAAATAAAAAATAAAAAATATATCACAAAATTTCGGAAAGAGGAGTTACAAAGCTACCCACTTTAAAAATAATTTCGTCCTCGAAATTCTAATTCATAACTATTTCTTAAAAATCAAAGTCTACTATTACCTTAATATCCTCAAATTTAATTTCTCAAAAATATTTTATGAACTTCTCTAGTTATTTTATAACTCCGAATACTTGAGGACTTCTACCCACCTTTGGTCGCACTACTCCTCAAAACACGGCCACTAAAATCTTATAATCTTCTAACTAGTTGCCAACAATTCTACCGGCATATATCTAGGCATATAGCAACTATAATCCTTCATATATATAAACAACCAAAACTTAATAATCATGCAATATTATACTATAATTTAAGAATTTTTGATGAATTCTAGACAGCACGATCGTTCGTCACTCCGAAATAGGAAGAGACGAAAATTAATGGTTCGACAGGCAAGAAAGAATAATCGAGAACAAATATAAAATTTCAAGGACGTAGAGAAATTTCTAGCAGAATTTTCAAGGCAGTGTGGATTGAGATTTCTAAGGTTTAGTCATAGTCGCAGGATCGTATAAGTACAGTTACATAACCGATACGATATGCTCTGACCGGCATGGGCCACCATAAAAACTTGTCACGATCCGTACCCACTTTTCGGACGCGAGCTCGTGAACAAGCCAGCTACGTATCAAGCGGACTCCAGCACGACTCGAATACGTATAAGCTGTCCAGAATAGGGTATTATGTCTAATCTAAACTATATCTCAATCCACAAGAATCATGTAAAATAAGAATGAACAAGTATTGGCCGTGGTCTGCAGCCCACTAGCATATATGTCCGACTAGACTCCAAGAATAATATGAGTCTATAAAGCTAAGCTGATAAGCAGGATATATCATAAAAGCATGAGGAAGATAGTAAATCAATAACGCTAACTAAATACCTGAATCATACGACTGAAGTCAACTACCACATGCTCAGCTAACTAACCCCGTGCAATCAGCTACCTGAAGAGATCATCAGGTCCTCAGAGGACTAGCAAGATACATAAAACATGCCTACTAATATGATAGTAAATAATATGTATGGAGGATAAGAACACTGCAAGAAGAACATCTAAGGACGACGAGTCATGTGGAAATGTAATACTAGACTTGGCTAACTATCAATCGGAACTCCTATAGCTTGTAGTACAATGCAAGATACTCTCAATCTATAGTGTTTCAATTGACGTACAAAACAGGATACTCTCAGTCGAGATTAGCCAATTCTAGTATCGATCTCCTCTCCTAAAGGATACAAGGTCAGACAGACCCCTATAAATCGTAGTACAATGCAAGATACTCCCAATTTATAGTATCGCAAATTAAGTCAATCAATCAATCAATATATGCTATAGGTCGTAGTACAATGTAAGATACTCCCAATCTATAGTATATCTCAAGTCAAGTCAATCAAGCAATATCATGATAAAAGAATCGGCTATAGGTCGTAGTACAATGTAAGATACTCCCAATCTATAGTAAATCTCAACTGTAGTACAATACAAGATACTCCCAATCAAGAATAGTTAAGTCAAGAACAAGATATAGAAACTGACAACTCAATCGCGAGACAAGGTAACACGATAAGACCAATAATCAAGCAATGTCGAATATCCTATACGTGTACGTAAATCTAGGACAAATAAAACAATCTAGGGTAAATCAGTCACAATATGGAATCATGTGACAATATGAAAAAGAACACAATAAAGAAAGAAAAAACAATATAAATACTGTATATGTTCGGCAGGGTATACTTGCCTGTGGTCCTTGCACAAACCGTAGTCACAAGTCGAGGACGAGAGGATGCCGATCTAGGAGCTGTCAACCTATAACAGATATCGTACCATGAATCGTGCACGAAAACTATAAATCAATTCTAATGTTCTAGTTCAAAATTCATAGAATAGTGGCTGGTTGGGTTACTAATCTAATAATAATTAATTCTGGAATAATTTACTTTAAAACCTAATTTAACCTAATAATAATCTGAATATAATCTAAACATGTAAGTTTGGCCATCAAAAGTCATGTTTTCTAATTTTGGAAACTATGACACGTAAATCGAGATGTATCGTTGACTATTTAGGCAAATGCTGTAAACTCTAGATTTTGAAAGTGCACCTTGGTAGACTTCAGCGCCACGAGTGTGCTGGAATCAACCGTGCCATATAATCACGCTTTGGTCAAAAGATATCGCCGTTATGGCGAATCGTGACCATAGCGGTGATCAACCGATCAATTCTGAGTTCAACAGAATAACTAAAATACTAGATGAACGAAATAATTTCTAGAAAAATTATATTCGTAGCTCTGTTTTAGCTTTCCGAAACTTCAAACGGTTCATGATTTCGATTTCTGTTCTCCCGGAATCTCGAAAACACCGAAATGTGTTAAGTTTCGGACAACCGACACTCTACGAATTTTCTAGCAATTTAGGAATAATATCTACGAAAGTAAATTACATATTCAGAAAGCTTACCTCGATACGAATCCAACAAAAAAAAGGGGCACGAAAAGCACGTTGGAGTTGGCGGGAATCGCTTCGGGAAGTCGAAAACCCTGGATGAGTTCTCCCACAAAAGGCTGCTAGAATTTAATTAGGGTGGGCAAATATAATAATATATATATATAGGAGAGAGAGAGAGAGAGGCGGTCACTATAGCAGTTGGCACCGACAGGTGGGCCCCCTTGGGTGGATTTCTGGGTATTTATTTATTTAATTCAGAAAATCATTTTATGTCCAAATAAATCAAAATAAATTGCAGAAAAATCCAAAAAAATTCTAGAAAATTATAGAAAATATTTATAAGTGTTTAGAATATAAGTAAAATATTTTTACAAAAAATATCATCGTGTGACCTCGCAGTAAATTTCAAAACCTATAAAATATAAATTATATATGTTTTAATTATATAAAAATTTCCAAAAATTCTAAAAAAATCCAAAAAATTCTAAAATATTCTAGAAATTTTTTTTAGTCATTTAGAGACCAAATAAAAATATTTGGTCCATAAATACCCCTGTATGACCTCACAGTAAATCTTGAAAGTCCTTAAAAATAATAAAACCTTAAATATTAAATACCTAAAAATATCTAAAAATTGTAGAAAAATATAAAATAGCTAAATAATACATATATAGGCTATCTAGAGGTCATGTGAGTACAAGATGGTCATAAATCACCTGTGGGTTTAGTCACAACTCCTATGCTCATAGAAAATTAAATGTAAACTAATCAAATAAAAAATATAAAATATATCACAAAATTTTGAAAAGAGGAGTTACAAGCACTGCAGCGGCTCCTTTACTCCATTGACGATCCGATGCTGATATGAGACTTGCTCTGAGTTTCTGGTGCCTTTGAAGGAACTCTAGGATTGCCGATCAGGAGGATGCCGAAGTTGAAGATTTTAATAATTCTGTGGATCTTCTTCTTCTTGTCGATCCTTTTGTTGGAGGAAAACCTTTCCTATTTATAGGGGAGAGGGGCACATATGCGATGTGCATTAGGGTTTCGAGATATGAAGGAATCTGCCGTCCATGTACGGTGCGAGCTTCTGTGGTGCTGGCACGTGGCGGGTGCTAAGATTTCCCTCAAATGAGATCTATGGTGGTTATAAAAATAACAGAAGGAGGTGATGATGGAACTGGAGATTCCCAGGACCCTTTCTTTGGTGTACGTATTGATCGATAGAAAGTTAAAAAAGATCTAATACGTGTTCTAACCCTTCATAGGCGAAAACTAGGGTTCACGAATTATACCTACGGCAGAAAGGAGACAAGTAATTCCTGGCAATCTCGAGCGGACGACCCCAAGATCTTCTGCACATATTCCTTCCTCGAGTTGGACGTCGTATGGACGACGAACTCCCAACCTTTTCTTCTCCTTAGCAGCCCTCTCTTTCTCTCCTTACGTGAATCATGAATTTAGAAAAAGTATTTGATTTCTAATCAGTAATCTGGCGGCCAGAGAATAGAGGATATATATAGGCTACGGCAGGGACCATGAGAAAAAATTAGGGTTAGGCCTCCTAACGGATCTGGATATCCTGTGTTCAGCCGGAACACACAATCCAGGCCCATTAACAATAGCTCGGTCCACTAATGAGCTATTGTTGCACTACCTTCCTAATCCCAAATTATGTTTGTGGGCTCCTTTTATTATATGCTCGTTTGGCTCTCCTTGTTAAGATATCGTATGTCCGTCGATCAAATTAAGTTACTGACAACTATATTGATTCGACATCTTTTATCCTTAAGTAGTACCGCTCAACTTTATTTGTCATATCAGATATAATCCACCTGCAGGGTTTACATGACAATCCTTATGAGCTCCTTAAGGGGACATCATCAACCCGATGTATCGGGACATGGATTCCATTTATAATCAACAGCCCATCATACATACAATATTATTACCCAATTCATAGAGGTTGTTGATCCATAATGAATCTTACTCTTTTATGAGTCAAAGTAATACACACTGCATATACATGTCTGTTATTATATCCGGATTAAGAGCACAAGTATCCATAATAACAGAGGTGTTTGTTCCCTTATGTAGTCAGTACAAAGAGAACAATCTCAAGTGGTCCTGTTCAATACACACAAAGTGTACTAGTGTAAACCTATAGTCAAGATAGACTAATACCAGATTACACTACAACCTTTCCAATAGATTGTCCAAGTCCATCTAGGTTGTGAACTATGTATATACTCCATAGGGAACTGATAATATGATCTTCTGTGTGACACCACACACCATATTATCTACAATATAGAATATCAGACATTTGCATTAACACTTGCAAGAAATACAATATGCAAACATTTGTCCATATGATTCTCATTCAAAATTTAAGGAAATAAGGTTACTACAAAAGTGATGCTTTTAGTATATAACCCTAATAATCTCCCACTTATACTCAAAGCATTATTTTTCAGTATACTATTACAACATGCCGATTTGCTTGTTCGGATGTAGCTGAGCAAATCTTGGGATTTTATCTCAGATTTAGATTCTGTGTAATCTTCGTCCGAGATTTAAATCAATCTGAATTTATCAACTTGATCAATCCCAATCCTATCTTTGAGAGAGACAGTTTAAGCAAACTAATTCGGTAGGGCCATGCCATCTGTGCTTCAGGCAAAGCTCGCTGCGCTTCTAGGACGACGAGTAGACTGTGCTTCTGGAGACGACTGAACCTCTGTGCTTTAGGGCGACAAGTGGACTATGTTTTGAAGACAACGAGGCCTTTGTACTTTTAGGGGCAACGAATAGGCTGTGTTTCGGGTAAATTTACTGTGCTTTAGGGCGACGAGTAGGCTGTGCCTTCAGATAGACCATTTTACTGTGCTTTAAATTAGCAGTCGGGCTTCTGCTGGAGGTAAACGATGTCTCCCAAGTCTCTGACAAAAGGTAGTTAAGCTTCTGGGTTGGAGCAGAGTGATGTGCCATTGGAGTTGAGGTGGTATAAAAATATCACCAGTCTGCGCCTAAGGTTGGCATAGGAATGTAGCTGCGCCTCTGGATTGAAGGCTTTGACTTTGAAGTCTTCTTTTAAAGAGCAATGAATGACCGCTCCTTAATGAACGACTCCTTCTTAATTGCCACCGTTATTTGGAGAATTTCAAGGTGTCCTAGGATAGTCTAGGACTTAGTCGAATGAACTTTATTTAATGATGTTCATCGTGCTGAGTCCTAGGTTCATCCCATTAATGTAGGAATTTTGACCGTCGGCCATGTGGCCTGTATTTTGGACCACTTCCGCCCTATATAAAGGGGTAGTTTCTTCTGAAGAGTAACGTCTTCTTCCTGGCACCCTTCACCACCATGCTGGACCCAGACTTAGCTTCGAGCGGCGATCGGCCTTGTCTAAGTCAGATTTTGGTTGAGGATTCCTTCGTTCAAAGGGGCTATGTTAGTAGAAGAACTGTTGATGAGTCTTGCAACGTGCTGGAATGCTTCTCATGAGGAGTTCGAACCTAGGCGATGCCTTGGAGGTCTTCGAGGTCCTGACGACCTAGCTTGTGGGTAGATGGCCAGCCCGAAGAGCCACAGGTTGTGCTCTGCCCTACCACTACCAAAATACAGTAAATTGGCGACGAATTTTTAGCGACGGATATATTTCGTCGCTAATAGCGATAGACACTGAGTAAATGGCGACGGTTTGCCGTCGAATTACAGCCAATAATTTTTTTTAATTTTAAGGGTAAAACTCGGTCACAAATCCGTCGCTATATCGTCGAAAATATAGCGACGGACAAACAAGTTGTCGCTACGTCGTCGCCCAGTTGTCGATAATTGGTGGAAAAATATTGAAAAAATTGGCACAAAATTTGGCGACCACATAGCGACGGATATATCCGTCGCTAAATACTGTGCCCTAACTTAAAACGAAACGATGGAGGGGGGGTTCATTCCCCCCAAAAGTTTCTCTCACCTCTCTCTCTCTTGTGCGTACACATCTCTCTCTCACTCAGGTATCTCTCTCTCCCCCTCTCTCTCTATTGGTGGTCGGGAGGGTTTATCGTGGCCATGGAGGGGGGTTTAGAGTGGAGGTCGACAGGTGGGGAGGTCGCGGGAGGGGGAGAGGGTAGAGGAGTGGAGGGGGGTCGAGGGTCTTGGTGGTCGGAGGGGAAGAGGGGGTGGGGGACCGAGGGGTTTATCGTGGCCACGGCGGAGGGGGGTTTGGGTGGGGGTCGGCGAGTGGGGAGGTCATGGGAGGGAAGGGGAGCGGAGGGGGACCGGGGGGTCTTAGTGGTCGGGGGGGAAGGGGAGGGGTTGGGGGCCCGTGGGGTTTATCGTGGTCGCGGGGGGGGGGGAGGTTAGAGTGGTGTTCAACGGGTGTGGAGGTCGCTGCGGGGGAAGGGGAACGGAGGGGGACCGGGGGTCTTGGTGGTCGGGGGGGAGGAGGGGTGGTGGGGGCCCGGGGGGTGGAGGGGTCTTGGGGTTCGGGGGAGGAGGGGAGGAGGGGAGGGGGTTGGGGCGTCTTGGTGGTCGGGGGTGGGGGAGAAGGGGGATGAAATCCCATCTTATATGAGTATACAAAGATCTGATTTTTATTGTTCTGATTATTTAAGGTTTGATGGGTCTTTGTGATGTGATTTGTGCTTGCTAGTTTGATTAGTATTTATTGTTATTTGTTGTCGATCTAACAACTTGATATGTTTACTTCGCTATCGGTATCGGACTATTTCGTTGAGTATCGGAATCGGTATCGGTATCGGTATCGAAGTAGTTCACGGTATCGGTATCGGTATCGGACTATTTCTATGAGTATCGGTATCGGACTATTTCTATGAGTATCGGTATCGTACTATTTCTATGAGTATCGGTATCTAAACCCAAACCCTAACCCTAACCCTAAAACCCTAATCCTAAAACCCTAACCCTAACTCCAACCCAAACCCTAACCCTAAAACCTTAGAATCAGTATCAGTATCGAGCTATTAATCCTATGAGTTTAAGAATCGGTATCGGACTATTTCTATGAGTATCGGTATCGGTATCACTCTTTCTATGAGTATCGGTATCGGTATCGGTATCGAACTAATTCTGGTTAGTTTGTCTTATGATACAAATTTTTATATGCAATCTACGATGGATCGTTACTTCGTTGATCGTACATGGATGTACAAACGGCAGCACGAGAGCAGAATAGGTGTGAGTGATAATTTTTAGGCAGGCATGGAAGTGTTTCCTAAGTATGCCATGAGCAAAGCTCAGTACATGGACGGTAACAAAATCAAGTGTCAATGTGGTAATTATCGTAATAGACGTTATGAAGAAGTGGTGACTGTGAGAGATCATTTGACCCGTAAGGGTTTCGTACGTGATTACGGCATGTGGTCATCACAAGGTGAACTATATGCGAAAAAGCAGGCTGCGAAAGCTGCTACTTATACTTTTGATGATAATGCTGCAACGGATTTTGTCATCGAAGACGACAGATGCTCTGTTGATTATGGAGACCTGTAAAACCTTGCACGAGATATGGTGTACGATGCGGTAGGGCCTAATTTTGATCCGGAGGATCCTAATCCCGAGGCGAAAGAGTTTTATGATATGTTTCAGGATGCAGATACTCCTCTATATCCTGGTTGTGAGACTCATTCCGTATTGTCAGTGATGATGCGGTTGTTGAACATAAAGTCTGATTTTAACTTGCCACAAGCTTGCTATGATCGGATCACACAACTAATCAAGGAGGTGTTACCGAAGGAATCAAAAGAGCTCCCAAAAAACTTCTACAAGTCAGATGATGATGGTCCGACAACTGGGACCAGGGTACGAGAAGATAGATTATTGTCGCAACAGATGCATGTTGTACTACATAGAGAACGAGGACATAGAAAGTTGCAGCTTCTGTAATGCAGATCGTTACAAGCCAGTACAGGGAAAAGGAAAGTCAACTAGAAAACGACGTCCTTACAAGTATATGCATTACTTGTCGATCACGAAGCACTTGCAGAGGATGTATATGTCTCTGAATACAGCAAAACACATAACGTGGCACAACGAAGAACGCACAAGGGACGATGGAGAGGCGTGGAAACATTTTGATTTGTGTCATCCAGATTTTGTTGTAGAGCGTAGAAATATACGTCTGGCGCTATGTTCTGATGGCTTCACGCCTTTCGGGCAGTCGGGATCTCAATACTCCTGCTGGCTGGTCATTCTTACCCCTTACAATCTGCCACCATGGATGTGTATGAAGACTCATATGTTCTTGACAGCTATCATACCCGGTCCCAAGAATCCGACGAAGAACATCGATATATATTTACAGCCGTTGGTGGATGAGCTGAAATAGTTGTGGGAGATCGACGTCGCGACCTATTATATTTCTAGGAAATAGAACTTTCAGATGAGAGCTTCACTAATGTGGACAATCAATAATTTTCTAGCATACGATATGCTGTCGGGATGGAGTACTCACGGCACCATGTCTTATCCGATATGTATGGAAAATAGTAAGGCGTTCCACCTTAAGCATGGAGGAAAAACTTCTTTCTTTGACTGTCACCGTCAATTTCTGCCCGCGATTCATTATTGGAGAAAGAACAAGGACGCCTTCAGGGCTGGAAAACAAGAATTTTTTCATCCGTCTTCCAGATTGTCGGGATACGATATTTAGGAAGATGTAAAAGATTTACCTACCGTAATGAAAGATCCATCGAATAATCGTGTCGAGGGGTTCGGACAAAGCCATAACTGGACCAAATGGAGTATCTTCTGGGACTTGCCTTATTAGAAAGATAATCTTATAAGGCATAATCTTGATGTCATGCATATCGAAAAGAATGTGTTCGATAATGTCTTCAATACCGTCATGGATATTAAAGGAAGGACGAAGGACAATCCAAAAGCAAGACAAGACATAGCCGAGATATACAAGCGTCCTTATCTAAACTTGATACAAAGGGGAGCTGGTGGACAATTAACTAAGCCGATAGCGCAGTACACATTGAGCAAGGAAGATAGATTAATAATCTGCAAGTGGATATCTACTTTAAGATTTCCCGACGGCTATGTGTCAAATTTGTCTAGATACGTTGATCTCAATGAACGTAAGCTAACGGGAATGAAGAGTCACGACTGCCACGTATTTATGGAAAGATTACTGTCTATTGCTTTGAGAGAGTTGTTGCCTTCTGCTGTATGGGTTCCGTTGGCCGAGCTATCTACATTCTTCAGGGATATTTGTTCAACTAAGTTGACGGTGCAACATATAGTTGAATTTGAGGAGAAGATTGTCTTAACAATTTATAATTTAGAGAAAATATTTCTACCGGGCTTCTTCGACAGCATGGAGCATCTACCGATTCATCTAGCATACGAAGCCCGTGTCAGTGCATCTGTTCATTATCAATACATGTACCCATTTAAAAGGTAAATAAAAATTGATATAATTTAAGTGGATTTTACAATTCATTGTTAATTCTCAAGATAATTTATCTCTCTAGGTACCTACACCATCTAAAGAAGAAAGTTGGCAACAAGGCTCATATAGAGGCTTCGATATGCGAAGCATATCTTATCGAGGAGGTATCAAACTTCCTCTCCATTTATTTCGATACTTATGTCCAAACAAATTGAAATAGACCTCAAAGGAATGACGAAGACGTTGAGGATGGAGGTATATTCAATGTAAGGGACAAGCCTGTTGTCACGACCCGTACCCGCTTTTCGGGATACGAGTGCATGTCCAAGCCCAGCATACGCAGCGGTATCGGTGGTAGTATGTTGTCTAGTCCGCAAAAAACAAAGTGCTCATAAATACTAACTGCTCATTCACAACAACTAAGTCAACTTTACAAAATATAGAAGTTTTACATTTTAAGCAGAATGTAAGCTTTTACAATTATATAAAACTACCACACATCTAACTAGTCTTCTATGGTTTGGCCTTCGAGTCTCTATCTCCCCCTCGTATGGTCTATAGCACAAAAGTAGACACGTCATCCTCACCTATAACAACGATCCAGTCAGAAAAGGAGCAGAGTACAACCATATTACAATTAATATTGTTAGTCCAAAATAAGTAAGAACAACGAAAAACCATGATGGCAAAGAATATATGAAGAACTAGCAAAAGATGAACTAACAGGATATGAACTAGCACTAGCAAGACATGAACTAACGAGATATGAATTGGCAAGATGTAAACTAGCAAGATGTGATCTAATAAGATATGAACTGGCAAGATGTAAACTAGCAAGATGTGAACTAACAAGATAATGGACTAGATAAAGAAAAAGTTGTAACAACTATGTGTGTGTGAAATACCTTTTAATACGTAAACGGCTGGGCTAATACGGCACATCATACGATGGCTATCCACAATAAAAGGGTACGGCTAACTCATACGTGGGTGTACGACTTAGCTATCCACAATCAAAATATTTGGGTTTGTTCACGTACTTACTGAGTATTTCCCCTTTCGACTCTCTAACAATCAATAACGGTCAATGATACACTAAGAAGGATACGATAACTACGATGTCACAATCGTGTCTTAATAGAATATCAAGCAATGACTCAACGGGATATCAAACAAGAAAACTATAGAGTAAATGTTATAATGAACTAAAACATAAATGCAATACTGTACTTGCCTAAATCCTTGCACAAACCATAGTAACAAGTAGAGTATGAAGGGAATGCTGATCTAGAAGCTGTCAACCTATAACACATATCGCACCACGAACAGTGCACGAAAATCACAAGTCAATTCTAATGTTCTAGTTCTAAATTCATGGAATAGTGGCTAGCTGGGTTACTAATCTAATAATAGATAATTCTAGAATAAATTACTTAAAAATATTATTTAACCTAATAATAATCTAAATATAATCTAAATATGTAAGTTTGGCCATCAAAAGTCATGTTTCCAATTTTAGAAACTATGGCACACAAATCGAGGCGTACCGTTGACTATCTAGTCAAACGTCATGAACTCTAGATTTTGAAAGTGCATCTTGGTAGATTTTAATGCCACAAGTGTGCTGGAATTAACCATGTCACAAAATCATGTTTTGGTCAAAAGATATTGTCGTTATGGCTAATCGTGACCAAAACGGTGATCAACCGATCAATTTTGAGTTCAAAAGAATAACTAAAATTCTAGACGAACAAAATAATTTCTAGAAAAAATATGTGTCATAGAATCTGTGTTAGCTTTCCGAAACATCAAACGGTTCATGATTTTGATTTCTGGTTCTCCCGAAATCTCGAAAACATCGAAACTGTGTCAAGTTTCGGGCAACTAATACTCTACGAATTTTACAGAAATTAAGCTTTAGGTTTGATGAAAATAAATTGCATATTCAGAAAGTTTACCACGAGACGAATCCGATAAAAAAAATGGCACGAGAATTCGAGATCGGGGCTCTCCGCAATCGTCTCGGGAAGTTGAGGAATCACCAAGATCAAACCACAAAGGAGGAGGCTATAATTAATTAGGGTTTGTGAATATATATGCATATATATATAGGAGAGAGAGGCAGTTACTGTAGCGGGTGCCGAAAGGTGGGCCTCCCCGGGTGGATGACTGGGTAATTATTTATTTAATTCAGAAAATTATTTAAAAATTATTTTAAGTCCAAATAAATCAAAATAAATTGCAAAAAATCCAAAAAAATTATAAAAAATTCTAGAAAATATTTCTAAGTGTCTAGAATCTAAATAAAATATTTTAACACAAAATATCATCGTGTGACCTTACAGTAAATTCCCAAAGCCTATAAAATTTAATTTCTATAGGTTTTAATTATATAAAAATTCCTAAAAATTCTAAAAAATCCAAAAAAATTCTAAAATATTCTAGAAAATATTTTTAGTCATATAGAGCCCAAATAAAAATATTTGGTCCATAAATACCCCCGTATGACCTTACAGTAAATCCTAAAAGTCCTTAAAAATAATAAAACCTTAAATATTAAATACCGAAAATATTCAAAAATTATAGAAAAATATAAAATAGCTAAATAATACATATATAAGCTATCTAGAGGTCATATGACCTTAATATGGTCATAGTCCACCTAAAATTTTTGGCATGACTCTCAATAACCATAAAATTAATCATAAACAAATAAAATTAAAAAAGTTAAAAATTTGGGAAGTGAGCTTACAAATCTATCCACCTTAGAAAAATTTCATCCTCGAAATTTCAAAAGATAAAAATAGGCACAACAAAGAATATCATCAAGATATGACATGACCAATCGATATGAATAAGCACGGCAAAGAATATAATCAAAAAAATAATGTGATGAACGATCGAAAGTGATCAGGCGTATAAAATCGACATCTAAATACATTTTAGAAATATAATGGAAGGAAATCAAAATAGGTTTAAAAGATGACGATTCAAAAATAGAAAAATATGAGAGAAATAAAGAACTACTAGTTGTAGAGAAGGTGGTAACAAGAAATAAGACATCAAATAAATTTGAAAGAAAAAAAAATTTAATAGTCGTATGCTAATAAAAGATATAGTCGCTATGATATTCGAGAATCATAAGTATATCCGAAGTCATTTAACCGAGATTCTATGCCTCGCCAGTGTACATCTGGCTGTCGTGAACCCTTGGTTTCATAACTCAAGTATAATATATTATCGAACACCTTATCAACTCTACCTAATATTGACATAATAAATCAAAAGATCAATAATAAAACTAAGATATAGTTTTAGTAATATTTGACAACCTACGCATACTTAAAATTATTTCAACTTAGGGGTCACGCCATGCCAGTGCGCTGCCGACTGCAGTGAACCCGTAGTCTCCATAATTCAAATAAATGGGGACAGTGCACATCTGCCATACCAATGTATGTCACCGAAAATTATTTCAACTATATCCATAAGAATTTTAAAGGAACTTCAATAAATTCAAATAAGTCGATCATGATAAGAAAATATAAGTATCTGTCCTTGAGTAAAAGTATCAATTTTGAAAATAAAATGATCCAAAATGAACGAAGACGACTTAAATTAACATATAGATAATTGAACCAAGATTAGGAATTGAAAATAAAACGATCGCAAAATAGTTTTGAAAATAAAACGAGGTTTAGAGAAGGCAGAAGATAAAATGACACAAATGATTTAGATTAGGAATTGAATTCTATGAAGGCCTAACTTACCAAACGTATATTCTACCCACCTTGGATCCTACCAACATGTCAAAACAAAATCACATATTCTCTTAGAAAAATTCTTTGATTTATCCATGCCTAGACTTCAATAAATCATTGGCTAAATCATATGGCCTATTTAACAATCTTAACTATCCAAGGGTCAAATTGAATAAGGGACTCCTAGTCCTATTCATTCTCATAAAATCAAATCAAACCTAATTATGAATGAGCATCCTAGTCGCAGGCTTGCAGTAGTACGACTAACTTAAGTACTACCACAAGTTCACAATCTTTTACGAAAACGGACCTGCATGGGCCACCAAAAAAACTTGACACGATCCGCACCCACTTTTTGGGATACGAGTGCGTGTCCAAGCCTAGCCTACGCCACGGTATCGACGGTAGTATGCTGTCTAGTCCACAATAAACAAAGTGCTTATAAATACTAACTGCTCATTCATAATAACTAAATCAACTTTACAAAATATAGAAGTTTTACATTTTAAGCATAATGTAAGCTTTTACAATTATAGAAAACTACCACACATCTAACTAGTCTTCTATGGTTTGGCCTTCGAGTCTCTATCTCCCCCTCGTATGGTCTATAGCGCAAAAGTAGACACGTCATCCTTGTCACGACCCGCACCTACTTTGAGGGTACGAGAACGTAACAACGCCCAGCCTACGCCGTAGTGTCGGCGGTAGAACGCTGTCCTAGGTCAATCATCTAATAATATAAAGGTACCTGTACAGTATATACGCTCCGAATGGAGGTGACATAACAGAACAGTCTCAATCACATCTAAGGCAGATACAGAATAGTAAAGGTAGATAGAGAGATCAAAACCACAATGTAATACAAATAAGAGAGAGAGCAAATCTAAGTGTCTAAGATAACAACTCAAGAACATCCAGCTCAATACGAGTCTCTAAATATAAACTACATCTCAGAACAACAATTGAAATTCAAATAACAATGCTGAAAGAAAAGCTAGCCTAGCTATCTCGCCTAGACTATGGGAGTAGCATCCTGTACTGCAGCTGGGTCCTCCAGAGGAACCAGGTCGCAGGTGTCGTCTAAGCTTGCTCCGTAATAAGTGGTACATAGGGCCTCCTTCTCATCCTCTATAATATTTTCAACAGGTCCAGTCAGGACAGGAGCAAGTACAGTACATCTCAACAGATCATAGCAGGTTAGAAAATATAATTATACAGTAAAGTAAGATACATGAACTGAAGAAATACAGTATGTAAACAGAGAGAGAACTGTAATAGAAATATCTACTATACATAGAGAACTAATAGTGACTAGCGAGTCAGAGTAAAATATAAACATGTGAATGGTATAGGAGATTCATGACTACAGCTAAGAGAGTGATTCATGACTACAGCTACTGGGATAATATTCACATGTCTATTTCTACTCCCCCATCCCCAATCAATACACAAAGATCTGTTCAAGTTATGTTAAGATTCGTGAAACTTCACATGGCTCATAAAATGAGTGATACGTGAAGGTGATTCATGATGGCTCTGTGAACATGAGAGTACATGTGTCACAAGCGATTCGTGAATCAGAGGAAGCATAGAGATACATGATGATTCGTGAAACGCACAAAACATGCAGTATCCGATGCTCCCAAGGGGGATAACATCTCATGAAAAAATCTATATAGTACCAATCCGTGTGACCAACGTGATAGTATCAAGTAAAGTAATTTAAAGCAGGAAAATAATTCTAAACAGGATATGAAATGATCAGAGAATGTACTCGCCTGTTATCCTGAACGTCCGAAGAGAATATACTGTCCGAGGAGTGGTGTCTGTCTCCTATAGAACAGTACATGTCACAACAAGTCTAAAATAAGGTAATAGACTGCTACAATGCATCTACATGAAGTCTAGGTCAAACTAGGCTAAAGTCAACCTTTGGTCAACTCTAGTCAACCCTAACAGTCAAACTAGGTCAGTTCTAGGCTAAATAAGTCAAACTAGGTCAAACGAGGTTAAACTTGGTCAAACTAGCCTAACTAGGTCTAAACAAGTTAATCTAGGCTCATCAAGTCTAAACTAGTCTATCTAGTCCAATCTAGACTCAACCAAGTCTAGACTTGCTAGCACTCACATCTCAAGAACAACAAGTCAAAAACAAGTCTAGTTAGCTAGTGCACAAGGGCCATGGGCCATATACCTAGGCCATAGGCCAAATACAATAGGCAATTGAAATCTCTATTTCATACTACACTATCACACTGTACATTTCACACACACATATATATATATATATATATATATATATATATATATATATATATATATATATATATATTACATTACACATAGGCATAGAGAGATTCATGTGTGCTCTAGGCAATGTGTGTGTGACAGAGTGTGTGAGTGTAAAGTGTCATAGAGAGTGACAGTGTCATATAGGGTGTGTATGTGTGAAAATGTGTGACAGTGAACTACAAAACAGTGAAGTGAGAGACAGGAGAGTGTGTGCTAAGATTTCTAAGGAAAAACACATCAAAACAGTGTGACAAATTGTAACAGTGGCAGGAAACTAAAGAGGGCCTGTGTGAAGGAAGGTATAACAGTGTACAGGTGTATAGGCAATGCATAGAGGGAAATGTGTGGACTGTAACCAGGTTTTTGTGTGAATGAGAAATCAGGAATTTCATAATGTAGATAGGCTTAACATATGGGTGTGTGTCATGAGGTGATTAGGAATTCAATCCCAAAACCCAAGTGACAGGTTTTAGGGAGTGTGTGTGTATGCATAGCAATGAAACAATGTGTGTGTAGATTATGTGAGATAAACCAGTGCTAACCTGTGAAAACAGGATTAAATCTCAGTTCATACTTGTATATTTCAGATTTCCATTGACAGTGTAAACTAGTGACAGTGCAATATGTGTAGCATGTATGTGTACAGGATTAAAGGACATGTGACAGTTCAAAAGTAAATTCGAAATCAATTCAAATCCAGGTATCAAATCTCAGATTTGTTTTTTACATTCAAACAAAACTCTCAGTTCATGAGTATCAAAAAATTGGTGGTTTTAAACCCAATCCACATGCCAAAACTAAATCAATGATTCCTCTTCTTCCCACACCAACACAACTACTCATCCATCTATTAACAGTATGTAGGCAAGTCCTAATTTACTCATTTAATCAACAACAAAAAATAGGAAATGAATGAAATCAATACATAAATACATTCAGCCATGTTGAGTATCAGTGCATTGACAGTATTTGAAAGGGGAATTCGATGATTCGATACCAAAATCACACCTAAAATCTACAAGTAATCACGTACATTATTACTTAACATATAGGTGAACTAATTACTACAATTAACAGCATCTAACAATTAATAAAAACAAATTAAAATTAGAAAATCAATTTTTCAGTTCAGGTATCAGTGTTCTAGCAGTGCACATTGGAAATCAATGATTCACAAACAAACAACCATTAAAATCACAATAAAAAGGTTGGTAATTAGTGTTATATATGTGAGTGTACTATAGAGTGTATTCATGTCCAAAAATTGGACACGAATCGTGTCCATAACAATGCACAAACACAGACACTGACAGTGCACAAGTAATTGTAGTGCACGCGGGCACGCGCGTATAACACGCGACACACGACACGACACGACACGTGTTTGTGCACCTAGGTTTGCCTAGGGTAGGTCTAGGTCTGTGTCAGCCTGTATCGTATCCACGTGACACACAGACACGACACGAACCCCGTGTCAGCTGTGCCTGTGCGCGTGTACAGCCGCCTGCGCACGACAGTGCGCGGCCAGTGCGGGGGCGATTGCACCACGCACACTCCACGAGGTGCTCCCAAATTTTGGGAGCACGGTAACAGACGTTGCCCCATGAATCCCACAAAAATTCAGGACACGGCGTGTCCTATGTAGAGAGATATGCCCCCCGAGATGCAGGACACGGCCTACGGGCTCGTGCAGCGTGTCCACGTACAAGAACACGACACAAAAGGACTCAAAACACTAGGACACCTTCACAAATATTGACACACACATCAAGATCTACAAATCAATCAAATTACATTTCAAAAATACGAAAATAAATTCCTATGTGGCATTTCTACAAATACCTAGTAAACCTATCATGATACGTGTCCGATACGGACACGAAATGGGCACAAATTGTGGCCAAATTTTGGGGACAGCTAGGAAACCCTAAAACTTAACCTTATATACAAAGAAATTAGGAAAAACTATGAGTTTAGATGATTTACCTATTAAGTATCAAAACTCAAGAAAAGCTTCAAAGAGGGGATTCCAAATGGCAACTCCAAATCTCCAAATAGCATACAAACTGAGGTGCTCCTCCAAAATCAGTATATAAATATAAATTAGATCCTATTGCAAAAGACTAGGACTAAAAAGGAGCTAAAATAAATTAATTAGGAATTTCTAAGGTTGGGGATTTACCTCTTTCTAAACTTGAGATCTATTCCCAAGAAAGGCTAACCCTAAATGAAAGAGGCATTAAATAGGGGTGGGAAACCCTAGGTTGGCTGCCATGGGTGGGTTTAATTTGGTTTTGGGCCTAAGTCATGGGCCTATGGCTTAATCACAAGTCTTAAAATTGATAAATTATAAGTCATTGACTTAAGCCATAAGTCATGAACTAATTCCACTTAAGTAATCCTTCCTACCCTAAAACTAATTCCTAATGACTAAAAGTTGGTTAACTAGAGTTAGACTAGGGTCACCAACTAGGGTTAGTTCTAGGTTAGTCTACAAAGTCTCAACTAGTCAAGACTAACATAACACATAGCAATATTTAATTAATATTAAAATCACACAAATTCTCATAAATTCAATAAATCCTAAAATGGCCAAAATACCCTCTAGGCTAGAATGTACTAGTCAAACATCCTAATCACATGGCTAGGCTCTAAGGTTACACTAGTCAAACACCAAAATCATAAGTCATGATTTAAAATAGTTTCAAAAATGATTAAAAAATCACCAAAAATCATATTATCATTTAAATATCATAATTAAATAAATTAAAATACAAAATTTCAAAATTACCCTCATTTTAGAAACTGGGTGTTACAATCCTCACCTATAACAATGATCCAGTCAGGAAAGGAGCAGAGTACAACCATATTGCAATTAATATTGTTAGTCCAAAATAAGTTAGAACAACGAGAAACCATGATGTTAAAGAGTATATAAAGAACTAGCAAGAGATGAACTAACAGGATATGAACTAGCACTAGCAAGACATGAACTAACGAGATATAAATTGGCAAGATGTAAAGTAGCAAGATGTGATCTAATAAGATATGAACTGGCAAGATGTAAACTAACAAGATGTGAACTAACAAGATAATGGACTAGATAAAGGAAAAGTAGTAACAACTATGTGTGTGTGAAATACCTTTTAATACGTGAACGGCTGGACTAATACAGCACATCATACGATGGCTATCCACAATAAAAGGGTACGGCTAACTCATACGTGGGTGTACGACTTAGCTATCCATAATCAAAATGTTTGGGTTTGTTCACGTACTTACTGAGTATTTCTCCTCCCGACTCTTTAACAATCAATAACGATCAATGATACACTAAGAAGGATACGATAACTACGGTGTCACAATCGTGTCTCAATGGAATATCAAGCAATGACTCAATGGGATATCAAACAAGAAAACTATAGAGTAAACGTTATAGTGAACTAAAACATAAATGCAATACTGTACTTGCCTGAATCCTTGCACAAACCATAGTCACAAGTAGAGGATAAGGGAAATACCGATCTAGAAGCTGTCAACCTATAACACATATCGCACCACGAACCATGCACGAAAACCACAAGTCAACTCTAATGTTCTAGTTCTAAATTCATGAAATAGTGTCTAGTTGGGATACTAATCTAATAATAGTTAATTCTAGAATAAATTACTTAAAAACATCATTTAACCTAATAATAATCTAAATATAATCTAAATATGAAAGTTTGGCCATCAAAAGTCATGTTTTTAATTTTGAAAACCATGGCACGTAAATCGAGGTGTGCCGTTGACTATCTAGTCAAACATCATGAACTCTAGATTTTGAAAGTGCACCTTGATATATTTCAGCACCACAAGTGTGTTAGAATCAACCATGTCACAAAATCATATTTTGGTCAAAAGATATTGTCATTATGGCTAATCGTGACCAAAACGGTGATCAACCAATCAATTTTGAGTTCAAAAGAATAACTAAAATGATAAATAAATGAAATAATTTCTGGAAAAAATCTATGTCGTAGACCTCTATGTTAGATTTTGAAAACTTTAAACGGTTCGAGATTTCGATTTCAGGTACTCCCAGAATCTCGAAAACATCGAAACTGTGTCAAGTTTCGGGCAACTAATACTCTACGAATTTTACAGAAATTAAGATTTAGGTTTGTTGAAAATAAATTGCATAATCAGGAAGTTACATCGAAACGAATCCGATAAAAAAAATGGCACACAAATTCGACATCGAGGCTCTCCGCAATCGTCTCGGGAAGTTGAGGAATCACCAAGATCAAACCACAAAGGAGGAGGCTATAATTAATTAAGATTTGTGAATATATATGCATATATATATAGGGGAGAGAGAGAGAGAGGCAGTTACTGTAGCGGGCACCGACAGGTGGGCCCCCCTGGGTGGATGACTGGGTAATTATTTATTTAATTCAGAAAATCATTTAAAAATCATTTAAAGTCCAAATAAATCAAAATAAATTACAGAAAAATCCAAAAAAATTATAAAAAATTCTAGAAAATATTTCTAAGTGTCTAGAATCTAAATAAAATATTTTAACACAAAATATCATCGTATGACCTCACAGTAAATTCCCAAAGCCTATAAAATATAATTTCTATCGGTTTTAATCATATAAAAATTTCCAAAAATTTTAAAAAATCCAAAAAAATTCTAAAATATTATAGAAAATATTTTTAGTCATTTGGAGCCCAAATATAAATATTTGGTCCAAGAATACCCCCGTATGACCTTACAGTAATTCTTGAAAGTCCTTAAAAATAATAAAACCTTAAATATTAAATACCTAAAAATATCCAAAAATTGTAGAAAAATATAAAATAGCTAAATAATACATATATAAGCTATCTAGAGGTCATATGACCTTAATATGGTCATAGTCCACCGACAAGCTTTGGCATGACTCTCAATGACCATAAAATTAATCATAAACAAATAAAATTAAAAAAATTAAAAATTTGGGAAGTGGGCTTACACCTATTGGGGCTAGTAAAAAATGGTAGTTGACTGACGATGTGAATGATGCCGCTCACCGATAAGTCTTGTTAAATTGTGACATACAAGAAGTGAAAGATTCGGAGAAGTAAGTGACTACACTTACACTCATTATAATCTCTAATTGGGTGAATAAGTGACTATACTTCTTTTTTTTCTCTCTAACAATATATTTAGAGATGAAGTCAAAATGAGGACACCCGATATTATCGATGAGGGACTTCAAAGAGAGGTTGATTGTACCTTTCTATCCTGGTTTCGTAAATACGTAAGTAACTGAGATAATATGTTATGCGGCTACCATTAAAATATATGCATCTAAAATATTTAAATTATCAATATTTGTTTACAGTTTTATTGTCTGAAATAATACTCACAAATGAGAGCATTCGTTATTTGGCATTGGGACCGAAGAAGCATGCAAAGACTTGGCCAGGCTATGTCGTTAATGGCTTCAGGTTTAAGGCAACTCGGAATGCTTTAAATGCCAAATTTCTCAATGACGGCTTCAGTGTCAAGGATTCTGGTGTTTGCATAAGAGGCACCATCTATGACGACGAGCCAGACTTTGACTATTATGGAGTGCTTCAGGATATTATAGATTTATAATATACTGCTCCATATGATATTCATATTGTGATGTTCAAATGTGAGTGGTTTGATACGACACCAAATATCGGTTGGAGAATCGATAAATAATTTGGATTCGTCGATATAAATTATCGCAGGAGGTATAGAGGGTCCGACTATAACTTACGGAAACATAGAATTTAGATTATAACTTAGGAAAACTTATAGTATAAACACATTCATTGGATAGGCTGTGTATCGTAAGGCCCTTAGACGGGTTCAGCCCCTGCTACCGAGGATATCGGCAAAATGACGCCCGCCCAGACATCCTCTTCTATGGGCGCTTGCTACGACGACATGTTCGTAGATACCGTCGGCGGCTTTAGGAAAAGGCGCCTCTATGGATACGGCTCCCTGGCGTCGTTGTAGGCATCGATTTCGAGATTTCCACCACCCCCGCCTCCTCCTCCTGCGACCCCGGCAGGCGATGATGCGAGGACACAGCTTACAAATCTGACCGAGGCGATATCGTCCTTGCGGGAGCATATGACCACGTACTATCCGCGTCCTTCTACTGCTTCCAGTTTTTCTGCTCCCGGTCCGTCTGCTTCCGGTTCTTCTGCTTTCGATCCGTCTACTGCTACTCCTGGTGCTTCAAATATTCTCGGTCCTTCTTTCGTCGGGCGTCTTTCTTTTGACCCTGCTGCCCCTCTGGTACCGCCTTCTACTGTGATGACACTCCTTGACATGATGTCGCCAGAGCAGCTACGCCAACTTCCAGACAATGTCGTTGATACCCTGCCGACATATATGGTGGAGGAGTATTTTCGTCGGACGCAGCAGGGAGTACCACCAGCGGATGATCCACCTCCTCCTTCTCATGATGTATTGTATTTGAATATTTTGAAATGTTTTGAAATGTTGAATATTTATAAATTTTGGATATTGTCACGTGGATATTAGTTTTTGATGAATGTTTTGGATAATGGTGAATGTTTGGATATTAGTTTGTGATGGATATTTATATATTGTTGTGTGATGTATGTTGGTTTATGTGATGTATTTGTGATAGATATTTGTATATTGGTGTGTGATGTATATTGGTTTGTTGGTTTGTGTAATGTGTGATGCATATTGTGATATTTTGACGTTTCGGATGTTGTATGAATAGGGAATGCTCTGTTTTATGTATTTTTTTTCAAAAATTTTCAAGTTAGCGACGGACTAGCGACTACCAAGCGATAGAAAGTGACGGCTAAGCGACGGAATATCCGTCGCTAACTGGAGAATTTCTAGTTAGCGATGGATGGCGACTACCAAGTGACAGATTATCCGTCGACAAGGTTCTAGAAATATGAAAGATTTCCAGAAGCTAAGCGACGGATTATCTGCCGCAATTTTGTCGCTAGTAGTCGATAAGTATTTTTTGACGGATAATCCGTCACCAATGCCGCGACTAATTGGCGACAACGTAGCGACAACCGGCGACGGATTAGCGATGGAATATCCGTCGCTTAGGTTCTGGAAATACAAAAGATTTCCAGAACCTAAGCGACGGATATTCTATCGCAAATCCGTCACAAATCCGACGAGTATTAGCGACTATTAGCGACGAATTGGCGATGAATTTTGCGTATCAGAAACTCTCTGATACGCGTTTACCGATATATTACCGACGGACTTGTCTGTCGCTAAAATTCCTAACTTCCGAATACTTGAATTGAGGAAAGTCCATCGGCTAACCGTCGCTAAATATACGAATCTTGCTGACGGCAATCCGTCGCTAAGTCGTCGAATGGCGACAACTTAGCGACGGATATTTTTAGCGACGGAATATTTCCCGACGAATTTTTTCAGCCAAAATCCGCCGGCAGTCCGTCGCTAAATCTATTTGTCGACGGATTAGCGACGGATACGGCCATCGCTAATCCGTTAATTTTTGGTAATGTACCCATTCTGGGAATTTGAGACCTTCTGCACCTTCTACAAACCTGGGCCAATTGCTGCTTCAGGAAGTTGCTCGCTTTAGTCGAGTAGTTGATGCGCTTTTGGTGGGTTGCGCCCACAAGAAAGTCAGAAAATGCTTCAATGGGGATCAATCTTCCAGTATACGTACCGAGAAGAAGGAGGACTACGCTTTGACGAAGACTAAACCCCTTGTAGACTCCTCTAGGCTTTACTGAATATGTAATCAATCCTTTGTAGATGAAGTAGGATTAGTCTTTTACGTATAGCCTTGATAAATATGTACTAGATCTTTGTAGGCATAATAATAACAAAACTTCCTTCCGTATCTTCTGTTGTCTTTTTAATACTCGGTCTGTGCCTTGGTATCATCTGCGCTACGGTGGAGAAATGTTATCAGCTGAGATTTTTCATGCTTCTACAAGAACCCCTTCAAAGTGTTCCGAACTTGAGTCAAGCTTGGGATACTTTGAACAGAAGCATGAACATGTGGCATGAGCCTACGTGCTTGGTGATGTTTCAGATTCTTGTTTCTATATAAGAACTCTTCTGTTCCCTTATTTTTTTCTTCAACATAAGGAGGGGTCATTATAGAAGACACACCTAACTAGAGGTAATATGAACATGGAAGGCCTAATCTTCGCTGGGATGTAGAACAATAATTCAGAGATAGAATGAACGTGAACCATTTTCTAGACAGCCATGATAATCATAGGATCAATATGGAGAGAACGACTACTCAGAGGTAATATGGACGTGGTAGCCGCATCGTCGAGGTGTAGAGGAGCAATCCAGAGGTAATATGGACGTGAAGTATTTCATCTACTAAAAGGAAGATATAAAGGAAGAGAATCCCCTTACCAGAATCCAAAGGCACTCTTAGGGGATGCGAGAGCCTATGCCGGTTTCATCTTCAGGCATAATATTCCTTTAGGAACTTGTCGTTGATGGACATCATTAGCAAGTCACCAATGGGTTTGGCTAGTCGATAAGTACCGTTGGAGTATACTGTTTCTATGACGAACGATCCTTCCCACTTGGGCTCGAACTTTCTAGCCGTCTTGTGAGTCAACACCATCGGCCTGCACACTGCTAAGACGAGGTCGCATACTTGGTATGATCTTTTCTGGACTCTTTTGTTGAAGGCCCCAAAAATATGAGCTTTGTAAAGCTCGATTCTTTGCTGCGCTAGCAAGAATTTTTCATCCAACGCTTCCAACTCTTGTAACCGTCTGCGCTGGATATCTTCGTCAGTCAGCTGATTGGTGATAGCTACCTGTAAGGACATGATTTGAATCTCCAAGGGGAGCACCGCTTCACTTCCGTAGACTAGGGCGAAAGGTGTGTAAGCCCACATCCCGATTTTTTTTATTTTGATTATGATTAACTTTTAGGGTCATTAGGATTCATACCTAAGCTCATAAGAGAGCTATGACCATATTATGGCCATTTGGCCCTTATATAGTTTATATAAGCTTTATTTAATTATTTTATAACTTATTATAATTTTTAGATATTTATTTATTAAGTTTAATATTTTTAATGACTTTCAAGATTTTATAATAGGTTTATTTGAGACTATTTTGAGACCCAGTATTTTATGTAGGCTCTAGTAGGTTATAAATTTTTTTTATAATGTTATAGAATTTTTTGCAATTTTTATATATTTATCTTATTAAGTTTTATATATTTTAAAGGCTTCCAATATATATTATGAGACCATTTGAGACTAATATAAGGTATATTATTTTTATTTATATTCTAGGAGGTTAGATATATTTTCTGTAATTTTCTACAATTTTTAGAAATTTTTAGGATTTTATTTGAGTTTATTTGGCTTTAGAATGATTTTTAAATCATTTTCTGAAAATTAATTATCCAGTCATACCCAGTCAGCGCTGGCCGGGCCCAACCATCATCCATCGCAGCACCCAGTCAGCGGGTGCTAACTATACCCACATGTTTATATATATATATATATATATATATATATATATATATAAATATATATATATATTTTTTATAAATATAAATATAAATATATATAAATATAAATATAAGTATAAATATAAATATAAATATATATATATTTTTTATAAATATAAATATAAATATATATATATATATATATATATATATATATATATATATATATATATATATATTATTCTTCATATATATAAGCATTGAGCCAGGTGGACGAAGTTAACCCGCTAATCAGAGTTGCCGGCAAGCTTAAGGCGACGAGGAAGGCTTTGGCAGCGTGGAGCAAACGGACCTATGGGAATATTTTTCAGGAAGTTTGTACGGCGGAAGATGATGTCACCCGCGCTAAGATCCTCTTTTTGACTGATCGTTCGCCGGCAGCCAGGACCGCCCTCAACCTCACCAGAGCCATTCTCAAATTCTGACTGAAAGTGAAAACGGAATATTGGAAGCAGAAAGCGAGACTGAAATAGGACAGTGAGGGGGACAAAAACTAGGCCTATTTCCACGCCTGTGCCAACGGTCGCAAGCAGAAACCGACCCTTCACTATATCAAAAATGACTCGGGTAACATCATCAGCAACCAGAGGGATATCTAAGCAGCTGCTGCTGATTTCTACTCCCAACTTTTCACCAAACAAAGGGTCCACAGGGACAACAACCTTCTAGCTGAGATTTCTCTCCTCATCGACGACATCGACAACACACAGCTAGAGCTCCCTCCGACCGAGACCGAGGTTAAAGACGCGATTTGGGCGCTAGATGCCCACAGCACGCCTGGACCAGACGGCTTCTCTGGGATATTCTTTCGTCAATGCTGGGACATCATCAAGAAGGACATCCATGAAGCGGTCATTTCCTTCTTTCAGGGAGCGACCTACCCCAGAGCCATATCTGCCGCCAATCTGATCCTCAAAAAAAGATAACCCAGATACCTTTCGTGATCTCCGCCCCATCAGCTTGTGCAACTTTACTAATAAGATCATCTCTAAGATCATCGCTTCCCGTACGTCCGGTTTACTCCCCAAGATCCTCTCTGAGGAGCAAAGTGGGTTCGTCCTAGGTAGAAACATCCAAGATAATATTATGCTAGCTCAGGAGCTTATCACCTGCATGAAATTTCCAGCTAGAGGGGGCAACATAGCCATCAAACTGGACATGGAGAAAGCTTATGACAGGCTTGACTGGCAATTCATGATTTAAGTTTTTTGAGCCTTTGGCTTCTCGAAGACTTGGATAAATATTGTGTGGAGATCGATTAGCAACTCGTGGTTCTCGACAGTCATCAACGGCCAAGCCAGCGGCTTCTTCAAATCTAGCCGGGGCGTCAGACAAGGAGACCCCTTATCTTTCACCATCTTCATCATCACGGCGGACGCTTTGAGCAGAAACCTAAACAAGATGGTGGGAACCCTGACCTTCCAACACTTTCATACCGCCAGCGGATGTTCGATCATTACCCACCTAGCTTATGCTGGCGATATCCTCATCTTCTCATCCGGGGATGTCGGGTCGGTGGAGGTGGTCCATAACACTCTACAAAGATATGAAGCCAGCTCTAGTCAGAAAGTTAACTCAGACAAGAGTGTTATCTATGCGCATCATAACGTTGGGAGTGACTGTGCGGCTAATATTTCCAATATCACCTTTTTTTCCATCGAACACCCTCCATTTCTTTACCTTGGATGTCCTCTGGTGTACCGTAGAACTAACGCTGGCATCTTTGACGGGCTGATTAACAAAATAAGGAGAAAGTTGGAGGGATGGCACAACGCAACTCTTTTCTCGGGAGGGAAGATGATCCTCATTAACCACATGCTCACATCCATCCCCATATATACCCTTGCGGCGTGCTCCCCTCCCAAGAAGGTGATTCGCTTGATTGAAAGCATCCTGTGCGACTTCTTTTGGGGGCATAGCGGCGGGAACATTAAACATCATTGGGCCAGCTGGGACACCATGGCCAGGCCTACCGAGGAAGGAGGCATGGGATTTAACAGAATATCTCATATCGTTGATGCCTTCTCTATGAAACTGTGGTGGAAGCTTCGTACGAGTCAGAATTTATGGGCTAGATTCATGAAGGCCAGATACTTCAAGCACATCCACCCATCTCAGGCCAGCCCCAATAGCAGGTCATCTGCTGCCTGGCGACACATCCTAATCGGACGCACTATGGCCAAACCGGTAATCCGACTTGAATTGGGCACAGGCGAATCGTCATGCTTCCTTGAATGTTGGGCTGGGGACACCTTGCTCCCTAACCGCACGACGGATAACGGGATCACCACGATCAAGGACTTCTAGGATCCAGCTGGGAACGACTAGGATTGGGGCAAGATCCACCATTGGGCCGGGGAAGAGGCAGAAGACTACATCCGACTTCACGAACTGAAGATTAGCAACGAGACGGACGTGCTGCGTTGGCCGATCGAACCCTCGGGAGGATTCTCAATTAGATCGGCCAGGCTAGTTGCCCGCGGGCGTGGACCGCCATCTCCGACCCTCGCGGCTTTCTGGCAGACTTGCATTCCAAAGAAGTGGTCCATCCTTATTTGGAGAGCATGTCGGAAGAGGCTGCCCACCGACGATATTCTGCACACTATTGGACTCAGCTTGGCATCGGCCTGTAACTGCTGCTCTGAGCGTCAGCCGGAAACTGTCAACCATATTTTCCACCATGGGGAATTACCCGCCAGGGTCTGGAGATTGCTATCTCTTAGGTGCAGTAGGGCGCTGGAAGTTGGCTGCATCAATAATCTCCTAGCTAACTGGGTGACGGCGTCCTACGGCCACCAAATCATTGCGACAGCTGCCATATGGACCATTTAGAAAAATCGTAACAAAGCGAGATATGAGGGCTATCAGTACAATACAGACCTCATCATCAGGAAGGTCATCAGGCAGTGCCAGAAGATCAGGCCCAGTTGTAAGCACGGGTAGAATAGTTTTTGGATTTCTCATCTCTCTTAACCTTCAGTTTCCTGATTTTGCTGGTATACTTGTATAGGCGTCGGCATTTTGTGCCTAGGGGTATACTTGTACAGGCTTCGGAATTTTGAGCCTTGTTGGAATAAAAAGGAGTGTTCTTAAATATATATATATATATATATATATATATATATATCTACGTAGAAAAAAATATAAATATACGCAGAACAGTAAACCCTAATTAATCCTGGCCATTTTTTGGGAGACTTGTTCCAAGAAGACCCCGACTTCCCGAGGCGATTGCCGTCAACTCTGACCTCCATTTAGTGTGTCATTTTTTTGTTGGATTCGTTTCAAGGTAAACTTTCTGAATATGTAATTTATTTTCATATAGTTTGTTCTTAAATTTTTGGAGAATTCGTAGAGTGTCGGTTGTCCGAAACTTGATATGTTTTGGTGTTTTCGAGATTCCGGAAGAACCGAAACTCAAAATCATGAACCGTTTAAAGTTTCAGAAAGCCAACACAGAGCTCTACGATATATATTTTTCCCAGAAATTAACTCATTCATCTAGTATTTTAGTTATTCTGTTGAACTTAGAATTGATCGGTTAATTACCATTTTGGTCATGATTAGCCATAACGGTGATATCTTTTTGACCAAAATGTGATTTTGTGGCACGGTTGATTCCAGCGTACTCATGAAGCTAAAATCTACCAAGGTACACTTTCAAAATCTAGAGTTCATGATGTTTAACAAGATAGTCAACGACACACCTCGATTTACGAGCCATAGTTTTTAAAATTGAAAACATGACTTTTGATGGCCAAACTTGCATGTTTAGATTATATTCAGATTATTATTAGGTCAAATTAGGTTTTTAATTAAATTATTCTAGAATTAACTATTAATATATTAGTAACCCAATTAGCCACTTATTTCATGAATTTAGAACTAGAACATTAGAATTGACTTGTGGTTTTCGTGCACGGTTCGTGGTACGATGTATGTTATAGGTTGACAAATTCTAGATTGGCAATCCCCTCATTCTTGACTTGTGACTAAGGTTTGTGTAATAATTCTGGCAAGTACAGTATTGCATTTATGTTTTAGTTCATTATAACGTTTTCTCTATCTTTTCCTTGTTCGATATCCAGTTGAGACATTGCTTGATATTTCGTTGAGACAAGATTGTGACACCATAGTTATTGTATCCTTTTTAGTGTATCATTGACCGTTATTGATTGTTAGAGAGTCCAGATGGGAAATACTTGGTAAGTACATGAACAAACCCAACTATTTTGATTGTGGATAAATAAGTCATGCATCCCACGTATGAGTTAGCCGTACCCTATTATTGTGGATAGCCATCGTATGATGTACTATATTAGCCCAGCCGTTCATGTATTAAAAAGTATTTCACACACACATAGTTGTTCCTATTTTTCTTTTATCTAGTTTATTATCTTGTTAGATCATATCTTGTTAGTTCACATCTTGCTAGTTTACATATTGCTAGTTCATATCTTGTCAGTTCATACCTTGTTAGTTACATTCTGCTAGTTTATATCTTGCTAGTTCATATCTTGCTAGTGCTAGTTCATATCATGTTAGTTCATCTTTGGCTAGTTCTTTACATACTCTTTGCCATTATTGTTTCTCCTCGTTCTAACTTATTTTGGACTAACAACATTAATTGCAATATGGTTGTACTCTGCTCCTTCCTGACTGGATCATTGTTATAGGTGAGGACGAGTATCTCTAGCGCTTCATGTTATAAACCAGCAGTGGGTAGTACGGACGTTGTTGGTACCGAGACTCAGGAGCCATGATCAATCTCTGGAGGGATCTAGATTTACCTTTATGCATGCTTTAGTTTATTTTCTTAGATGGACTGGATTTGTTCCCGAATGGACCATATTTTGTTGTTCTGGATTTTAGTCTCTTTGTTATTGGATTTGGATATTATTTCATTATCTACCATACTCTTATTTCCTTGGTTTGTGTCACTATTGAGTATGATTTGTATCTATGTTCTATTGTATCTATGGAGGATGTTAGTGCGTGTACTATATAGCATTCTACCGCCGATACTGCGACGTAGGCTGGACTTGGACACAAACTCGTACTCGGTTATCCGGGAGCGGGTCGTGATAAGTTTTTATGGTGGCCCTTGTAGGTCAAATTTCGCAAATGATTGCAAACTTGTGGTAGTACTTAAGTTAGTGTTACTACTGCAAGCCTGCGACTAGGAAGTGCTCATTCACAATTAGGATTGATTTGATTTTAGGAGAATACCAGGACTAGGAGTCCCTTATTTAATTCTATTGTTAGGTAAATAAGGTTGCTACATAGGCCATGTAATTCTATTGTATTTTAATACGAGGGTATGATCCAAGGTGGGTAGAATATACGTTTCGTAAGTTAGGCCTTCATAGAATTCAATTCCTAATTTTGATAATTTTTTGTGCCATTTTATCTTCTGCCTTCTCTAAACCTTGTTTTATTTTCAAAACTATTTTGCGATCGTTTTATTTTCAATTCTTAATCTTGGTTCAATTATCTATATATTAATTCATGTCGTCTTTGTTCATTTTGAGATCATTTTGTTTTCAAAACTGACACTTTTATTCAAGGACATATACTTATATTTTCTTATCATGATCGACTTGTTTGAATTTATAGAAGCTTCTTGAAATTCTTATGGATATAGTTGAAATAATTTTCGATGACTTACAATGGTAAGGCAGATGCGTACTGTCCCCATTTATTTGAATTATGGAGACTGCGGGTTCACTGCAGCCAGCAGCACACTGGCGTGGCATGATCCCTAAGTTGAAATAATTTCAAGTATGCGTAGGTTGTCAAATATTACTAAAACTATATCCTAGTTGTATTATTGATCTTTTGATTTATATGTCAATATTGGGTAGAGTTGATAGAGTGTTCGATAATATATTATACTTGAGTCATGAAACCAAGGGTTCACGGCAGCCAGATGTACACTGGCGAGACATGGATTCTCGGTTAAATGACTTTGGATATACTTATGATTTTTGAATATCCTAGAAGCTATATCTTTTATTGGCATACGACTATTAATTTTTCTAAATTGATTTGATGTCTTACTTCTTGTTACCACATTCTCAATAATTGGTAGTTCACTTTTTCTATCCTATTTCGATTCTATCCTTAACCAAGCCTAGATTTTGACTAGCCCTTTTGACTATAATTTGTGGATAATATTTTTAGTCGTGCCTAGTCGTATCTTTTGAAATTTCGAGGACAAAATTTTTCTAAGGTTGGTAGATTTGTAAGCCCACTTTCCAATTTTTTTTTATTATGATAAACTTTCATGGTCATTATGATTTGTACCTAAGCTAATAAGAGATCTATGATCATATTATGGCTATTTGGCCCTTATATAGTTTATATAAGCATTGTTTAATTATTTTATAGTTTATTATAATTTTTAGAGATTTTTATATATTTATTTATTAAGGTTTAATATTTTTAATGACTTTCAAGATTTTACAATAGGTTTATCTGAGACTATTTTGAGACCCAGTATTTTATGTAGGCTCTAGTAGGTTATAAATATTTTCTATAATTTTATAGAATTTTCTGCAATTTTTAGATATTTATTTTATTAATTTTATATATTTTAAAGGCTTCCAATATATATTATGAGGCCAGTTGAGACTAATATGAGTTAATTATTTTTATTTATATTCTAGGAGGTTAGATATATTTTCTGTAATTTTCTACAATTTTTTAGGAATTTTTAGGATTTTATTTGAGTTTATTTGGCCTTAGAATGATTCTTAAATCATTTTCTGAAAATTAATTATCCAGTCATATCCAGTCAGCGCTGGCCAGGCCCAACCGTTATCCATCATAGTGCCCAGTTAGCGGGTGCTGACTGTACCCACCTGTTTATATATATACGCAGAACAGTAAACCCTAATTAATCCTGGTCGTTTTTAGGGAGACTTGTTCCAAGGAGACCCCGACTTCCCCAGGCGATTGCCGTAAACTCCGACCTCCTTTTAGCGTGCCATTTTTTTGTTGGATTCGTATCGAGGTAAACTTTTGAATATGTAATTTATTTTCGTATAGTTTGTTCCTAAATTTCTGGAAAATTCGTAAAGTGTCGGTTGTCCGAAACTTGACACATTTTGGTGTTTTCGAGATTCCGGGAGTACTGGAAATCGAAATCATGAACCGTTTGAAGTTTCAGAAATCCAACACAGAGCGCTACAACATATATTTTTCCCAGAAGTTAACTCATTCATCTAGTATTTTAGTTATTCTGTTGAACTCAGAATTGATCGGTTAATCACCATTTTGGTCACGATTAGCCATAACGGCGATATCTTTTGACCAAAACGTGATTTTGCGGCACAGTTGATTCCAACGTACTCGTGACGCTAAAATCTACCAAGGTGCACCTTCAAAATTTAAAGTTCACGACATTTGACTAGATAGTCAACGATACGCCTCGATTTGTGTGCCATGGTTTCTAAAATTGGAAACATGACTTTTGATGGACAAACTTGTATGTTTAGATTATATTCAAATTATTATTAGGTTAAATTAGGTTTTTAAGTAATTTATTCTAGAATTAACTATTAATAGATTAGTAACCCAATTAGCCACTTATTTTGTGAATTTAGAACTAGAACATTAGAACTGATTTGTGGTTTTCGTACACGGTTCGTGGTACGATGTATGTTATAGGTTGACAGATTCTAGATCGACAATCCCCTTATCCTCGACTTGTGACTATGGATTGTGCAAGAATTCAGGCAAGTACAGTGTTGTATTTATGTTTTAGTTCATTATAACGTTTTCTCTATCGTTTCCTTGTTCGATATTCCGTTGAGACATTGCTTGATATTTCATTGAGACACGATTGTGACACCGTAGTTATTGTATCCTTCTTAGTGTATCATTGACTGTTATTGATTGCTAGAGAGTTAGGAGGGAAAATACTCGGTAAGTACGTGAACAAACCCAACTATTTTGATTGTGGATAGCTAAGTCGTACGCCCCACGTATGAGTTAGCCGTACCATATTATTGTGGATAGCCATCGTATGATGTGCCGTATTAGCCCAGCCGTTCTCGTATTAAAAAGTATTGCATACACATAGTTGTTCCTATTTTTCCTTTATCTAGTTCATTATCTTGTTAGATCATATCTTGTTGGTTCACATCTTGCTAGTTTACATATTGCCAGTTTATATCTTGTCAGTTCATACCTTGCTAGTTACATTCTGCTAGTTTATATCTTGCTAGTTCATATCTTGCTAGTGCTAGTTTATATCCTGTTAGTTCATCTTTGGCTAGTTATTTACATACTCTTTGCCATTATTATTTCTCGTCGTTCTAACTTATTTTGGACTAACAACATTAATTGCAATATGGTTGTACTCTGCTCCTTCCTGACTGGATCATTGTTATAGGTGAGGACGAGTATCTTTAGCGCTTCCTGTTATGAACCAGCAGTGGGTTGTGCGGACGTTGTTGGTACCGAGACTCAGGAGCCATGATCGATCTCTAGAGGGATCTAGACTTACCTTTATGCATGCTTTAGTTTATTTTCTTAGATGGACCGAATTTGTTCCCAGATGGACCATATTTTATTGTTCTGGGTTTTAGTCTCTTTGTTATTGGATTTGGATATTATTTCATTATCTATCATACTCTTATTTCCTTGGTTTATGTCATTGCTGAGTTTGATTTGTATCTGCGTTCTATTGTATCTGTGGAGGATGTTAGTGTGTGTACTAGACAGCATTCTACCGCCGATACTGCGGCGTAGGCTGGGCTTGGACCCGAACTCGTACTCGATTATCCGGGAGCGGGTCGTGACACGGTGTGTTGCCTATTGTTGTCCGCACGATCATACGGTATGCCCATAGACATTCGCCCAACTTCTTATTCCAGTCGCGTTTACTAGAGGACATGACTTTCTTGAGTAGCTTAACGATGGTTTTGTTGAATGCTTCGGCCAACCCATTAGTCGTCGGGTTATAGGCCGTTGATGCCATGCTCTGTATTCATTTCTTGTCACAGAACTGCTGGAAGGCATGGCTCACGAACTGGGGGCATTGTCATAAACAATTCTTCTGGAGACCCCGAACCGATAGATGACGTGGTGCTTAATGAAGCTTATCACGTTCGAGGCTTTTACTTCTACCAATGACACTGCTTCTGCCCACTTGGAAAAGTAATCCGTGATGGCAAGGATAAACCGATGTCCTTTGAAGGAAGGCGGGCTGATTGGCCCAACGATATCTATTCCCCATGATTCAAATGTCTAAAAGGCCACAGCAGGGTGTAGATGCTCCAAAGGTCGGTGAATGAAGTCTGCATGAAACTGACATGCCTCGTACTTCTTCGTATATTCCACAGCATCCGCCATCATAGTAGGCCAGTAATAGCCCATGCGGCATAGTCGGTCTAACAACTTGGGCCCGGGTTGATGAGCTCCACAGATCTCATCGTGTGCCTCTCGGAGCACTTTCTGCGCCTATGTCTAGGATAGGCACCGGAGGAGGAGTCCATCATAAGAACGACGGTACAACATTTTGGTAGCTGTGTCATAGAAGAATCGGAGGTAATGACTTCTGACGGAAGCCGCCTCCTTCGGGTCTTCGTGTAGAATTTCGTAGACTGCGTAGTCGATGAACGGGAAATGCCAGTCCCGTACGTCTATATTAGCCTCCGCTTGGACTGAGTAGCTTTGGCATGTGTACAGAACGTTCTTCGGACATACGAGTTCTCGCCCCATTACTGTAACAGTGTATTGGGATCTTCCAGGAGTTGTGAGAGAGGCGGCGAGGGCGTCGGCCTCCAAATTTTATAAATGTAGCACATGTTCTATAAATAAACCTGTAAACGTGGAGATGATGTCGATGGCCGCCTGATGGTAGGGGATTAGGCCCTCATGACGGACTTCATATTGCCCCAGAACTTGGCCAATGATCAGCTTCGAGTCCCCATAGGCTTCGATATAGTCAACCCCAGCTGTTTAGCAAGTTGTAGCCCGATGATGAGGGCGTTGTACTCAGCAACGTTGTTGGTACATGACTCACTAAGGGAGTAGACGCGATGGATGATCAGGCCGTCGGGGGTAATGAGGACAACCCTCACTCGTGCTACAATCTCACCCTTGGGTCCTGTCCTTAAAGCACCATCAAAGAACAGTTGCCATACGGGGTTGTCTGAGACAGCATTAGATTCTAAGACTTCATCGGGGATGTCGTCGTAGAGCTTTGACGTCTCTGGCACAGGGTGTGCTGCTAGAAAATCGGCTAACGCTCTGCCTTCTGAGGGACGAACACCATGTCATAAGGAGTTAAGAGTATGGCCCAGGTAGCTAACCTCGAGTTCAAAGCCCCCGGCTTAGTCATGAGGACCCTGAGGGGGTTGATTCGGGAGACGATGTGGATCGTCTGTCCGGTCACGTAGGACCCTGAGGTAATAGATGGCCTGCTCGTGTCCTTCATCGCTCTTTTGGGCCAGTAATACCCCGAGAGAGTGATCCATGGCTCGAACGTAGAGTAGAAAAGGTCATCCTATTACTGGAGCCACCAGAACAGGGGGACTGGTGAGGTACTTCTTGATGTCGTCGAATGCTTACTGGCACTCTTTGGTCCATACAAAGGAGACCCTTTTTTTATTAGTTTGGTGAAGGGTTGACATCGACCAGAGAGATTTGCTATGAATCTTCTGATGTATGCCAGACGTCCTTGCAGGCCTCAAAGTTTCCTAAGATTCTTCGGGGGAGCCATGTCTAGAATTGCCTTCATCTTCTCCAGGTCAATATGGATCCCTTTCTCCGTGACGATGAAGCCTAAGAACTTGCCGCTGGAGACGCCTAGGAAGGACTTGGTCGGATTCATCTTTAGATGGTGCGCACGTATTATGACGAACATTGTTCGTAAGTCGTCTAAGTGGCTGGACTTGCTTTGCTCTTGACGGCAATGTCATCGACGTAACACTCTATCGTCTTCCAAAGATGTTTACGGAATACGGTACTCATAGCCCGCTGGTAGGTTACACCCGCATTCTTCAATCCCAAGGGCATAACTGTATAATAGTATATCCCTTTCGAAGTCCGGAATGAAGTATGCTTTTCGTCTTCAGGGAACATCTTGATTTGGTTGTAGCCTGAGAAGTCATCCATGAACGACATACGCTCAAAGCCACAAGTGTTGTCGATCATGACGTCTGTGATTGGGAGAGGAAATTTATATTTTGGACAGGCCGAGTTGAGATCCCGAAAGTCTATGCAGACTCTAATCTTCTTGTTCTTCTTGGTAACCGGCACAATATTGGCCACCCAATCAGGGTGCTATTTTTCGTGGATGAAGCCACTCTCAAGGAGTTTATCGACTTCTTCCTCAATGGCATCCATAATATTGGGACGGAAGCAACGCTGCTGCTGTTTTACAGGTTTGGCGTCAGGTAGAATGTTGAGCCGGTACATGGCGACTTGTGGGTCCAAACCCGGCATATCTTCATAGCTCCAGGCAAAGACGTTTATATACTCTCAGACCAGCCGTACAAGAGAATCTTTGTCGTCTCATGTCAGGCTTTTGCTGATAAAGATGTGTTTAGGGGATGTTTCATCCCCTAAGTCGATCTAGACGACTTCGTCCTCGGTAGGAGGCTCTCGCTGTTCGAAACGCCATTCCCACTGAGAGCCAAGGCGTTGAGCCCAGGGCTCTTCTTTGAAGAAATCGAGTGCCTAGTCTTCTTCCTCTGCGGTATCGTCTGTAGAAACCATATTGACGGATAGTACCTTCTGAAGGTCCCGGCCTATACTGGAATCTGAATCCCAGGTTGAAGAGTCGAAAGAATACGAGTGTAGTGGAGCCTCCAATTCTGAACTCTCCAAAGTGGTCATGGGAGTAATGTACCCTAACCCCCGACGAGTACGTTGGCAGTAGTTCTGAGGCTTCCCCTTCGGAGTACGAACTCGTAAGGGAAGCCGCCGACCTTTGCCGTAGTTCAGCCCTTTGTTGCTGTTCAGGTTGTATCCCATCTTCTGGATGAGATATTTGGCTTGAGTAGCATAGCGGTAGAGCTGTATCTTGCCATCGTCGGGTTCTGGTTCTCCTGGGACTGGCCGCTGCAGATGTTCTAGTCGACCGAAGATGATAGGTTGCTCCTCTGGGTTCCTTGGCGGGACTAGGAAGTAGGAGCCTTTGGAGGGGACAACTCAGTTTACAAGGTTGGCGGTTGTCACTTGCGTTTGTAGAGTACATAGAGCGTTGTCTAAGAAGTACTTAGTGTTCCAATACGCACATGAGTAATTCGAAGACAACTTTCTATTAATAAAATGTGAAATTTTATTCCGAAGGATTACATCATCTAAAGAGTGTGCCTCGATATTGGCACAAGTGTCATCTTGTAATTCCTCATGGGTAAGAGCTGCTAGAGAAGGAGGTGGAGGAGATTTTCGCTTCATCTTGATCACCGCGGGAGGTGCAGCCAGAGTATCCTCGGTTTTGAAGCGGGTGTTGGGGCCTTTCGGGAGAGCTTTATTTGCATGGGCTCCTGGCTAGATGCCGTCGGAGGCGGCCGTGCTGGAGCTTTGCCCCAGAGTTTGATGACCAGGGAAGTTGGACTCTTAGGTGGCTTCCCTTTTAGTCGAACCCTCATGGGTCCTTTCGTGATGGCTGCAGCTTCTACTTCGTCATCTGTATCGTGGGACTCGTCCTTCCAGGGGAGTGGTTTGTAAAGATCGGCATTCGAACAGTATGCTTCGAGACCTCGGAATGGGTCGATATCAGTGAACTCTATCTTGACGGTCATGTCACTGGCCACGTACTTCATGTACTGGTGAAGGGTGGAAGGGACGATCATGTACTCATGGATCCATGGCCACCCAAGCAACATATTATAGTTTATGTCCGCATCAATGACGTAACAGGTAACCTCAGTATGATGATCACCTATTTGGTACTTTAATCGGATCTTGCACAGAGGCTCACTTTTCCTCGCGTTGAAGATGCTGATGGTGGTGTCCGATGTCGTGAGATGGTACATCAGGATCCCTAGAGCTTGGAGCAGACTTCGAGGAATGATGCTGAGCGATGAGCCCTGGTCGATGTGAATACGATCGACCTTGATGGCACCCACGTATCCCGTGTAGTACAAGGTTCTGTTGTGCTGGTTGTTCTTTAGTAGCATATCGTGCTGTGCGAAGGTGACGTTAGGAATCACCTCGACCATGCTATAGCAATGCGGATATGCCGCAGGGTCTTCTTTGGGCTGTTTCACCTGTGCGAGTTAAGCCTCTGCATTCTGCAGCGCCTTGCTCAGGGCATCCCGAGTCGCTTTGGAGAGCCCGAGAAGCTGGAAAAGCGATAATCGAGCCGGCGTATTGGCCACTTGCTCCAGTATACCGAAGTTGTAGGGCTTGATCGGGCATATTGTCGAATCCTTTCGTAGAGGCTTATCAAAGTGGACCTCATTCTGTTTCTGCTTATCTGCGGTAGAAGATTGAGAAGGTCCGGTTTGTGCTGTATCGGGAGTATAATAGGTCTCCAGCGAGGGCGTTTCTTCTTCAGGAGCCTGGTCTTCCTCTCGCTGTAGAGCCGAACGAATGGTGACCCTGGTGTCTTCTGCCGAAGAGGAGACGATGTGACATGTCCTGACCTTTCTCCCTTTAGCTGGGCGTGCTTCTGGTGCAGTCATGTCAGGAGTGAGATCTGGATGAACCCACACTACTTCACCTTACGGTGTTGTGAAGGCGATGAGGCCCTGAGCATTATCCCTAGCGGGCGGAAGGTTGACGACTTCCATCATTACCTTTGAATGGGGACGACGCCGTCTTGAGTCTCGACTATCGGAAAGCTTCCGAACTGTATCGTGACCATATTGGCCATAACAGTCTTTTCCTCGTAATAGAGGGAGATGACTTTGGCGTCGATAAGACGTTGAATCTGTCTTTTCAATACGTAGCAGTCGCAAGTTGTGTAGTGGATGTACTGGTGGTAATGGCAGTACTTAGGATTATCCATATTTCCTACTTCGTCAGGACGCTTGGGAGCCCTTGGTCAGCATCTCGAATAACTCGAGAGTGTCTTCGTCATTGAATAAGTAGGTTTCTTTTGGCTTCTGTGCTTCGGCTGGCTTAGCTCACGAGCGCTGGACCCTTTGTAATATTGACGGCCATAGCTTGCTTGCCTTTACCGTCTCTTACTTGCTTTCCTTTATCTTCAATAGGGGAGAAGTTCAGACCCAGGAGTTGTGCGTCCTATGCCTTCTTTTGAGCTACGTCTGCTTCAGTAATGAGGAGAGTCCACTCAGTAGAAGGAGTACTGTGTCGCAGTTTGATGGCAATGAGCATATTCTTACGGCATGAATCCATGAGCATAGGCTCAGGCATGCCTGGAGGTAGCCTTAGGGCGGCCTGGTAGAAGCGTTCGATGTATGCTCGTATGGGCTCCTTTTCTTTCTAAACGATGTCCATGAGAGTAGACATCGTCATGTCCAGCCCTCCTTCGTAGAACTGTTCCAGGAACACGTTCTTCAAGTCTTCAAAGGATTTAATGCAGTTGTCGGGCAACCTGTAGACCATTCATAGGCCACCCCCTATAGAGCTCCAACGAAGATGCTGGTAAGAAGGTTGTTGTCCTTTGGCAGGTATCCTGTTACTGAGGCAAAGTACTTCAAGTATCGTCTGCATGACTCCTTAGTATCATAAGGGGTGATAGTCCGTAGTTTATACTTGGGAGGATAAACCACATCGTCCCACTCAGCAGGATAAGGCTGCCGGATGCCTATTTTTCGGAGTATGGCTCGCTTTTCTTTAGCATCGTGGCGAGCGAACTCCTCGAGTGCTTGTTGTATTTCATTGAATATTACAGGATTGATGGTCGACGGAGTGGCCGACGACTATACGACTTGGTTTATGACGGGCAGGATACTAGACCCATCACGAACCGTCGGAGTCGCAGGTGTAGAGGTAGTAGGAACCAATCTGTCCTTGATCTCCAGAACGACAAAGGCTAAAGTCTGCATGGATATGTTCAATGCGTTAAGACTTCCTTCGAGAGCCTCAATGCGTTTTTGCTGATTAGCACTTCTGCTTGATTCTTCGTTGTCATCAGCCTCCATGTGCACAGATAATATGTGCGTGTAAGTAGAAGGGGTGGTAGATCTTTCGCTTTCTGGTTTGGAGTGCTGGTACTCATCATCTTGTGGGAAGACAGGTAAGTTGCGATCGTCCTCCGACTCGACATTGTACCTACACCCGGTCTTCTGACTGCTTGCACCCGTAGAAGTATCGGTGTCATACGTCTCTTCGTCATACTGAAACGAAGGGTTGTTATACACCGTAGCAGGCTGGATACCCCAGCAGGTGCAGCGGTCGATGAACCATCTTCTTACGACGATAATCCATCCTTGGAGCACGTGTGTTGGAATACGCCTTCCTTTGGCACAGGCTACTTGCTACCCCCAGGCCGATATTTGGACTTGCCAATCGAGGAAAGGGGTTTCTAGCTTCTTCTAGAACGGAGAGTCCTGAGTAATATTGTATGAAGCAACGCGGAGCTCTTCTTCTTCTTCACCAGTTCTCGGTCGCAGCCTTTGAAAGACGGACCTCCTCTTTCGAAAGATGGATCTGCTTGACAACATCAGCAGTTGATGATAATCTGAGTATAGTTGGGTCTTGATTTAGATACCAACTGCGTGTCAGATTCTTCTCTCGTCCTACGCTTGCAGGGTGCAGACGAAGTGTTCATGCCTCTACTTCCTTCTTGTACACAGGAGTACTGTGCGCAGTCGAAGAGATATGGAGAAGGCATTCTGCCTTCGAATTTCTGTAGGTGAGGTCCGAGTATGCCTCGATCAGAGAGTCGTTGATGACGTACCCCCGGCCTTGAGTAGTGCGAGTGGGTGCTCAAAGGATGACAGGGTGACGAGGCTTCGGAGAGTCTGGGGTGGTCTTGTATAGCTTTCCATCGGCTGCACGCGTTACTATCAATGCGGGCCTCCGGTCCGCCATAGGCGTAACACTTTGATCGCATGGGGAAAGTGCTGCCTTGGATCTCCTGCTACCACGATTAGATGATACGTAGTATTCGGAATCCAACATGGCCATACCCGATGGACCGGTTATTCTGTCAAAGACAGAAGTTCTTACCGGTGCAGCATCCTCCACGAGCGGGTGAACCGTCATCTGCTCCTTTTGGCATTGCATCTTTGTCACGCTTGCTATAGGATAGTCGTGCTCTTCTCTGTATTTTTCGAGCATAGGATGAGAGAGAGATGGCATGGCATCAACAGTTGAAGGGATCTTTAGGGCTTCATTGACGAGGAGGGTCTGAGGTGCAGTCCCCTCCATCGTGCTGCTCGTCGCAGCCGTCTTAGGCACCCAGGTCCATCGAGTCTTCTTCGGTTTTACGAACCGCTTCGAAGGGCTTGACTTTTAATCAGAAAGGACATCTTCAAAAGCTTGTTGGTCGAAGTGTACGACCAACATCTTCTTAGAGGATCCCAGCAATTCATCATCGGATTGCGTCACCACCTTCTCGTTGGAGAAGAAGGTAGTACCCAGCAGAGTCGCCATCTTGTTCGACATGACAAAAGGTTGAACGAACTTTTTGTATTATGAACGTAAAAAAGAGTACAATCGATTCTTATGCGAAGAAATCTAAGTACAAAAGTTTCTGGGAAAGTATGACGGTGGAGATCGAGTACTGCAATGGCTCATTTACTTCGTTGATGATCCGATGATGATATGTGTAGTGCCCTATCCTGCTCAGTCAATCGGTGGAATCGAAACGCCGACGGCGTTCAGACTTAGCCTTGTAACAGCTGCTCGAAGACATCGCTCGGTCAAGGCGACCGCTCACTCAGGTGGGATAGTTTCGGTGAAATTGCCTCATCTTAGCCTTCACATAATAAATCACATGTTTTCAACTTGCATAAGCAGGCTTGATAATAAAAGAGACGAATCCACATAGCTAAGGGAATAATCCCGGCAGGTCGAAATGAATTAGAATATGGAAAGGTACAATGGTCGGCTTAGAGTTGGTGCATGGCGTACTTTGAAAATGACACTCGACCCTTCTTCCTGTGGCTTGGGAGAAGGAAAGTTGGTTGAGTAGGCGAAGTTATGAACGTAGCCTAAGTCATAGGCGTCGCTCGCATGAATGCTTCATAAAGCGTGCATGGTGCCATCATCCAAGGCTTGGCATAGCCTTGGTTTGCCCATGAGTTAAGTTGCATTGAACGGATTGTGACATAAGTCTAGGCACCCAAATGACTTGGTCATTCGAAGTCGAATGCATGCACGGCACGTTCCTACGATGCTAGGCTTGACGCAGCTTTGTTCGTCAAGTTGTTGCAAAGTTAAGTAAGGCAAAGACTATCAACTAGGCGTTCATGAGATGAATAGTCCCACAATCCCAAGGCCTGTGGTATAAAGTATGATTCGGGCGGTAGTGTTGCATAGAACACGATTGGCTTAAGGCACGATGTACGGACTTAGCATTTTAAGGCACGGGTTGATTCATTGAGTTTGAAAAAGGGCAAGAAAGAAGTATGCTCGCGGCTATAGGTCGACGAGGCGGTTTCAGAAGAAAGAAGTATGCTCGCGACTATAAGTTGGCGAGGCGGTCTCAAAAGAAAGAAGTATTCTCGCGGCTATAGGTCGTCGAGGCGGTCTCAGAAGAAAAAAGTATTGAACTTGGCCCTGAAAGAAATTATGACACTACAGGTAGCATGACTGTGTAAGATGTCAGTTTGAGTCGAGTCTTGCATGGTCATGGACAACTTGTCGACAAGGTGGGTCGTTTCCCTGCACGACAACCCGACGGCCACGGGACCGTTGCGGTCGCGATTGGAAACGAGTAATTAGCTGTGATGGGCACGGGTTAGGCGGGAACTTGCAGCGGGGCTAGCTACCTTGCGCTGAAAGGGCACCCGTCTAACAAAAGCTAGAGGAGTCCACGATGGCTCTGGAAGTCAGTGACCAATTCATATAGATGGGTCGGCACGAGCGGCAATCCACGTGTGTGCCTTTGGATTTAGTCTAGTTGAATGTGTGTATGGTTGGAACACAAAATATTTGGGCCTAACGATTGGCTGCAACGTAGGCGGCGTGCATCGGCACGAGATGTGGCGTCGATTCTTGAGTTGTCGGCATATAAGTTGCATAAGTTGGTTCGAGTTGTCTTGAGTTTAAGTCAGAAAATGCCGCAAGGCAAAGTTTGTCGAGTGAAACTTAGTTCACAAGTTGGATGGGTCAGTTGATGATTTAGTAGCGAAGGGCCGCGAGGCGGCAAGGGCCGTACGGCGGCGATATGATTGAGTCTCATTTGAGTTACGAGGCACGCCCTCAACAAGGACTTATAGCACGGTCATACGGGAATGGAGTCTTATCGCGTAGTTGCGTCTCTGATTTTGGGCCGTAAGGCAAGCACGACTTGATAGGTTAACGTTGCTGAGTCGATGTTGTTGTTGTAAGCACGGGATGGTCTAGAGACACAAAATAGGCCAAGGCGTCGGTCCTAAAACTGATCCTAAGGCAAGAATAGAAAGACAATCATAAAGGGGGCTATGTTGCACAAAAGTAAATCAAACGTGTTGGTTTTGTATGGGTGGGCGAGGAGCTCATTCCACCAGTAAAGTTGAGTACTGACACCCATATAGTTTCATGTGCAGGCACAGGTAGAAGCTCGTGGCACGGAGCTCACTTGGATGCGTCGAGGCACAGAGTTCCTTGGAGATTCGAAGCATGCGACCGCATGGATGCAAGACTTATACGGGATATAATGTATGGGCATCGCCTTCCGAAGCATCCGCTGGCTCAAGACATGTATTAAGAGATGAGAGAGAGCAGAGTGACTTGTAATGTGAGAAGAGTGAGCTTGAGTGACTAGTAATCTTGGCCTTGCGCCCATTGTAACCTTTGTTTCAATATCAATAAAAAAGTATTTTTCAATGACTTGTGTTTTGCTTTAAAATTTTTGTTGTTATTATTTAATGTCTCTGCATGGGACTTCTGTGCGACGACCCCGTCGCAGCCGCTGAAATCGGCCGTTATGGAACCCGCCTTGCATGAGCGCAATCTAGGCTCGTGCGACATCAATCCATAGCGAGGACGATCGCTCCTACGGGAGCGGGGCATAACATAATGGTATCAGAGCCCGACTTTACGTCCTTGGACTATCGTTTGAATTTTTTTTAACTTCGTTGTTTTCGCAAACTCTGTTGCTTCCGCAAGTTGATATCGTTGCTGCGCTCTCTCTCAAATGTCCCACGGGATGTCCATACAATAAGTCTAAATAATTTGCAAAACGTAGAAAAATAGTTTTTGTTAAAACAAAAAGATGGTTCGCGTAAGCACGGTTGGCTAAGTCGGGCTGGGCATATACACCAAGGATCGTGTCGACCTTAGCAAAGTCGAATGCGGGATTCGTAATGTTTCAAGCACGAGATGGGTTAGACTTGATTGAGTAAGTGGGATGACTATCGATAGGGATGCTATTGAGCGACGATATCGTCGATGCGTTATAGATGAGCGTGCTTGGAATTAGAGGAATGGTTCGAACGGGATTGAAGAAGTCGATTTAGATTCGAATGATAGTTGAGGATTTGTTGAACGACTTCATCCCTGAGTGGTGTATGCGATAGCCTCAGGGATGTCGATCAATCGATTGAGGATGAGGGGGTATCGATGAGTCTATCAACAAGCGTCGCGTGTATGCAAAGCCATAGATTGAGTACGATAGAATAAGTTGTAGTCTTGAGATTGGACGAGTTGGTTTGAATGACCTAGAAATTGACACGCACGAAACGTGCACGAGATTGAGGATTGCGCGAGTATGAAATACGAAAATAATTTAGTAGGTAAAATCAAATCGAGGAAAAGTTAAGGTATAGCGAATGGATGAGTTGATCGAGAAAATTAATACGATCGTATACGAAAAGTTAGCACGATGAAAAAATTGCGTGCATGAAAGGTTTGATTTTGAAGTTACGAAATAACTCTGAGGATTGGAATGAATGTTGCTCGATGATTTGAGTTAGCAAGGAATGATGTGAATTGATGAAATACGTTGGTCGATGATTTAAGATAGACGGATGAACGATATGTGAATTTGGGTTTGAGGAAATTGATGTTGTGAACGATTCGAGGGGTAATGATCGAACTTGAACTAAATTTTGAGGATACTATCCAGTCGGACGATAGCATCATTCGCACGACTCAAAATTGGTTGCAAAAGATCGTCAGGTTATGCATATCATCGATGGTATTGAGGCGTATCAAAGATCGATATACGATAACTCGAGGGTACTCTGACTCGGCGAATGACGATCATGCAAGTGTTATTGTTCGGTTGGATGCTATACTTAGGATTTTGATGGAGATGAATGTTGGATAAAAACAGAAGTGTCTTGAGGGTTACGCGGATAACCACAGCGTCGACATTCTTGTGTTGCACGAGCGCAACTGTAGCCTCGCACATGCGTTGTATCAGATTTGGGGCGATCCTTCTGCGTGAGCACTGACATGGTGATTCATGTCGCAGGAATGATCGAACTCAGAAAATCAGGATGCGGCAACTTTGATTGTCTTGACTTGTCGGTTTGATACGAAGGAAAATTTGAGGATGTTAGGACTTGTGATTGACGATTGAGTAAAACTTGAGGATTGAGTAGGCCCAATCCGCGCATCGAGAATGAATTAGTCTGGACACAAAACAAGAGTTACGTCCTGATGAGAATAATTATCTCGTAGAAGCATGCATGGTGATTCATGCCCACCGTAGATAATCTGACTCGCATGAGATCGGGGCGCAATATATTGTTAAGTCGGATGACCTTGTGATCGATTACGTGAATTGGGATGAATGACTTAGGGAGTATGAAATGTGAATTATGGTTTAGCGATGAATTGTGTCGTAGCGTGCTTGACTTGAGAAGGATTGATAGATGGATTATGTCGAACATGTGCGAAGGGATAGACTATATAAAATGGCTTGATGAACGAGCGATATGTTCTTGTTGAGGATTAGTTGAACGTGAATTATCGTAGGATGGCTTTGCTGAACGACTCGGACCCCGTGCGACAAAATATTGGGATGTGTGTAGGGAATCGATGCTCGATGTTTAGAAATCAGAATGATGCGAGCTTGGGTAGAAAACCTCGTACTATAAATTTGGTTTGACCTTAGGATGGGGTCAGTGTTGATATTGTTGTTTGGAAACTATGATTCCAATACTGACGATTGACTTTAGCCTAAAGACATAGCCTAGCGATTAGGCAGACGTCCTGGCGTAAAGACATAGGAATTGTAGAGGTACCACTCGCGAGTCTCGATTGACATGCACGTATATCAGGGATGCCTGAATATATGTACGATCCGACTCGAGTGGTGATGGGGGATTCTCTATCACGAGGCTTGGCTGAAATGTATGTATTTTGGGGACGCCTAGAATATGTGCACGATCCAACTAAGTGATACGTTGAATCAAGTGAGACTTGAAGAATGTAAAAGTGTCGAGGATTTTGAAATTATATTAAAGGAAAGATTGATAGTAGCACGAGCGTGGCTCAGATTTAGAAAATGCATAGGAGAAATGTGTACGAGAGTCGTCGAGCGTTCGAGTGATAAGTCGATAAGTATATTCAGTTAGTTTTGAGGACAAAACTTTTTCTGAGTGGTATATGATGTAGTGTTCCGTCCCGCTCAGTCAATCGGTAGAATCGAAACGCCGACGGCGTTCGGACTTAGCCTTGTAACGGCTGCTCGGAGACATCGCTCGGTCAAGGCGACCGCTCGCTCAGGTGGGATAGTTTCGGTGAACTTGCCTCATCTTAGCCTTCACATAATAAATTGCATGTTTTCAACTTGCACAAGTAGGCTTGATAATAAAAGAGACGAATCTATATAGCTAAGGGAATAATCCCGACAGGTCAAAATGAGTTAGAATATGGAAAGGTCCAATGGTCGGCTTAGAGTTGGTGCACGGCGTGCTTTAAAAATGACACTCGACCCTTCGTCCCGTGGCTTGGAAGAAGGAAAGTTGGTTGAGTAGGCGAAGTTATGAACGTAGCCTAAGTCATAGGCGTCGCCTGCATGAATGCTTCATAAAGCGTGCACGGTGCCATCATCCAAGGCTTGGCACACTACCAAAATACAGTAAATTAGCGACGGACTACTAGCGATGGACATTTTCAGTCGGCGTTAGCGACGGCTTCGTGGCAGCTCGCCGACGGATTACCGACCACACGCCTTTACATTTTTTATTTTAATTTTAGGGAGAGGGGAAGGTCGCACATCCATCGCTAAGGTGTCGGAAATATTGCGACGGAATGCCAGTCGTCGCTACTCAGTCGATTATTTGGCGGGAATTGTGTAGAGAATTGGTGGGACATTTTTTTCGACTACGTAGCGACGGATATTCAGTCGGCAAGTATCAAAAATTGCGACTACCCGGCGATGGGTTATCAGCCGTCGCTAGTCCGTTGCTAAATATACGTTCCAGACTTTAAATGAAACGGCGGAGGAAACTTTTTGCATTTCTCCCAAATTTACTCTCTCTCCTCTCTCTCTCTCTCTCCCGCGGCTTCGGTGATCGGCGTCGGTGTCGGTGTCGGCGTCGGCATCGGCATCGGCGTCCTCTTCTCTCTCTCTCCTGAAGGTAATCCCCTCTCTCTCTCTCTCTCTCTCGATCTCTCTCTCTCTCTCGTGGTGTCGTATAGGGGCAGCGGGGGCGGCTGGCTTGGGGCGGGGGCGTCGGAGGCTGGGCGGCGGGCTTGGGACGGGGGCGTCGGGGGCTGGGCGGCGGGCTTGGGGCTGGGGCATCGGGGGCTGGACGGCTGGCTTGGGTCGGGGGCTGGGCGGTTGGCTTGGGACGGGGGCTGGGCGGTGGGCATGGGGCGTGGGCGTCGGGGGCTGGGCGGCGGGCTTGGGGCTGGGGCATCGGGGGCTGGGCGGCGGGCTTAGGGCTGGGGCGCCGGGGGCTGGGCGGGGGCGTCGGGGGCTAGGCGGTGGGCTTGGGGCGGCGGCGTCGGGGGCTGGGCGGCTGGCTTGGGGCGGGGGCGTCGGAGGTATATACAACCGACGCACAGCCACAAGCACTCTTCATATATATATGCAACCGAACTACTGGGCGACGGGCTTGGGGCGGCAGACTTTGGTCGGGGGCGGCGGGCTTGGGGCGACGAGCTTTGGTCGGGGGCGACGGGGGGCTTTGCTTCTCAAATTCATCTGAGTTTATATATTGGCTAAATAATGTGTTATCCATATTGGGTGTTATCCTTTAGTTTGGTGGTGGTTGGATTAGTAAATGTGAATATGGGGTTTGGATTCATGGTGTATATGTTCACTGTCTCAAGGACAGTACGAATTCTATCAGTTGTGTGCTTCTATATAGATGTATATATCTATACATCTAGCTGTGATATACATATGTGTATATGACAATCTCAGTTAGCGACGGACTAGTGACCGATTAGCGACGGATATTTCCAGCTCCATTTGCATTAATCTACGGTACGACATGGTGATCAGGACATAGTCCCTGCAGCTATTCGACTAGCAAGGCAGAAACTATGTAGCCGTAGATAAAATTGACTGTCCTCCGACCCTCATCCCTCGACAATGATGATACGACAACCTATCACTATATCTTATATAGTAGTAGATGATGTCTTAGTATTACATTATGTGAGTTCATCTTGATTCTGTTATATCCTTCAGATACTAGATACGATAAGAACATATACTACACGATATGTATACAGAATATAGATGATTCACACTAATGTATGCTAGAATGAATTTTGCGTTGTGTTCTGAGCCATCTGTTCTCACACTTAAAACACATAGGAATTAGTTATGTGAGAGCGCCGGAGAGAGTGAGAGCGTCGGAGGGGGGGAGAAAAGAGAGAGAGTAAAATGGTACGACATGGTGAAGTAGTACTATATTTTGGCTCCAGTTCTAGCTCCATTTGCATTAATCTACGGTACGACATGGTGATCAGGACATAGTCCCTGCAGCCATTCGACTGGCGAGGTAGAAACTATGTAGCCGTAGATAAAGTTGACTGTCCTCCGACCCTCATCCCTCGACAATGATGATACGACATCCTATCACTATATCTTATATAGTAGTAGATGATGTCTTAGTATTACATTATGTGAGTTCATCTTGATTCTGTTACATTCTTCAGATACTAGATACGATAAGAACATATACTACACCATATGTACAGAACATAGATGATTCACACTAATGTATGCTAGAATGAATCTTGGGTTATGTTTTGAGCCATCCGTTTTTACACTTGGCAAAAAATCAAATTTTTTATACTTTATCGGCTTTCGAAAATATACTCAAATTATATGATGGTTCCTTTAGTTAGCTTGCTTATGTTACAATTATATTATTTGTGACTATCGATCTTACCAGATGGCACCCATGACCCGAGGAGCGGCACGTCGTTTGAGGGAAACAGTGAATGCTGAGGTGGCTGCTCCTACAGTTAAGAAGGAAGTGGCACCGGTTGCTAGTGAGACCGGGAGTTGTATTTATCCAGCACCGGTAGCTAGTGAGACCGGGAGTTCTATTTATCCAGCACCGGTAGCTAGTGAGACCGGGAGTTCTATTCATGCAGCACTTGCAAGGGACGACATCTCTCCTCACGCTAAAAATCTCGCTTTTTCGAGGTGGTTGCGTGATCGTATCACTGAGCGTTTGCGTGAGCTGCGTGGTTCTCATTAGCTATTAGTACTTATTTGTATTAGACTATTTGTATTGGGTTTTTTTTGTATTAGACTATTTATATTGGACTACATATATGAATTAGTACTGTGTCAATATCTAGATTGTATTGGACTACGACATGGTGATCAGGACATAGTCCCTGCAGCCATTCGACTGGCGAGGCAGAAACTATGTATCCGTAGATAAAGTTGACTGTCCTCCGACCCTCATCCCTCGGCAATGATGATACGATAACCTATCACTAGAGGATACTGTGAGAGATCCATCTGAGTAGGACGTATACTCTGAGAGATTACCTTTACAAGAATGATATCAGTAGTGGGATTGAGTGTTGGAGGAGATATTATCAGAGTATACGTCCTACTCAGATAGGTCTCTCACCGTTACTATTTTTTTCTGACAGCAAGGTGGATGTGCTCCGTCAACAGATTCTTGCTTCGAGCTAAAACTTTTCCCTGGAGCTCAAGTGGACATCCTTCGTATAGAGCTCGAGTGAGAGGTTCCTGACAGCATGGTGGTATCCTTTGTCAAAGTATCCGTGCTCATCCCACATTGGTTGTGGGACGAGCACGGATACTTTAACAAAGGAGACCACCATGCTGTCAGGAATCTCTCACTCGAGCTCTACACGAAGGATGTCCACTTGAGCTCCGAGGCAAAGTTTTGGCTCGGAGTAAGAATCTGTTGACGGAGCACATCCACCATGCTGTCAGAAAAAATTAGTAACGGTGAGAGACCCATCTGAGTAGGACGTATACTCTGATAATATCTCCTCCAAAACTTAATTCCACTACTGATATTATTCTTGTAAAGGTGATCTCTCAGAGTATACGTCCTGCTCAGATGGATCTCTCAGAGTATCCTCTCCGGTTGGGTTGTGTTCTGAGCCATCCATTCTCACACTTAAAATACATATGAATTAGAAATGTGTTTTGTATTTTCGGCGAACCCAGGGATTTGATTCTGTATTTTGTATTTTTGTTTCTGTATTTTGGCTCCAGCTCTATTTGCATTAATCTACGGTACGACATGGTGATCAGAACATAGTCCCTGCAGCCATTCGACTGGCAAGGCAGAAACTATGTAGCCGTAGATAAAGTTGACTGTCCTCCGACCCTTATTCCTCGGCAATGATGATACGACAACCTATCACTATATCTTATATAGTAGTAGATGATGTCTTAGTATTATATTATGTGAGTTCATCTTGATTCTGTTACATTCTTCAGATACTAGATACGATAAGAACATATACTACACCATATGTACAGAACATAGATGATTCACACTAATGTATGCTAGAATGAATCTTGGGTTGTGTTCTGAGCCATCCGTTCTCACACTTGAAGATAAATCAAATTATAACGACGGATATTAGGTTACTCTTCAGGATAATTGATGTCTATTTTATATTAATTTAGTTTGGTCTATATGATTCTTGGATAATTGGTGTACATTAAATTCGTATGTGCATATTTGGTCTATGTAATTCTTGGATAATTGGTGTGCATTATATATTTGGTCTATGGGATTGTTGGATAATTGGTGTGTATTATATATTGGTTTGGTTTATGCATATTTTTGTGAACAGGGAAAGTGATGCAATTTTTTTTCAAAAAAATTCTGAGTTACCAACGGACTAGTGACCGATTAGCGACGGATATTTCCAGCTCCATTTGCATTAGTCTACGGTACGACATGGTGATCAGGACATAGTCCCTGCAGCCATTCGACTGGCGAGGCAGAAACTATGTAGCCGTAGATAAAGTTGAATGTCCTCCGACCCTCATCCTTCGACAATGATGATACGACAACCTATCACTATATCTTATATAGTAGTAGATGATGTCTTAGTATTACATTATGTGAGTTCATCTTGATTCTGTTACGTTCTTTAGATACTAGATACGATAAGAACATATACTACACCATATGTACAGAACATAGATGATTCACACTAATGTATGCTAGAATGAATCTTGGGTTGTGTTCTGAGCCATCCGTTCTGATCAAGCATCTTCCTTCTCCACTCCTCCACCATGGCTCTGAACACATGTGCTCCTCCCTACTTCCCTTCTTCTTATTTGACTCTCTCAGCCACATATGATATCCAGCTCAAGTGTAGAGTCGGGAGAGAAGAAGTGGATAGGAAGAGGAGGGAAAAGCAGCACAGCCGGCGGCATGACCCGGAGGAAGTATAGAGTTTTTCTTCAACATCCGTAGGAGAACTATAAGGATATATCTTTTCACAATATGTCACCTTGTCAAAGACCCTTCATGTGAATATCATGTTATCGCGGTGTCGGAAGACTAATATGTCATAAGTTTTTAAGCCGTGTATTTTGACATAATCCTCCCAACTCTTTCCTCCTATGTAGTAATCTTTCATTATTACATAGCAGAAAAGAGTTTGGAGGATTATGTCAAAACACACGGCTTAGAAAATTATGACATGTTAGTCTTCCGACACCGCGGTAACATGGTTGTCACATTAAGGGTCTTTGACAAGGTGATATATTATGAAAAGATATATCCTTATAGTTCTCCTACGTATGTTGAAGAAAACCTCTGTACTTCCTCCAGGTCATGCCGTCGGCTGTGCTGCTTCCCCCTCCTCTTCCTGCCCACTTTTTCTCTCTCGACTCTACACTTGAGCTGGATATCATATGTGGCTGAGAGAGTCAAATAAGAAGAAGGGAAGTAGGGAGGAGCAGATGGGTTCAGAGCCATGGTGGAGGAGAGGAGAAGGAAAATGCTTGATCAGAACTTGAGGTGGAAAAGTTGTGACGTTGATAGCGTGAGAGAGAGAGAGGGTGAATGGAGGGAGGGAAGTGGCTGCATGCCTTTGGCTCACTCGAGCGGTATTTGTCCCTCTACCCTCATCCCTCGGCAATGATGATACGACAACCTATCACTATATCTTATATAGTAGTAGATGATGTCTTAGTATTACATTATGTGAGTTCATCTTGATTCTGTTATATCCTTCAGATACTAGATACGATAAGAACATATACTACACCATATGTACAGAACATAGATGATTCACACTAATGTATGCTAGAATAAATTTTGGGTCGTATTCTGAGCCATTCGTTCCCATACTTGACAATTAAGCCATTCGACTGGCGAGGCAGAAACTATGTATCCGTAGATAAAGTTGATTGTCCTCCGACCCTCATCCCTCGGCAATGATGATACGACAACCTATCACTATATCTTATATAGTAGTAGATGATGTCTTAGTATTACATTATGTGAGTTCATCTTGATTCTGTTATATCCTTCAGATACTAGATACGATAAGAACATATACTACACCATATATACAGAACATAGATGATTCATACTAATATATGTTAGAATGAATTTTGGGTTGTATTCTGAGCCATTCGTTCCCATACTTGGCAATTAAGCATGTGAAATAGAACTGATTATGTTTAGTTTGTCTTACGATACAGATTTTCACATCCAAATTGAAATGGATTGTTACTTCGTTGATCGTACATGGATGTACTAGCGGATCAATCTCCTGGACCGTAGGTACTTATAAGTATTGACCGTATCGGATTAGTATCGATCTATCGTTTTGGTATGGGCCGTATCGGTTGGTATTGGTCTTAGCGAATTGGTATCGTCCTATCCGATATGTATCGGCCGTATAGCTGGGATTCATATTGGTCTTATCGATTTGGTATCGGTCATATCCGATAGGTATTGGCCGTGTTGGATTATTATATACCATTTCGGATTAGTATCGTAGAAGGTTTAGTAACAACTATACTTGGATTTCTCTCTTCTAGAGCTAGATTACCTTGGATTTCTCTCTTCTAGCTGTACAGTTGTTACTAAACCTTCCACGATACTAATCCAAAATGGTCTATACTAATCCAACACGGCCGATACCTATCGGATATGACCGATACCAAATCGATAAGGCCAATATGAATCCTAGCTATTCGGCCGATACATGTACATATCGGATATAGGACGATACCAATTTGTTAAGGCCAATACCAATATGATACGTCCTATACCAAACCGATAGACCGATACTAATTTGATACACTAGATACTAAGTACATCCGGCCTATACCAGCGGATCTACCAATCACTGCACGATAGGCCCAACGACTCCAGTTACATCTGGTTATTGGTAAGTACATGATTACATAGTAATTCTGTTAGTCTTGTGATACAGATTTTTACTCTCTCATGCTACCAACGTCACAACTTTTCCAGTGCTGCTCCTTCTAATGATGATGAACGCAAAAAACCAACGTCACAACTTTTATAATTTGAGTAAATTTCTTTACCCTATATGAAAATTTCTGTTGTCAGAAAGATGGCTCCTAGGACTCGTCGAGGTGGTGCTGCTAGTCGAGGAAGGGGTCGAGGCAAGAAACCCTTGGAGGTCGACACGGAGGAAGTCTTCGTCGTCAAACAAGAGCCGGTGACTGTTAAGGAGAAGGTGTTACCAAAGGTCGAGGTCAAGGAAGAACCGATGACCATCAGGGAAGAGATTGCTCCCAAGCTTGAAGTTAAGGAGGAGACACCGTCAGAGAGTAGTAGCATCGGGACCGACCCTCCTATCCCTACAGAAGACCTCAACCAGATTGAGCCTTCGTATGCAAAGTGGCTAATAGAATGGTACATGCCTCGATGCAACTATGATCCCTGGCTGTGAGGATTCATCGTCTGACTTGTGGTCTTTATTGAGGCCAAAGTCGATTTTCCTATGTGTTTTGGAATATTTGTGGAAATTTTGGAATATTTATGGGAATTTTGGAATATTTGTGGGAATTTTGGAATATTTGTGCTATGATCGGATTATAACGAAGGATATTAGGTTACTCTTCAGGATAATTGATGTCTATTTTATATTAATTTGGTTTGTTCTATATGATTCTTGGATAATTGGTGTGCATTAAATTCGTATGTGCATATTTGGTCTATGTGATTCTTGGATAAATGGTGTGCATTATATATTTGGTCTATGTGATTGTTGGATAATTGGTGTGCATTATATATTGGTTTGGTTTATGTATATTTTTGCGAACAGGGAAAGCTCTGTAATTTTTTTTAAAATATTCTCAGTTAGCGACGGACTAGTGACCGTTGTGCGACGGATATTACCAGTTTTCGACTACTGTTCGACGGCAAATCCGTCGCTAACTGGAGATTTGAAAATATTTCACTACAACAAATATGGCCTACAATAGCAGTTTTTCTATAGCGTTCAAGTGTCCCCGCTATAGAATGTTATCAACAATAGCATTTTTTCTGCTGTGCTATAAAAATATCTATCTATAACATTTCTTGAATGCTGTAGAATCTATAACATTTTTTTCTTCTGTCACATATGTATCACATGCAAAACATGTGACATGAAGAGTGTGGCAAACCTTCATTTTTCCATATCACATTCATCTCCCTCTGAAATTTTTACCATTCCCTCTAAGTGTTTTCTTCCCCCAAAATTTTCATTTTGGCGCCCAGCCCCATCAGCCCGGTTAAAGTGTTTTCCCCAATTTCTCTTCCTCTCTCACTTCTCCAACACAAACACAAAGACCCTCTCTCTCTCTCTCTCTCTCTCTTTCCTCTCATCTACTCTACCTTAATCTTGTCCGACATCCCGTTGGAGACAACAACTTGCTCTCTATCTCCCCCATCTCCTATTCCATCCACTTCACATCTTCTTCGCAACCGGCGGTCCCCTCCTCGTTCAGTGCCTCCGCCTTCTCCCCATCCCCGTCCCCTTCCCCTTCCTTTGTAACGTGGCTGCGTTGCTGGTCTGCTGAGGGCCTGAATCTATGTCTGTGACCATGCTCTCCCCCTCCTCGCTCTGGCCGCTCTTCTCGTGTACGGTACGGTCTTCTTCTTCTCAGCTCTGGTTCTGCTTTCTCACCGGCTTAGCCACTCTGTCGCCCTTCCGTTTGCTAGACGCCTTGCTCGGGTCGGCAGGCACGGGCTTGGTACCGCCTTTCGAGTCGTGCATCCTCCTGCTGAGGTGGAAGTTCCAGTAGTTCTTGATTCACGCAGGACGTCGTCGGCGCCGCCGTCATCAACGCCATCAAGGTCCTTCATCTCTACCCCTCTATTTTTTCTTTCTTAATTTCTCTATATTTTATTGTCTGCTTTCTGTAAGCCTCATTCAAATATACAGGCGTGGAAGGTGGCTGAGTACGACCTGAGCTCGCTGCGGTGGCTCGGGTCCTGGGCAGCCCCGCTGGGGAAGGACGTGATGGAGGAGGTCTCGAGAGTGCTCCCGCAGGCACAAATTGTTCAGGTATATATATATATATATATATATATATATATATATATATATATATATGGAAGTCGATATATATATGTTGTGAGCATCTGTTATATTCGCTCTTGGTTACTTTAGAAATCCATATTGACACGGATGCGGTACTGAATTTGTTCTGTCCTGATGTATTTCTGATACTTGTCTGACACGATTGATTTTTTGAAATGTGCTTACTTCCTAGTTAGGGATAGGAGAGGATTTTATATGGATATAACCAAGTTCATCAGTACCACGTCACATAGCAAGGGTGCAAGGATAACTTTACAATATTCTATATTATCCAAATTGTATGATAGTTTTTCTCTGAACAGTGCTTAAGTGATGAATTCAATCTGGTCGTGATCAATTAGGAATTTTTTAGATTTTCGCAGATGCTGTATTTTCTTTTTGTTGAAAGAGCATTGGGTTGAGAATTGCAGGGAACTTTTTGACAGAAAAAAAGTTGCACGAAGCTAGAATCACAGAGATAGTGAAAGATTACCGAGAAATTAACACAAAAAAGAACTGTTAGTCAAGCAGACTAGATGACTCAAAATGGCCTCAAAATTTGTTCGTTCGACTAATGGATTACACGAAACTAGATTCACAGAGATGAAGTCCAGTTTACAAAGTGTATTATTCTTATACATGTGAAAGAAGTGCAAGTGGATTGTGTCTAACTCATTCTTTATGGTTCTCATCAGGGGTATGGTCTGACAGAGTCCTGTGGCATTGTATCATTAGAATATCCCAAGGGAGAGACTCTCTAATTTGGTTTGACAGGTCAACTTGTTTCAGGAGTTGAGGGGAAAGTTGTTAGTGTAGACACACATAAGCTTCTTCCGCCTAACCAGCTAGGGGAGCTATGTTTTCGTGGGCCAAAATGATGCAAGGTATATTCATCTTCATCGATGGTTTTTTTAAACACTAACTTTAAAGTTTTATTTAGGATATTTCAATAATATGCAAGCCACTAATTTGACTTTGAAGAAAGGGTGGTTGCACACAGGAGACCTTGGGTATTTTGATGAAGATGGACAATTATTTGTTGTGGATCGGATAAAGGAATTGATCAAGTACAAAGGTTTTCAGGTATCCTTCTGTTCTATAGTTTACTTGAGATTGCATCTTTTATTATCAGTATTTTGACCCGGATGTGCCTTTAGAACTAAATTTTAGTATAGATAAGAAAGCGACGAAACTGATTAGGTGGTTTGATCTTGGCAAGAAAGACTACGCTTTGCATTGCGGCATAGTAGTGGTTAGTGGCACGAGCACTTTATTCGGTTAAATAAAGTGGAACAAACAAAGTGTTGTTAGCGACGAAACTGAGAAACAAAGTGGAACAAACAAAAGCAGCTGCTATTGTCAATTGCCTAGTTTTTATTATTGGGTGGGTTCTCTTTTCAACACCGTATGTAAATATCTTTCTGACTTTAGCCTTATCGAAGGCCCATATCCCACTTTCTATTTGCTTATATGTGCATATATTTACTTGTCTGCAGCATGCTGTTGGATATGTGAGGGAAAATCAGTACTATGGAGCAAGGGCTAGTTTGAATGTGTGGGCACCAAGTGTAACCACTCCATCCGAGTTCAGCCTGTCCCAGTTATGGGTCATCTCCGGATCCTTCAATGGTGATCTTAACACTATTGAAGCAGGATGGCAAGTAAGAAAATTATACATTTATTTTGTTTAATTTATTATCCTTTTTTAGGTATAATAACTTCATTAAAAAATCATCCATATTGGTCAATTCCTTGAAAACATTTTTTTCCAGGTAAGCCCACAGCTATACGGTGACGGTCTTCCTAGGTTCTTCACTTATTGGACAGTAAGTACACATCATCTCGTATTCCCATTCTCAGAGTAGGAGATTTTGAACTAATATGTACGGTTAAAAGAGACAATTCAATAATTGTTATTTCGGAAACATTTGGTGATGCTTAATAGCGAAGATTCTGATTCCTTCTCTCTCTCTCTTTCTCAAATTGGTTCAGAATGATGCATACCAAGAGACTGGATGCTACAACCTCCTTTGCTCAGGATTTGTCCAGACAAATAATAGGATTGCGATCGGAGCAGCTATCTCGCTGAGGTCAACGTATAATGGAAGGCAATTCGATATTAATCTCTTAGTATGGAAGGTTAGTTTTACTAGTGATTTAGATGTTAATCCTTGCTAGTGAATGCAATTAACATAAGTGAAAAGTTTGGTTAATGTGTTAGTATGACAGGTATCCCATCTGATACTGCAGACACGGATACAGGTACTAGGATACTATTTTTTCGTGTCTGTGCAACATAGATGTATTCTTTATCAGAAATAGTAGGGAGATTTGTCACAGACACAAGAGAACATAAAAAAGAGGAGAAGAAAACAACCACATGAGAGCTGAGAGAAACAAAGGTTATAGTTGCACCCACTGGCATAAAATAGGCCCCCCCCCCACTTGGTGATTCATGGATAGTGGTAGACACTGAGACACTGAGACACATGATAAAAAATAGTGTGTCAGCAATGCTGAGGCCCCTCACTGGAGAAAGGTGACTTCACACCAGCCTTTCCAGGTGCTTCTTGGTGCAATTTGCATATGAATATATGTAGCAATAAGAATGAGGAGTTCTGTTCATAACTCCATCACATAGACCAGGAGCTGCGTTGCACAAATACAGACACAATCCGGATAAGGACACACGATACAAACATTTCCAGATGCTTACAATATATATATACACACTTCTGCAACATAGATCAGAGCATAAAATGGCAAGTATATCCCCCCATGGACATAATATAGACTTAATAACTTCATCAACTACATTTCTGTCAAATGCATTAAAGATAGGTTGAATGGTTATTTCGGGTAATGAACTACATTTTGAACTGAACAATGTTGCATAAGCCATACTTGGTTTTTTTTAGAAAATATATTTCATAGAAAAAGAGTTGATTATAAGTAGTATTACAAATGATATTGTAGTTAAACACTTTTCAAAGTATGAAAACTCGTAGATAACAATTATGAAATATAATGGACATATAAGCAAATAGAAAGTTGTTCCAACCAGTCACACTGTGTAGACCTTAATATCAACTTATTAATGTTTATAACTTAAATGTTATCTTAAGATGGTGCTTTGAGCCTAATTTGATGTTGTTAGAAGACATGCCAGGAATCATTATATTTCTCACCCTTATTTTTCTCAATTTCTACAAATATTACAAAGCAAAAAATAAAGTCTCTTTCCTCGTGGCAGGGGAGTGTCAAGGTACTCTAATTATCTCAGAGATTTGATGCAGGCTCTGTCATTCAGCTTGCCTTGTGGAGCTAGGTAACTCAAATATTTTGCGATCTCATCGATGGTTAATACCTATCTAAAGTGCCCATGCTTACCTATTAGAGGGGATTAGGATACTTGTTTATATCAATTCATCTTGTGCAGAGCTAATAGTTGCTAGTAAGTAAAGAAAATATACCTTCTAAAAAAGTTTCAAACTTGTCTTTTTTGTAGATTTATGGGATGAAAGCACTTGTTAAAAGTTTTTTGTCTCCTCAAGTAGCACATGCTAGGCCTCAAATGAAGAAATTCTTAGACATATTGTCAAATATTATTCAAGGGAATGGTACTATGGATGATTTCATCTCCAGGTGTGTCTTTGTAATTTTTAACTTTAGATGCCTCTTAGACATTGCTTTGTTTCCTCAAACATGACTCGCTGCCGTCATCTGTCAATCTTATGATATTTACTTCTGATTTTGATTTCTTGTAATATAATGTGTCTCCATGCTTGCTGCTGAATTAAATGATTCATGATGTAGTTGGAGCCACTTGTTCAGAATAGTCATCTATTCATTGTTCCATAACTGTATAGATTAACTTACAGAAATACAATTTTGAATCTAAAATCCAATTACAATTGTTTAGTAAAAGGTTAATTAGCATTAGTTGGGTCCTATCTCTGTCAGTCTATGGATCTTCATTAGCCTGAATAGAAGATCTGTATTTCCTTTTTTTTATATATTTTGATCTGTTTGTGCTGAAGTAGGTTTTACCAATTTATGGGTTTAAACCCCTTATCACATGTAAAAGTTTATTGTGATCACTTGTCCCCACGCATTTTATAGAGTTGAAGCAACAGAGCTTCTGTTGCATCATAGTTTTTGTGCCAGGAATCTAAGAAAAATGATCCTTAAGAGAGAGCCTACTTGAATAGTCATGCGACAACAAACGATAATCTCACTGAAAAAGATCCTTAGGATACTTGAAGTATGAAATCTAAGTACTCTATTATAAAAACTGCTAGGTATCTGCTAGATCTCTTAGTTCATTTTATGGTGTCAAATATTTCTATCTTTTTTTTTATATCATAATGTGTTTTCTTCTCAATTTTGTGTAGGTTGGCGTATATGTTTTTGATGGTTGTGGATAGATGCTAGAAGGAAAGATGCGATCGAGCTGTTTTTTGGCCTACAGATATTTGTAAATGGAATGGTTTATTTTGGACTACAGATACTTTATAAATGAAATGATTTATTTTGGCGTACAACTACTTTTTCTACGTCTTGAATGTTTTAATAACTACTACTTTTTGTACATCTTGAATGTTCTAATGAAACATTTCATATTTTGGCAAATCTTTACTATATCTTGATTGATCGAAATGTAAGTTGCGATTGAAATTGTTTGCGATTATTGTTATTTATATGTGATACAAAATAGGTTATGAAATATGAAATTCTGTAGAAGATATGAAATAATATAAAATTCTGTAGCAGGTTTATAGCACTCAAAACGTCTAAATTGCTACTATCACGATAGCATATGATGAACGCTATAATAAATCAAATCATTCATCAAACGCTATAAATCATCCACAGCATTCACAAACGCTATAAATAATCCACAGCATTCATAAACGCTATAAGTAGTCCACAGCACTCACGAACGCTATAAACTATCTACAGCGTTCTAGAATGCTATAAAGTATTTACAGCATTCATAAACGCTATAAACCATCAACAGCATACACGAACGCTATAAACCTTCTACAGCATTCATGAACGCTATAATGTTATAGCGTTCACATGTCTGGACATACTATAGCGTGGGCGATCATAGCAGACAGAATATGCTATTGAAGGCTTTCTATAGCGTTCTGTGCATGCTATTATAGGCCATATTTGTTGTAGTGTTTTCAGGTAGCGACGGGTGGTCGACGGAATATCCGTCGGCACAGTTCTGATGGTATACAGTTCGACGAAATAGCGACGACTTTTCCGTCGCCCTTGTTCTGGAAATACCAAGAAGTTCCAGAACATGATCGACAAAAAAGTCGTCCTTATTCCGTCGCTAAACCGTCTTTTGTTAGCGACAGTTGTCGACGGAATAGCGACGACTCATCCGTCGCCATGGTGCTGGAAATGCCTGCCTCTTCCAGAACCTGGTCGACGGATTTTCCGTCAGCAAACCGTCGCTAATCCGTCCTTTGTTATCGACGACGGTCGACAGATTAGCGATGGAACGATACACTCTGATACGCTATTACGACGGTTTACCGACGGAACTTAACGTCGCTATTGTCTAAACAGTTCAGTATTTAATACTTGAAAGGGACGACAATCCGTCAAAAAGTAGTCGCTTATTCTTCGTATTGTGAAGTCGAAATACCGTCGCTAGTCCGTCGCTTGACGACTACGTAGAGACGGACCATTATTAGCGACGAGCTGATTGCCAACGGATTTTTTTGGCCAAAAACCGTCAGTGATCGGTCGCTAATAGAAATTCCCGTCGGACTGGCGACGGATCTGGCCGTCGCTAAATCGATAAATTTTGGTAGTGGCATAGCCTTGGTTTGCCCATGAGTTAAGTTGCGTTGAACGGATTGTGACATAAGTCTAGGCACCCAAATGACTTGGTCGTTCGAAGTCGAATGCGTGCATGGCACGTTTCCACGATGCAAGACTTGATGCAGCTTTGCTCGTGAAGTTGTTGCAAAGTTAAGTAAGGCAAGGACTATAAAATAGGCGTTCATGAGTTGAATAGTCCCACAATCCCAAGGCCCGTCGTATAAAGTATGATTCGGACGGTAGTATTGCGTAGAACACGATTGGCTTAAGGCACGATGCATGGACTTAGCGTTTTAAGGCATGGGCTACGGTTGATTCATTGAGTTTGGAAAAGGGCAAGAAAGAAGTATGCTCGCGGCTATAGGTTGGCGAGGCGGTCTCAGAAGAAAGAAGTATGCTCGCGACTATAGGTCGGCGAGGCGGTCTCAGAAGAAAGAAGTATGCTCGCGGCTATAGGTCATCGAGGCGGTCTCAGAAGAAAGAAGTATTGAACTTGGCCCTGAAAGAAATGGTAACACTAGAGGTAGCATGACTGTGTGAGACGTCAGTTTGAGTCGAGTCTTGCATGGTCATGGACAACTTGTCGACAAGGTGGGTCGTTTCCCTGTACGGCAACCCGGCGGCCACGGGATCGTTGTGGCCGCAATTGGAAACGAGTAATTAGCTGTAATGGGTACGGGTTAGGCGGGGACTTGCAGCGGAGCTAGCTACCTTGCGTTGAAAGGGCACCCGTCTAACAAAAGCTAGAGGAGTCCACGATGGCTCTGGGAGTCAGTGACCAATTCAAATAGATGGGTCGGCACGAGCGGCAATCCGCGTGTGTGCCTTTGGATTTAGTCTAGTTGAATGTGTGTATGGTTGGAACACAAAATGTTTGGGCCTAATGATTGGCTGTAACGTAGGCGGCGTACTTCGGCACGAGATATGACGTCAAGTCTTGAGTTGTCAACATATAAGTTGCATAAGTTGGTTCGAGTTGTCTTGAGTTTAAGTCAGGAAACGCCGCGAGGCAAAGTTGGTCGAGTGACACTTAGTTCACAAGTTGGATGGGTTAGTTGATGATTTAGTAGCGAAGGGCCACGAGGCGGCAAGGGCCGCACGGCGGCGATATGATTGAGTCTCATTTGAGTTGTGAGGCACGGCCTCAACAAGGACTTATAGCACGGTCACACAGGAATGGAGTCTTATCGCATAGTTGCGTTTCTGATTTTGGGCCGTAAGGCAAGTACGACTTGATAGGTTAACGTTGCTGAGTTGACGTTGTTGTTGAAAGCACGAGATGGTCTAGAGACACAAAATAGGACAAGGCGTCGGTCCTAAAACTGATCCTGAGGCAAGAGTAGAAAGACAATCATAAAGGGGGCTATGTTGCACAAAAGTAAATCAAACGTGTTGTTTTTGTATGGGTGGGCGAGGAGCTCATTCCACCAGTATAGTTGAGTACTGACACCCACATAGTTTCATGTGCAGGAACAGGTAGAAGCTCGTGGCACGGAGCTCGCTTGGATGCGTCGAGGCACGGAGTTCCTTGGCGATTCGAAGCGTGCAGCCGCATGGATTTAAGACTTATATGGGACATAATATATGGACGTCGCCTTCCGAAGCATCCGCTGGCTCAAGACATGTATTGAGAGATGAGTGACTTATAATGTGAGAAGAGTGAGCTTGAGTGACTTGTAATCTTGGCCTTGCGCCCATTGTAACCTTTGTTTCAATATCAATAAAAGAGTGTTTTGTAATGACTTGTATTTTGCTTTAAAATTTTTGCTGCTATTGTTTAATGTCTCTGTATGGGACTTCTGTGCGACGACCCCGTCGCAGCCGCTGAAATCAGCCGTTATGGAATCCGCCTTGCACGAGCACAATCTAGGCTCGTGCGGCATCACGCCTTAGCGAGGACGATCGCTCCTATGGGAGCAGGGCGTGACAATATGAGACTTGCTTTGACTTTCTGGTGCCTTTGAAAGAACTCTAGGGTTGCCGATCAGGAGGACGCCGAAGTTGAAGATTTTGATAATTCTGTGGATCTTCTTCTCCTTGTCGATCCTCTTGTTGGGGGGAAACCTCTCCTATTTATAGGAAAGAGGGGCACATATGTGATGTGTTTTAGGGTTTCGAGATATGAAAGAATCTGCCGTCCTTGTACGGTACGGGCTTCTGTGGCGCTGACACGTGGCGGGTGCTGAGATTCCCCTCAAACGAGATCTCTGGTGGTTATCAAAATAAACGAAGGAGGTGACACGTGGCGCATGTCGATTTGCTTGTTAGGATGTAGTCGAGCAAATCTTGAGATTTCATCTCAGATTTAGATTCTGTATAATCTTCGCCCGAGATTTAAATCAATCTGCATTTATCAACTTGATCAATCCCAATTCTATCTTTGAGAGATACGGTTTAAGCAAACCAATTGGGTGGGACTGTGCTGTCTGTGCTTTAGGCAAGGCTGGCTGCGTTTCTGGGGTGATGAGTAGACTGTGCTTCTGGAGATGACATAACCTCTGTGTTTTAGGGCGATAAGTGGATTATATTTTGAATACAAAGGGGCCTCTATGCTTTTAGGGGCAACGGGTAGGCTATTTTTCGGGCAAAGTCACTGTGCTTTAGGCGACGAGTAGGTTGCACCTTCAGATAGACCATTTTACTGTACTTTAGAGTAGCAGTCGGGCTTGTGCTGTTGGCAAACAGTGTCTTCCAAGTCTCTGACGAAAGGTAGTTAAGCTTCTGGGTCGGAGCAGAGTGCTGCACCATTAGAGTTGAGGTGGTATGAAAACATCACCAGTCTGTGCCTAAGGTTGGCGCAGGAATGTAGCTGCGCCTCTGAATTGAAGGCTTTGGTTTTGAAGTCTTCTTTTAAAGGGCAATGAATGACTGCTCCTTAATGAACGACTCGCTCTTAATTTCTACTGCTATTTGGGGAATTTTAAGGGGTCCTAGGATAGTCTAGGACTTAGTCGAATGAACTTTATTTAATGATGTTCATCGTGCTAAGTCCTAGGTTCATCCCATTAATATGGAAATTTTGACCGTCGGCCATGTGGCCTGTGTTTTGGACCACTCACGCCCTATATAAAGGGGGAGTTTCTTCGGAAGAATCACGTCTTCTTCCTGGCACCCATCACCACTATGCTGGGACCAGACTTAACATCGAGCGGCGATTGGCCTTGCCTAAGTCGAATTTTGGTTGAGGATTCCTTCGTTCATAGGGTCTATGCATTCGTAGAAGAACTGTTGATGAGTCTTGGAACGTGCTGGAACGCTTCTCATGAGGAGTTCGAACCTGGACGACGCCTTGGAGGTCTTCGAGGTCGTGATGACCTAGCTTGTGGGTGGATGGCCAGCCCGAAGAGGCACAAGTTGTGCTCTGCCCTGTCCATTCTGGGCTTTTGAGACCTTCTGTGCCTTCTGGAAACCCGGGCCAATTGCTGCTTCAGGAAGTTGCTCGCTTCAGTCGAGTAGCTGATGCGCTTTTGGAGGTTGCGCCCACAAGAAAGTCAGAATATGCTTCAATGGGGATCAATCTTCCAGTATGCGTACCGAAAAGAAGGAGGACTGCGCTTTGACGAAGACTAAACCCCTTGTAGACTCCTCTAGGCTTTGCTGAATCTGTAATCGATCCTTTGTATAAGAAGTACGATTAGTCTTTTACGTATAGCCTTGATGAATCTGTACTAGATCTTTGTAGGCATAATAATAACAAAACTTCTTTTCGTATCTTCTATTGTCTTTTTAATACTCGGTCTGCGCCTTTGTATCATCTATGCTACGGTGGAGGAATGTTATCAGCTGAGATTTTTCATGCTTCTACAGTGTCCTATGGTCAATCGTGTCAATGGACAAGTCAATATGCACGCAATACCTAATGTCAATACTTGGTGTCATCATCATGACATCGGTACCCATCTATAAACGGACACTAAGTATCGACGTCCCTAAGTCATGCAATGCTAATCAAAATAAACAACAAGATAGAAAATGAAAACGATCTCTAACCACGGCAAGGCATAGTTGCCTGTAACTACTGTCTGCGAGTAGGCCTGAACAACTCTGATGTCCTTGTTAATCCCTCCAAGCTCATCTATAATAATACATATATTTAATATTCTATACCATCATATCATATGTCTACTAGTTGCCATAATCGGTGATACACACTATATTTAATATATAAGTACCGACTCCTCTCATGAATAATTTATAACTATAATAAAATAATATATTTAAATTATGGAAATTATTTATAAATACATATATATTACCAAAGTTATGTTTTCAATGGTGAAACTATGTCACAAGAGTTCCTATATCAATACCACATGTGGATACCACAATTCGACCCATTAATTTAGTCCCAAAATAATAATTAATTAAAATTATTAAATTTTTAAAAATTCCAAAAATTAGTTAAAATAGTATTTATAATATTAAACCTTGCACAACATATAGTTTAATATGGATTCATGGAGTATTAACACTTTTAGACACAAAGAAAACAAAATTTTTTGGAGTTGGAGGATACGGCAAATGTCATAAATTTTTTAAAATAGCAACCAAATGTGAAACTTAACAAATAGATATGCTCGAAAAGCTCTCAATGTCAAGATTCTGAATAAAAATATTAAATGTATGAAAACTGAGCTTAGATAGGTGAAAAATGGCTCGCAATAGAATTCGTCGATTCTGGACACTCGTCGTAGAATCGATGTCACGGGCAAACTGCTTTGAACTGTGTGATCGAGCAAACAGAGATTGGAGTAGACACATAAAGCTAACTCTCAGTTTTGGTTTGAGGAGAAACGGATGAGAAAAAGTGGGTGAAACCTTGTCTACAAAATGACTAACCTGCTGTGATTTTTCAGACTTCGATTCGGCGACGTTTTGGCCCTAGTAACGTGTCGTGCACCTCTCTAACGGACGCAAATTTGCTCGTATAGTTTCTAGGGTAGAAGAGAACATCGAGGAGGTCACGAGAGTGGTGGTGGATGGCGCAGAAGTCGAGGAGAAATTAGATTTTGTGAAGAAAGGAGATCGACTAGGGTTTCGGGTTTGGGGGTTGTGGTCGCGAGCAAGTAGGGCCTACGTGGGGTGTTGGCGGTTATGAAGAGAAAGGAATAGGTTAGGGTTTGGTTGTTATTTATATTATTAGGGCATAGGCTTTGGTTTGATCTAATTTGGATATGATTTGGTTCTCCAAAGTATACTATTAGTAATAGGTTTTCTAATTTGGATAGTGGTTTGACCAAGTCAAAGATATAAGGGAATATTGCATATGGCTGTAATTTAATCTTTAAAATTCCCTTAAATACATGTATACTTGGTTTTGGTAATCCTAGTTAGGCTCTAACTAGTAGGGTTGACTAGGTTAGGGTCCGAGTAACATTACTAGTCAAATTGGACCCGAAAATTAATTTAATGAGTCTCATATGCCATTTGTAAATAAGTAGCACATGGGAACTCGATTGGATGGTACACCCTAGGCATGTGCATAGTACACTCAAAATGGATTAATACCATATATATATTGGGTCATACGGCTTCGATCTATGTCAAGTCCCGAAATCAAATTGGAAGTTGGCCTAGAATCACGATAAATGATCAAATTGGCCTAAGTTGACCTGAAGTTGCACGAAGTCAAAAGAATGTTGAACAGAAAATTTGGATTGGACATGATATATCAAACTGAAGGTGGACAAGTCTAGAATTCAAATATATAATTAGATTTGACAATATTTGTTGTGCTTCAAAAATCAAAGCTATGGTAAACTACTAACATATCCATTATTGATTTTAATAAATTAAAATATCCATATAAAATAATTAAAATAATTAAAAATAAAATCCAAAAATCAAGGGGCTTACATTATGTCCCTTTAAGGACCTGGTAATCTCTCCAGGTGTGCGTTTTCTTGACTTTCCGTAGGTGTTCTAGCCAAGGCCATGATCTTCTCCTTCCTATCGAAGATGACATGCTCTTGGATCATGTTTGTCGCTTGTATTCTTCATTTTGTTATTTTCTTCTTTCTAGCTTCATGTTGATAGTGGATTTATCTCCATCCATCAGTTTGTTTAAATGACTATCATAAATGATTAAGGAAAATCTTTATTCTTTTATTTTGTGGATGAGATTAGTTTTGCCATGATTATACTGTATTTACAGCTTACGTATATTTATTATACGACTGGCATGTTTACGTACTTAGTCCTACGTATTTTGGGACTGGGCTTTACACAAACTCAAATTTGAATTTGGATTTTGGAGTTATTGATCAAAATTTTAAGATTTAGGAAATTATCACCTATCTTTTTTGAGTTTATACACTTATAGTTTTATGGTAGAATTTGATGGTGATGTGTTGTCATGTGAGATCTTCTAAAACATATCCGTGATTTTACCTTCCTAGTTATCAAAATTGTGAGTATCTAAATTGCCTATTTGCGTTTAATGTCGTTTTTTCTTCTCGTCCAATAATCTGATCATGTTTTCTTATCGAAAAACTTTGTATCTCCTCAAATCTACCTACCCTAGTTATTTCTTAATTTTGAGGACAAAATTCTTGTAAATTTGGTAGGATATAAACCCCCTAAAATTTTACTATATATTTTTTATTTTTATATTTAATTTTTTGGGTATTACACGTCAAGTGCGAATACGTAAAGATGTAAATACGAGTATAGGTACCAATTTCAAAAATAATAATTATGTAAAAAATTTGTATTATTGCGAGCGTGTACATGAAAATAAATTCATGGAGATGTTGTAAAAGTTTTGATTTTTGAAAAGGTTATGTGGATTTATATTTTTATTAAGAAAAAGTATTTTTAATTCATTTGAAATTATTTTTATTTACTTATAAAAAGGGATTTTAAATATTTATTGTGATTTAAATTGGAATTTGATTTTATTGGATAGTTTTGAATAATTTTAAATTAAAGATGAGAATTACCTAGTTTTAAATTTGGATAGATTTTATTGAATTGGTTTTAAATCGATTTAAATTAAATGTACGATTTATCTATTCCTTCTCTAACTAGGAGCCTCCACCTCCTATTTAAGGGGAGTTCATTTGCTCTTTTTCCTAGAAATCTCATAGCCCAAAATTTACATCCACCAAAGTGTCCGTGCACCGTGTCGGTGTCCACCTTCCTCGTGTCAGCCATGACGGCCTCGAGTCCGACCCCGGGTGTCTTTCTACTATATTGTATAGATTACATATACATATTTTTCTATCCTTATATTCGACATGCTAGACACGACCCCAAATACACAAATTCTGTGTCGGAGACATACGACACAATCGAACCCTCAACTAGCCCTAACCCTAAGCCATCAAGCCGTCGACCTCTTCCACACGTCCGGCTAAGCCCCCGCAGCCATCTACAGCAGCCGTCGCCAAACCCCTCACCCCGTTCCGACAGAACCTACCGTCGTCACTAGCAGCTCTACGACCACCCCCACCATCCTCATCGCCACCCACCGAGCCACCTTCATACCACCACAACGATCAGCATCACCACCAACACCGTCGTTCCCTCCGACAGACCACCTCGACAACCCCCTTCCTCATTGTAACCAACCCCTGCCCCCACCACCTGTGCCCTCACCAGTCACCACCTGGCCCTACTAGACGTCGCGGCCTCAGATCTGGCCAGGACTCCGGCTAACCACCTCCTTTCCTCTTTTCCGACAACCCTTTCCACCGACAAGGCATCCATCAAAAAAATATCAAAACCCTAGCTTGACCAAAATAGCTCCTTTTCGACCCCAACCCTCCATCTATGCCACCATGTCGAGCTCCAACTCGCCACTGCTGTGCTTAGTCGTCTCCTCTAGCGGTGAGCTCTGTCCAACTGACCTCCGACGTAGCTCATCCGTACCTCGTCCAGGCGACAGAGTCGTCGCCACTACCTCGACCGTGCCACGCTCCTCCCTCCGCGTCGGAGAACGGTGCTATGTCTTCTTCCCTCCCAAACGTGGTGAGTTCCCCCGTCCCTCCGCTCACTTTTCCCTCTTCCCCCAGTTCTTCTTCTTCTTCTTCTTCTTCTTCTTCTTCTTCTCTCTCTCTCTCTCATCTTTCGTTCCCTAAAACCCAAATATTGGGGACAACAGCTTCTGTTGCTGTTGATATTCTTGTTATCATTTTATTATTATTATTATTTGTATTATTTATTAAAATATTGGTTATACACTATATAATAGTTATATAATAAATACATCTATAAAATTATAAATATTATTATTATTATCTTTATAAATGTAGTACCATTAGTATCAAATTTTTATACTTTTTTTATTGATTAAATATATACAGTAGATAATTTACTAAAAGCTATTTTTGTAAGAAAATATTATGGGCTATATTCTATCTATTTGAAATATATTATTTGAAAAAAAATGTAATTTTAACCCTAAAAATAATTTTATGGATTTACAAAGTATTATCTAAATATATTTTGAAAAATAAAATGTAGATTCCAAATTATAAATATCTTTCAATTATTTTTATAGTTATCTAAAAATATTTTAAATAAATAAAATATAGTTTTCGACCTAAAACTATATTCTTAGAAACTTAGAATTTTAGCCTAAATAAATTTTCCATATTTTCAACTATTTATCAAAAATTATTTTTACTAGTAAATTAAGTTTTTAAATATTACAAATATTTTCTAAAAATAGTATAAGTTGTTTTTGCGAATTTTCCTCAATTATTAATTCTTGATCATGGTTGATCGTATTTCCTATTCTCTTGAGAAACTGAGCTTCTTTATGTCGATCCTAGCTATGTTCTGGACACGATGGAACACTCTGTCCCATTATCGGAGGCCATCTTGTAAAGTTGTAACACTGAAGTCAATTTTGTGCCATCATGATTATCGCACCACACCAAGTGTAGTGCCCCATCCCTATATCGTACCCTGTTTTCGTCCACGGGGTGCGTGAGAAAGGAACACTATCACTACTGATTCAGTCGGAATCAATAGATCAGGATTGATTGAATCGGTCGAACGAAAACGATTGAATTAAGATCCTTTTTTCATTATGGAAAGGCTTCTACGGAATCAAGTCCCATATTCAGCGGGTTGCGCCTCATGGATGGACTCAACGGCTGAGTCGGGAGAGACCTCCCGTTGCTCTGCTTTTCATGTCGTACTTGCTCTTTGGCTTTGGTTTTTTGTGTATGTGTTTCCGTAAATATTTTCGATAGTTTTCATGGCTTGCATTTTTGAACTTCGCATTCGTATTGAACTCCTTCAATGGCATAGTGTTCTAATCAGTTGCTTATGCGATTTCAGGTGATCGCATAGGCGCCGTCTAGCACAACCAATGGGTCTCTCGCCTCAATCAAACAATTAAGGTGAGTGGCTGACCCTTCTCCCCTCAACCCCTCTTTTCTCTAATGAATTGATGATACCAACATATGTTATGCTAGATGTAAATGCAATGACACAAAGGCTTATTCCAATAAACTGTTCCACGATATCTCACGTATACGGGCAATAGAGTTGCTTATCATATAACTGTTGCGTGCTTGCTTAATACCATGCTATATAGTATTGTGCTAAGCAAAGAATGAATCGATTAAATGAATGTCGCAACGATACTATGAAATGTGCTGTGAATAACTTGTCAACTTAGCACGCTCATTGACAACTTGTGCACAAGGGCGATTGTTTCTTCGGACGGTATCCCGTGAACACGGGACTGATTCGGCCTAGGAAAAAATGGGTAACTATGCTGGATGCATACCACGGTAGGCAGTGGCTTTCAATGGGGCTCGCTACCTACGCTGAAGGACCTCTATCTTACCAAGCTATATGTCCAAGATGGCTCGTCATGTCAGTGACCTTCACAATTGCACTTTATTTTATTCATCATTATCAATATGACAGGAAAGAACATGGTAAGCTTTATATTACAACGGCACGCTCTGCATAGGTAAGAATCATCGTTGTTATGTTATTGTGCCTTTCAAATGCTTTTATGAATTGCTTAGGATGGCTAGAAAGTTCACCAATATATCGCCTGTTCACATAATTCTTGAAACAAATATGAGCACGGGATTTAATTGGCCATCCACCAGTACTCGTGTAATGTACTGACCCTCGCTCTCCACAGATGCACTAAACCAGGATAGCGTTCCAAGGATCTGAAGGCGACGCTATAAACATTTTAAAGCCTTGCTAGCGCACGAAGGCAATTCTACAACATTTGAAGACTCTGACCAACACTGTGCCATGTCGCATCAACTCTCACCGATCCCAGGTCCAAGTGAGTGATTTTGTTGCTTTGTATAAAGGGATGCAAATGAATGGAATGACTATCTCATCAAAGTCAGTTTGTAAGCCCATACGGCCTCTTTTTGTAATCGAGTCTGTAAACAAGTTTATTATCAATGAAAGACAAGTTCCTTCTATACCAAAGTGTTCAATTTCTCTGTGTACTGGATTTGAAATTTTGTGTTTTAGATAACCTTATGATAATGCCTTGTGCGATCGCAACTTAGGTTCGTACGGCATCACACCCCGGGGACGACTATCGATTCTACGAAATCAGGACATGACATAATGGTATCAGAGCACGGCTTTATGTCCTTTGGCCTTCCGTTTTGAGACTCGAACTCTTGATTCCGTGTTGCTGAGATAAGTTATTCCATACACGTGAGTCCGTAATATTTTTTGAGACTAATGTGAGTTATTTTCAAAATCCCAGAGGGTGCAGCAGTAAACAAAGAGAGTGCTTCGAGCAGCTCGAGGGTCGGACCCTCTAACGGTACTATGGAACGGATGTTGCGCATGTTGGAAATACAACAATGGCAAGCTGAGGAGAATCAGCGCCAGAATGAGTACCATCGACGGTAGGTTGAGGCACGCCAGACCCAGTTCGAGAACCGATTTGAGGCCCAATTCAAGTTACAGCAGAAGCAGCTTGATACTTTTCAGCAAATAGTCGAGACAGTTGTAGCCAATAACAATTCTGCGATGAATCATACCGTAACTGAGCCTGCGGTCCGACCGATTGAAGCCGAACCTGAGGTACCCGAGCATCCACCTGCAGCACCAATAAGTTCCAACTTTGAGTGTCTAAATTTACGAAGAATTGTCACACTTCTTCAACGGTACCGAAGATCCCTCTCAGGCGATCGACTGGTTGGAGGAGCTTGAAGTCACATGTGCTCAACTTCAACTTCGACTGAACGCACACGATTGGTGGGCCGTGCAAAAACGAGCACTCCGACGCGATGATGAAATGACGGTGATTACTTGGGCCACCTTCCGAAAGGGGTTTGAAATTGAATACCTTCCTGCAGCCGTTCGACAAGAAAATGAGAATGAATTTATGCAGTTGAAGCAAGGGAATATGACGGTACGGCAGTATGCAGCAGAGTTCAACAAGTTGGCCAAATTTGTTGGAGCATTCGTGCCAACCACAGAGAGTCGCGCTCGACGGTTTGAAGTAGGTCTGGGGCCCGCTATTTCTGCCCACGTGTCTGTTCTGGAATACAAAATGATGGGGGAGTCTCTCAATCACGCCCTCCGTCTTGAACGCCAATACCCTCCAGTCGCTACCGTCGATGTGCATACCTATAATCACAAGCGCCCTAGCCATGTAGGAGGTAACAACATGAATAAACGTCCAAACAACGGGCACCAGGGCAGATATCAGGTGCGGAACCAGGGACCTCACTGTACCACATGCAACTGGAATGGACATCTTGCCGTCGATTATGAAGTTCATGATGGTGGATGTTTCATCTGCGGGAAAAGGGGTCACTTTCGTAGAGATTGCCCGAACCGAAGAAGAAACTTGAACGTACCTCAGCATCAATAGCACCGTCTGGGGAATCAAGTTCCAGCACCTCGAGCACATCAGCCCGCACCGCAGAATGGCTACGACCGTCGCCCCAAAGCCTAAGGGCACATCTATGCCATGACTCATGATGAGGCGTTCGCCTCTGTTACAATCATGACAGGGATATTGCTTTTCAATAATAAACCTGTTTGCTTTCTGTTTGATTCAGGTGCCACATACATCTTTATATCGGCGAACTTCGCCATTGAACACAAATTTCCTATCTAGGCCTCAATCTTAGTGTTAATATCCCGTCGGGCACGCAACTACTTACGCAAACATCCTGTAGAGACGAAATCATATGTATTGGAGGTAAACTGGTGTATCTTGATGCGATAGTTCTAGATATTAAGGACTACGACATCATACTGGAAATGGATTGTCTCGGCACTTACAATGCCACTATCGACTGCGTAGGAAAGAAGGTCACCTTTCGCATACCTGGGATGGCCAAATTTTGCTATTCATGTGGTGAAGCGTCATCGACATGCATGATGATCTCAGCAATATCTGCTCGAAGGATGTTGTATTTCGAATATGAAGGCTATTGTGGCAGAATTTCTAGACATGTTTTTGGGCAAGCTACCCTGTCACGACCCGCACCCAATATAGGGGCACGAGAAGTGGGTACGTCCAGCCTACGCCGCACTGTCGACGGTAGAACGCTGTTCTAGGTCACATACATCTAACAATTATAAGGTGCCTGTACAATATATACTCTTCGAAGGGAGGACAATACAGAAATGTACAGCTCAATCACAACTAAGGTAGAAGTACGATAAGATAGATAGATAGATAATGAAAATTATCAAATGTGATACAAACAGGAGAAGAAGTCTAAGTGTCTAAGATAACATCTCCACAAACATCCAGAATAAGAACAAGATCCCAAATATAACATAAATGTATCCAAATAAGACAAGACATCAAAATAAGATAGAAGTCTAAGCTATCTAGCCTAAACTATAGGGGTGACATCCTCTACTACTGATAGATCCTACTGGAGGTCCAAGTCGCAGGTGTCATCTATGGAAGCTCCATAATAAGTAGGGCAAAGGTCCTCGTCATCCTCTGTAATATTTTTAACAGGTCCAGTCAGGACAGAAACAAGCACAAAATCTCAATAGTTCATATCAAGGCAGGAATATAAAGCATGCAATAGAGTAAAATACATAAAATGCTGAAAAAAGTACATGTAGTAAAAGAGAGAACTGTAATGTAAATAGCTGCTGTAAGTAGAGAACTATCAGTGACTAGTGATTTAGAGTACAAAATAGACATATGAACGGCTTGAATTTGTACATGATTACACAAAAGAGTTTGTACAATGACTACTTTGGAATTGTTCACATGACTGCTTCTACTCCTCCGTACCCTAATCAATACACAAGGATCCAGACAAGTTATGTTATTGTACAATATTTCACATGAGGGCCCATAAATGGGTGCACATAAAGGTATATATGAGGGCTCTGTGAACATGAGAGTACATGAATCACAAGAGTGTACATGAATAGTGAAAGCACATGAGTACATGATGAAAGTGAAACGCACATGACATGATGTACCCGATGCTCCCGAGGGGGATAACATCTCAGTGTAAAGATCCATATAGTACTAATCCGTGTTAACAACGTGACAGCAGCAAGTAAAGTAATCTAGAGTAAGAATATAAATCCTAACAAGTATGAAATGATCAGAGAATGTACTCTCCTGATATCCTGAGTATCTGGTAAGCGTAGATATCCAGACAGAGTAGATGAGTCCTATTTAGAGCAACACATGTCACAACATGTCCAGAATGGTAATACTGAACTTTACAATGCATTCTATATGAATTCTAGGTCATTCTAGACTAAAGTCAACTCTTGGTCAACTCTAGTCAACTACACTAGTCAAACTAGGTCAACTAAGCTATACTAGGTCCAATCCTAGTCCGACAAGTCTCACTAAGCCTAACCAAGCTTAGGCTAGCACTCAAGCACAAACACAAGGCCAACTCAAGCATTACACACAAATACAATATATATAACACACAAGGTATATATATAATACACATATATGGCTATTGCCTATATTACAAGGCAAGGTACAAAATCATATATGCATAAAAGAGGGGGGGTGAGTGACACATGAATGTGAATATGGCATAGGGCTTAGTGTAATCAGACAAGGGGGTTAATGTGTGTGTGGTGTTAAGAACATGACGTGAGTATCAATTGTAAAGTGTAAGTGTCAACAAGTGTCAAAGTAAAGGATGTATGTATATAAATGTAAATATGTGTAGAGGGTGTGTGTGTATCTTAGTCAATTGTGTGTGTGTGTAAGTGAAACAAGTGTGACAGTGAGTGGTGTGTGTGTGTGGACAGTGAGTAGGAGTGTGTGTGTGTGTGTGTTATGTGACAGGCAACAATGAGTGATAGTGAGGGGTTTATGTGTGTGTACAGGCAGCAGGTTATAGAATGTATGTGTACAGTTGTGTAAGAGTATAGCAGAGGGGGTATCATATAGTGTACAGTGAGTGGTGTGTTAGTGGCATGCTAAAGTGTTCTCAGTTTGCATAATTAAGTGCAACATTCAACCTAAATTTAATTTTGTATATTCATATATCAACTCAGGTTTTCACAAACTAATTTCAGGTTTCTATTGAGTTTTCAGGTTTTCCTCAAACCTGAGAGTATATTCTCAGGCAATATATGTCAGTTGAAATCAATCTCAGGTAAGTCATTAAGATCTTAGTTTTCCATTCAAAACCCAATTCTATATTCAACTCATTATCAGTTTTCATTTAAAAAAACAGTTTTCATGTATCAGCGAACTCATGTTCACATTTCAGTCTATATACATATCATTACAGTATATATATAACCTGCAAATTCATATTTAAACATTTTAAAATTAACTAAAACATATTAAAATCCATTTGAATACACTGTACAGCATATGAGTATTCAGAAATTTATTTCGAATCATCAAATTGAAACCCAATATCATGTAAAACCCAAAATCAGTATGTGCAGAGTGTTACCCATATATTTACGTGTCAGGGGGTTCATTCCGTGTCTAAAAATCAGGACACGAAGTGTCCAAAAGTCAAAATCCAACAGTGTCAGAAACTGTATTCAGCACAGTCGCGTGCTGAGGTGCAGAAAGAAAATGGACACGACACGTGAGTCCTCATGTCTCATGGTCATATCCTAGGGTAGACTAGGTCTAGGGTTAGAGGATCGACACTCTATATCGAGTCCAAGATATGACTATGTCCGAGTCGAAAGCCGTATCAGTCGACAAAAATCGATAGGCCGGTGCAGTGAGAAATTAGTGCGATCGAGATTTCCCTCGATCCACTTGACGAGGTCGACTCAAACTTTGTGTACATGCTATCAGTGCTTGCCTGCAACCACACACCAAATTTTAGGTGTCGAGGTGTCGTATCGTGTCCGCTAGGACACACGAGTAGCAGGGCACCGAACACACTGCTCGTGTTGCGTGTCCATGTCGATTTTGGACACGGACATGACACGAAAGTATGCTCAGTCCTCACGAAAAATGATACATACCTATAGATCTACAATTTTCTAAAATTAGTTTTTGAAAACAGCAATAAAAACTTTATTGAGGCATTTTAACAAACACCTAGTGAACGATACGTGTCCGATACGGACACCAAACCAATTCTAATTCCTACCAAACTTCACCTACACCTAGGGGACACCTAGATGGATGCATCTATGGAAAGAAATCACGATTTAGAGGTGATTTGAAGGGATTACCTATAGAGAGCCAATCTCCAAGAAAAGCCCCAAATTGTGAAGTCTCCTTCCTCAAGCAAAGTCCAAATGATCTCTCCTCCTTGCAAGCTAGCCTCCAACAATCTCTATTCTAGATTTAGATCGAAATGCAAAAGATTGGGATCAATTTGGTGGAGGATTGGTGAGATTTGACAATTTGGGGAAGAAATTAGGGTTTCTAAAAGGGGGTGTTCTAAAAGAGGCAAGTGGTCATGTAGAGATATTATATAGGCTGAAATTAGGTCATTCTTGGGCTGTTGTGACTGGCCATATAGAGAATTAGGGTTAGGGTTTCATATGAATGGGCTTTGGGCCAAGATCATTAGCTAGCTAGCTCAACCTTTTAGCCAAAAGTCCAATACACTAAACACCCAATCTCTCCATGAAACTTAGCCACACTCAAGTCAACTAAGACCAACTTAAGTTAGATTAGGGTCCCACACCATGCTAACTAAGTCACCAAAGTCAAAGTCAAACTCTAGGCTAGTCTCTAAAGTCACAAGTAGCAAAAGTCAAAATCATAACATCAATGCAATAAATAATTCACAAAAATCAAAATGACCAAAATACCCTTGGGCAAAAATATAGAAATAAATTACCCTAATCAAAATGACTAAAATACCCTTAAAGCAAGGGAATATGACGGTACGACAGTATGCAGCAGAGTTCAACAAGTTGGCCAAATTTGTTGGAGCATTCATGCCAACCACAGAGAGTCGCACTCGACGGTTTGAAGTAGGTCTAGGGCCCACTATTTCTGCCCACATGTCTGTTCCAGAATACAAAATAATAGGGGAGTCTCTCAATCACGCCCTCCGCCTTGAACGCCAATACCCTCCAGTTGTTGCCGTCGATGTGCATACCTATAATCACAAGCGCCCTAGCCATGTAGGAGGTAACAACATGAATAAACGTCCAAACAACGGGCACTAGGGCAGATATTAGGTGCGGAACCAGAGACCTCACTGTACCACATGCAACCGGAATGGACATCTTGCCGTCGATTATGAAGTTCATAATGGTGGATGTTTCATCTGCGAGAAAAAAGGGTCACTTTCGTAGAGATTGCTGGAACCAAAGAAGAAACTTGAACGTACCTCAGCATCAGCAGCACCGTCCGGGGAATCAAGTTACAGCACCTCGAGCACATCAGCCCGTACCGCAGAATGGCTACGACCGTCGCCCCAATGCCCAAGGGTGCATCTATGCCATGACTCACGATGAGGCGTTCGCCTCTGTTACAATCGTGACAGGGATACTGCTTTTCAATAATAAACCTGCTTGCTTTCTGTTTGATTTAGGTGCCACGTACAACTTTATATCGGTGAACTTCGCCATTGAACACAAATTTCCTATCTAGGCCTCAATCTTAGTGTTAATATCCCGTCGGGCATGCAACTACTTACACAAACTGCCTGCAGAGACAAAATCATATGTATTGGAGGTAAACTGGTGTATCTTGATACGATAGTTCTAGATATTAAGGACTACGACATCATACTGGAAATGGATTGTCGCGACGCTTGCAATGCCACTATCGACTGCGTAAGAAAGAAGGTCACCTTTCATATACCTGGGATGGCCAAATTTTGCTATTCATGTGGTGAAGCATCGTCGACATGCATGATGATCTCGGCAATATCTGCTCGAAGGATGCTGTATTTCAAATATGAAGGATATTTGGCGTCCATTCGAGACATATGATAGAATGATACAAATACGGGTCAGATCGACGTTATGGCTTAATTTCCAGACATGTTTTCGGGCAAGCTAGCCGGCATGCCACCTGATCGATAGATCGAGTTTACCATCAACACATTCTTCGACACCCGATCGATCTCCAAAGCTCTATACAGAATGGCCCCTATAGAGCTCAAGGAACTCAAAGTGCAGTTGCAAGAGCTGCTCGACAAGGGATTCATACGGCCTAGCATCTCACCATAGGCAGTGCCTGTATTGTTTGTCAAGTAGAAGGATGGCTCAATGCACCTTTGCATCGACTACCACGAGCTAAATAAGGCCACCGTATGGATGACCTGTTCGATCAGTTACAAGGTGCGTTAGTGTTTTCTAAAATTGATCTATGCTCGGGTTACCATCAACTCAAGATCAAGCCGGACGATGTGTCGAAGTCAGCCTTCTGCACTCGATACGACCATTACAAGTTCATGGTAATACCGTTCGGCCTAACGAACGCCCTCGCTGCCATTATGGATTTAATGAATCGGGTGTTTCGACCCTTCCTCGACAAGTTTGTAGTAGTCTTCATCGACGATATACACGTCTACTCGAAGGATAAGCGGCAACACGCTGAGCACCTACATACCATACTTCAGACCCTTTGGGAAAATTAGTTGTATGCGAAGCAGAGCAAGTGTAAATTCTGGCTGAGCAGCATATCATTCTTTGGGCATATCATTTCTCCTGAAGGCGTTGTCGTCGATCTGAATAAATTTAAAGCCGTTGTTGATTGAAAACGGCCTGCATCAGTCGACAAGATTCGAAGCTTCCTAGGCTTGATGGGATACTACAGACGGTTCATAAAGGACTTCACGAAGCTTGCAGTGCTAGTGACTCACCTCAGTTAAAAGGGAGTCGTGTATGAGTGGTCGAACGACTGCGAGGCTTCTTTCCAAGAGCTAAAGCAGTAACTCATTTCGGCCCCTATACTCGTACTTTCGGATGGGGTAGAGGGTTTTCAAATCTTCAGCAATGCTTCAGGCTAGGGCTTGGGATGTGTACTCATGCAGCGAGACAAGGTGATATCTTTTCTCTCGAGACAATTGAAGCCGCACGAGAAGAACTATCCTATACATGACTTGGAGCTAGCGGCGATTGCGTTCGCGTTAAAACTGTGGCAACACTACCTTTATGGTGTGGCGTACGAGATTTATATGAATCACAAGAGCCTCAAGTATCTCTTTACTCAGAAGGAGTTGAACTTGCGACAAAGATGTTGGCTTGAGCTAATCAAAGATTATGACTTGATTATTGACTATACACTGGGTACAGGAAATGCTGTGGCAGACGCTCTGAGTCGAAAGTATATTGCCTCACTATTCATCGAGAGCAGATTGCTACGGGACCTAGAAGAGATGGACATTAACCTCTAGGTTCGATTCAGGGATGTGCAGTTGGCACCGTTGCAGCTAGAGCCAAGCTTGCGGGAAAAGATCAAGACCGCTCAGAATGACGATTCGTACCTGAAAAAGATATAGGAGCTAATCTCAACGGGTAGGACGACCAACCTTACGAAACATGAAACCGGCATGCTTCAATTGAAGGGTAGGCTTCTTCCAGATGATTCAGAATTTAGAAAGAAAATATTGATGGAAGTGCACTATACGAAGTACTCCTGGCATCCAGGCAGTACCAAGATGTATAAGGACCTCTACATGACCTTCTGGTGGCACGGAATGAAGAGAGATGTGGCACTCTTCGTGCCGCAATGCATGGCCTGTCAGGTAAAAGTTGAGCATTAGAGGTCGGACGGGGAGATACAAAACCTAGTGATTCCAGAATGGAAGTGGGATCATGTGTGCATGGATTTTAATGTTGGTCTGCTGAAGACACCATGGCAAAATGATGCCATCTAGGTCATTGTCGATTGACTAACCAAGTCAGCGCATTTTATTGCCATCAAAGTTACTTGGAGCGTCGACCGCCTGGCGCGAATTTATCTCGACGAGATAGTGCGGCTGCATGGAGTTCCAGTATTAATCGTCTCTGATCGGGATGCACGGTTTCTATCACGCTTTTGGAGTAGCCTTCAGTCGTCTCTTGGTACCAAGTTAAACTTTAGCTTGGCTTACCATCCACAGATCGATGGCCAAATGGAGCGCATGAATCATATTTTCAAAGACATGCTACAGCTCTACGCAATTGACTTCAAGTCGAGTTGGAACTTCCATTTACCTCTGGCCGAATTTGCATACAATAATAGTTATCAATCCAGCATCTACATGGCATCGTACGAAGCCTTGTACGAACAGAAGTACAGATCACCCATTTATCGAGACGAAGTCGGGGAGCTGCAGATTCTTGTCCCGGAGCTAGTGGAACAGACCGTGAAGAAAGTTCGGCTCATTCAGGAAAGAGTAAAAACTGCACAGAGTCGGTAGAAAAGCTACGTCGATATACATCATCGACCCCTCGAGTTTCTAAAAGGCGATCACGTATTTCTTAAAGTGACGTCCATGCGAGGACTTACCCGGTTTGGTGCAAAGGGGAAGCTGAGTTCGAGATTTCTTGGGCCTTTCGAAATACTCAAGCGTGTCATCCCAGTGGCTTACCAAATTGCCCTGCCGCCAGCGCTGCGGGTGTGCACGATGTATTCCATGTCTCTCAGTTGCGGAAGTACGTGCACGATCCAAGTCACGTGGTAGATTTTGGTCAGTTGGAGCTAAAGACCGACTTATCATATGTTAAAGTGCCGGTCTAAATCTTAGAGCGAAAGGATAAACTGCTTCATAATCGAGTGATCCCTCTCGTCCACATACTCTGGAGTAATCATTCGATCGAGGAATTGACCTGGAAGCTTGAGTCAGAGATAAAGGATAAATTTCTTTTATTGTTCTCTTAGAGGTTGGTTCTATTCTTAAGTTTTGAGGATGAAACTTTTTCTTAGTTGGTTATGGTGTATTACCCCGTCCCTACATCATATCCTGTTTCTGTCCATGGGGTGAACGAGAAAGGAACACTGTCGCTACCTATTCAGTCGGAACCGATAGATCGGGATCGATTAAATTGGTCGAACAAGAACGGCTGAATTAAGATCTTTTTTCGTTATGGAAAGGCTTCTTCGAAATCAAGTCCCATATTCAACGGGTTGTACATCAAGGATGGACTCTGCGGCCGAGTCGGCAAAGACCTCTCCTTGCTCTATTTTTTATGTCGTACTTTCTCTTTGGCTTTGGTTTTCGTGAATGCATTTTCATAAATATTTTCGATTTTATTGCTTGTGTTTTCGAACTTCGCATTCATATCAAACTCCTTGAATGGCACAGTGTTTTAATTAGTTGCTTATGCAATTTCAGATGTTCGCGTAGACGTCATCTAGCGCAGCCAACGGATCTTTTGCCTCAATCGAACAATTAAGATGAGTGGCTGACCCTTCTCCCCTCGATCCTCTTTCCTCCAATGAATTGGCGATACCAAAATATGCTATGCTAGATGTAAATGCAACGACATAAAGGCTTATTCCAATAAATTGTTGTACGACATCTCACGTATACGGGCTATAGAGTTGCTTATCATATAACTGTTGCGTGCTTGCTTAATACCATGCTATATAGTATTGTGCTAAGCAAAGAATGAATCGATTAAATGAATGTCGCAACGATACCATAAAACGTGCCTTGAATAACTTGTCAACTTAGCACGGTCATGGACAACTTGTGCAGAAGAAAGATTGTTTCTTCGGACGGTATCCCGGGGACACGGGACCGATTCGGCCTAGGAAGAAACACGTATAGCCATGATGGATGCATGCCACGGTAGGAAGTAGCTTTCAACGGGGCTCGCTACCTGCACTGAAGGACCTCTGTCTTACCAAGCTATATGTTTAAGATGGCTTGTCATCCAAGTGACCTTCATAATTACACTTTATTGTATTCATCATTATCAATATGACAGAAAAGAACATGGTAAGCTTTATATTGCAATGACATGATCATCATTGTTATGCTATTGTGCCTTTCAAATGCTTTCATAAACTGATTCGGATGGCTAGAAAGTTTACCAATATATCGCATGTTCACATAATTCTTGAACCAAATAAGAGCACGAAATTTAATTTGCCACCCACCAGTACTCGTGTAATGTACTGACCCTCACTCTCTACAGGTACACCGAACCAGGATAGTGTGCCAAGGAACTGAAGGCAACACTAAGAACATTTTGAAGCCTTGCTAGCGTACGAAGGCAATTCTGTAACATTTTGAAGACTCTGACCAACACTGCGCCATATTGCATTGTCACAACCCACACCCGGAGTAAGGGCACGAGAACGTGTGTACGTCCAGCCTACGTCGTAGTGTCGACGGTAGAACGCTGTATAGGTCGTCTATAACATACAACATCTAGACGCAATATAAAAGTACCTATCATCTCCGTACGGAGGTATATAATGTACTTGTCAAGATCTCAACTCCGAACGGAGGACAAGTATAAGATATGATAATACTCAATCACAGTCTAAAGCATGATAAGATAACACAGAAGTTTATAACTAAGACCAACAACGACAACAAATAAAACTATAAAATAATAATAGGGCAAGGTAGCTATACCATCTCCGGATCCCGATCACTCCTGAGAGTCGAGGCCCAAGGTAGCTATACCATCTCCGGATCCCAAGCAAGTAGGGCAAGTGTGCTCAGGGCAAACATCTGTAATATTTTTAACGTATCCAGTCAGGATTGGAACGAGCACAACTCATCTAGAAATCCCAAGTAAATGGCAAAGACTATAAAGCAGGTATAGACAGTTATATTGATGAACATGGCAAGCTTGTAATAGGTAATGAAGTAGAACGATAGTTAGAACAAGGAAAGTAAACACTAAGATACGAAAGATCATGGCAATGAAGACTGTAACACAAGCTAGCTGAACTAGAGTAACATGATAAGTCCAGACAATACAATGTAAGTCAAGTATAATTCTAGTACAAGATGAGTCTAATAAGTGATTCTAATCTATGATTCGAGTAAGGTAATTCTTGTAATGATTCTTGTAATAATTTTTGTAATGATTCTAGACAATACTCACAAGTGTGTTTTAAACTATTGAGATCGACATGTAAACGGCTATAGGTAAATCCAAAACATCTCACACCTGGCCAAGTGTGGGATGGCTATTCTCTTGTATGCTTCACTGTGGAGCTTCTTGTATTTGGCAAATGTTTACACGTCTACTCAAATATTTCTCCTATCGACAAGCACAAGTGAGATCCATAATCTGACACGTAAATCGAGAACTAGTCAAGCCAGAACATGATGATGCTTGTAAGAAATTCTTGTATATGATTCTTGTAATAGAGGCTAGACAAGTAAAGTAAGTGTGTCGTATGTATGAATCTAGAAATATCAATCCGTGCTTGTAACAGAATCAAATAGAACTATACTATGAGCTGAATCACAAAAATCATTAAGTAAATAGAAACAACTATCAGATAATGTACTCGCCTGATACCCTGAAAGACTGATGAATACATATGTCTGAACCGGAGTCACAATGTCCTATTTAAAGCAATACAGGTTATAATGTGTTCAAATTGTAATAAAGGAAGTCTATACTGCAAACTATATGATTCTAGGCCAGTCTAGGTCTAAGTCAACTCTGGGTCAAACCAAGTCAACATCTAGTCAACTAGGTCAACAACAAGGCTATCAAGGATCACTTTGGTCAATGGTCAACTATTTGGTCAACAAGGTCAATATCTAAAGGTAACTTGGTTAATCTTTAGAGTTTGGCAAAAATCATAGGTAGCTATCTTACAAGAAAATACCTCACCCTATTTATAAATCTCCTATATTGTCTATCACCTTAGTCTAACTCATCAATGCATCCTTTCCTCCATTTATTATCCTATCTAACCCATATCTCATAAATGCCATTTCTATGGCCATGCCAAGCTTCCAACTCGATCCTTACAGCTCACTAACCAAATCCTATCTCTGAACATATACCCAAACCAAAGTATGATACTCCTCAAGTTAATCATAATATATAAATATATACACTAAGCTACTGCAATGCTCTAGAGCTACTGCTATCACTGCCTACTTGCTAAATTGCTGCCAATGCTCTACTGCTAAACCTCTGCCATGTATTGCTTACTGTTGCATGCCAAGTACAGGACCTGTTATTTGCCTGCAGAGCAACAACATATAGCAGAACCACAAGCTACTAAAATTGACCAACTCAACTCTCAACACCCAATTCCTAACTCTGAAACATCCCATCCTGCCTCACATCTCAACATCTCAAAATCATGAAGCTAACATCTAACTCACAAACCAAAGCCAAGCCAAATGTGGCTGAGCCTACCTCTCACAATCATTTCAAATCTCAACACAAGTGTATATCAACCATCAATAAAACTTAACATACATATAAATATATAATATACTCACTGTATGAACTCAATCTCGGGAATATGAGATAAAACTCATATGAAACAACAACCACCTAAATAAAACCAAGTCTGAAGTTATCCAAAAACCCAATACTTTGATTACTCACATCCATACATTCCTCTCAAATTTTGAAATAACCACAACATCAAAAACTCATCATCAAATCAAACCTCAACAACAGATACATATATATATACATATATATATATATATATATATATATATATATATATATATATTTTATATATATATATATATAAAAATATATTTATATATATATATTATATATATATATATATTTATATATATATATATATATACATAAAATTATATATATATATACATAAATATATATATATATATATATATATATATATATTTTTTTTTTTTTTGAGTATATATATATATATACATAAATATATATATATATATACATAAAAATATATATATATATAATAGGAAAGGCAAGAGGGTGAGTCAACACTGTGTCAACCCAGTGTCCACGTTCGTGTCCAAACTCGTGTCCAATTGTGTTGAATACAGGCAGATATGCATGGTATCAAAAACAGTCAATGGGGGGTCTCGTGGGGCTGTGTCGGGTCAAATAGGACACAAAGTATCGGCTCTTAGGTCTCGTGGTCAAGTATCTAGGTAGCCTAGGTCTAGGTGTTCATGTCTAGGTGCCTGAGTCATGTGCAATCCGTGTCGTGTTTGAGTTACACGTGTGTATCAGAGGAGAAATTTGCGTGTGCTGTGCGCGTGCAGACCAGTACGATCGAGATTTCTCTCGAACCACTCAACAAAATTGCCTCAAACTTCATGTGCAAAGTGTCCTTGTGTGCCCCCACCTCCTTGCCAAGTAGCGTGTCCTAATGTGTCGTGTCGTGTCCGTTAGAGTGCTCGAACAGCAGGGGAGCACAGTATTCTCCTGTGCTGTGTCCAACGCATGTGTGGGTGTCTATTTTGGACACGAAAAAGATCCTAAATTCAACTCAGTCAACCCTAAATCTAATCTACACATAATTACCTACGAAAACATGTAATTAGTTTTGAAAATCATTAATATTTAATCTATTGTGGCATTTCACTAAACACTTTATACTACACTCCTATACGTGTCCGATACACATATCAAACAGACACGAATTCCTACCAAACTTGGTTAATAGCAAGGGGGACCCTAAAATAAATGCATCTATGAAGAGAAATTAGAATATTAATGGGTTTAGAGGCCATTACCTATTGAGAGTTAGGTCTCAAGGAAAAAGCCTAAGAATGAGATCCTTCTCCCAACTTGCAATGGTCCAATAGCCTCAAATACTTGCTAACTATCCACCAATGGTCTCTTTTTCTGTAGGGTAGTGAAATGTAAAAGACTATGCTCAATTTGGAGTCAATTTGAAGAAAAGGGGGTGATTTGGGGAAGAACACAAATTAGGATTTTTAGGAGGCTATGAAAAGGAGGCAAGAATGATGGAGAGGTGTTCTTATAGAGGGGGGGCTGCCTCTTGGCTGCCTAGGGTTTATTTTAGGGTTAGGGTTAGGTTCTAGTTGTTATTAAAGGCCTCTACAAGTGTAATTCTAGGCCTTAAGCTAAAGGCCCAAGCTAAAATATATATCCTTAACAAATATCTAACCTCAACTTAATATCTAGATATTCCTAACCTTGTTATAATGGAAACTTCTAATCTAATATCTAGGCTCATGGATAATATCTAGATTACGGCAATTCCAGGTTAAGGCCTAATTAACACTTGCACATTATCAATTAATCAAAATCCTAATTAATTAAATAGTCACCAAATGACCAAAATATCCTTGACCTAAAAGTGGTAATTAGTCATTGTAATCACATGGTTAGGTCCCCATGGTCATGGTTAGTCTCTAGGCTAAGTAGTTCTAGGGTTACCCTAGTAAAACACCAAAATTACAAGGCACCATATTAAATAGTATTAAATTAATTAAAAATCACCAAAAATTACTAACATGATTTAAATCTATTATTAATTGGCAAATTTTACAAAAGTTCAAAATTACCTTTATTTTAGAAAAGTTGTGGTTACACACATCAACTCTCACCGATCCCAGGTCCAAGAGAGTGATTTTGTTGCTTTGTATAAAGGGATGTAAATGTATGGAATGACTATCTCATCAAAGTTAGTTTGTAAGCCCGTGCGGCCTCTTTTTGTCATCGAGTCTGTAAACAAGTTTATTATCAATGAAAGACAAGTTCCTTCTATATCAATGTGTCCAATTTCTCTGCGTACTAGATTTGAAATGTTGTGTTTCGGATAACCTTATGACTATGCCTTGTACGATCGCAACTTAGGTTCATACGGCATCACGTCCGGGTGACGACTATCGATTCTACGGAATCGGGGCATGATACCAGGCCTATTACCAGGCAAAATACCATGCTATATTTACTGCTTATAATTATTATACATCTTTATTGTTTACTTACTGCATATTTACTTTTGTTTATTTCTAGTTCATCCAGTTGCATCTCTGTTATTGTTCATGATTTACTTTACTGTGCTCCAGTTATACATGATGCAAGTGCTAGTCATATTTTCATTCATGTCCTTAAATTATGCATATGAACCTAGAGTTAAGGGACTACCATTTGTTTATTACATTTTTATAAACTTTGACATGGTTGTGCCACGAGATATGTGTGAGTTATGAGTAGCATATAGAGGTACTTGCATGTTGGCTGATCATCCGTGCGCATGTGTTAGGTCTAACTGCTAATATATGCATGTTAGGAGACATGGCACTTAGTAGAGGTTTATGGTCATAGATATGACTTAGGTGCATAAGGTGGGGAGAACAGTTCGTTAACGTATGTGTGGCATATGCACTTATCCATTGTAACCCGTGAGCTCCGTTGGAGACACAGATTCCCTCTATTGTACTGATTTTCTCTGACGTTCACGGGGCGTTACGGACGTAGGTCCCTGGTGTAGATACCAGTTGTAGGAACGAGATGTAAAGCGCTATAATCTAGAGGAGGTGAATAGAGTAGGCAGTAAAAATTTAGCAATTAAAACTTGTTAGCAGCAAGATCACAAAATATATATCACAGATATGTAAATAAAAAGTAGAAAGCAGAGAGAAAACACAAACACAAGGATGTACTGGTTTTCCTCTTGTGAGGACTGTCCAGTCGGAAGAACTCTAGCTTCCAGTTGAATCCACTATGGAAAAATATCGCAAGTTTTCATCTGAAGTCCTTGCAACTTCTACAATGCGAGCTTTGATCCGAAGTACTCGACCAACTTCAATTATGAGGTATCTTTCTTCAATCAAGCCTCTGATTACAATCACACTAAAATTTCTAGACCGTACCGTACTGGCAAATCGACTAGAGGATTGTAACTGGCTAGGGATTTGAAAATGAATAGCTCAGAACACTTTGGAAGAACGTATTAAGCTTAGAGAGAAGAGAAGAGAGGTGTATTAAAATAAGGAGATTTTTTCTCTATTTATAGTTTTTCCAAAGGCAGAATTCAGGCAGAATACGGACAGAATTCTTTGTGAGAATCTCGGCAGATAGCCGTTGCATCTGTAATTGCGGGATGACCAAGTTTGAAAATCCAATGGTCACTAACCGAACTCGGGCAAAATTTGGGCCAAACTCGGGCCGAATTCTCCTGGGGTCCAGAGTTTGATTTTTAGGATTTTTGTAAATTAGATTTTAGGATTTTTGAGAAGTCAAGAAATTAGAAAGTACTTTGGGCTTTTGTAAGTAGGCTTGTTTTCAAAATTAAAGGGTATTTTGAAAATGTTTTTTGGGTAGCCTATTTTCTAGTACGACGTAGTGTACATCGTATTCCTAGACTCAATAAATATAAAAAATATATTAATAAAATAGAAAAACCAATAGCCCTTTGATGACGCCTTTCTTCTGATATTTGAGCAGACTTGAAGACGCCTTTTTCCTTGTATAACGCTGTCTTTAGCCCATTAATAATTCTCCATTGCATATGTCCTAGTTTGATCATGTTTTATCATGCTTACTGCATGTTCGCAAATACATGTTAGGCAAAAAAATAGTATGATGCATTATGATACAAACATAGCAATATGACATAAAACATTAGGACAATGCTAAGTTTAAGTAGCAACATGACAGTGATTACATGAATATTAGTGACGTCATTATGTTAAACTTAATTGATTAGCCATATTCAAAAATATGATATAATCATTGGGCTAACAAACTTTCCCTTTTTTATTATGGCAAATCGGTTAAGTTTAAGATATATATATATATATACAATAGATGCATGTATCACTAATAAGCACATAATACTAGAATATTGCATGCTAAATTAAACTTATTTCTCCTCCTTTGACATGATCAAAAAAATAAGCTCCCCTGTAATAAGAGATAAAACGAACTCTAGCATAAGAAAATGAGGAAGGCAAAAATAATTATGATCAAGGATTATGAGAATAATGTAACGACAAGTTTAGAAAATTGCATAACTAAAGTATAAAAACTTATCAAAACACAATATAGTTGGTCGAACGTTAACAAAGAAAACTGAAATCAAGCAATACATAGTTTACCAACTAGAAATCCAAAAATGACATTCAAAACACAATATCATAAAATAAATGTAGTTGTAGTTTTGAAATAGACCAATAAAGAAGAAAATAGATATCAATATATTAGAAAGCAATCAATGGTCATAAATAATCCATGAGAAAAAAAAGTTTACAGATCTAGTATATTCCAAAAAAATAAAAATATAATGAGACTTTTAACAATGATCATAAAAAATATGATTCATAATTTGTCCATACAAATTAGTGAATCAATTACATAAAGAATATGATCATCGAAAAGAAATCAAAAATAAATATACTAGAATCTATGCAAAATCTATACCAAAGTTCATGCATTTGAATTCAATTACCTTATCATGATATATGTATATCCATTAGATAAACGTGAAGGTAATAAAAATAAAATACTTGAGAAGGAAAAATTCAGTCAACTTGAATGCTCTCCCACAAAGTATGATCAGTTTAAATATAGATAATCATGAACTTTGAGATAAAACCTCAATAGGAAAGCCAAATCAATGTAACTCAAAAGAATCATTAAATAAGGATAATTAAATATATACGGCAAGATAACTTTTAGAAACTCAATTAAAATGAGACAATTAAAAATAATAATAATCATATATTCTCTCATAAACTTACTAAAATAAAAAATAAAGAACAAATTAATAAGAAATTTTAAGTAAAAGAATATATGTCCATGATGAACTAGGTATACCACATATTAAAGGCATAACAGAATTAAAATAATTAATTTGCTCTCCTTAAAATATGTGTATCTAGTTCCAAAGTAATTTATATGCCAAGATAGATAAATAATCACAAGATCTAAGGAATATCCAAGATATGCATCCTTCTTTCCTTTGATCAAATGCATATAAAGTTTCAAACTTAAAACAAATATCATCTTTAGGCAAGTAAAAGAAATATCCAAAAAATAAATGTTTAAAGATGGACAGACAAAATATGCTCCAATAAAAAATATGTATTTAAATACAAAAAGATGATTTCATGACAATAAAGGATTTTTGAAAACTGTCTTAATGCGAATAACGGACAGATTCAATGGATCAGAGAGAAATCAAAAAGACTTTTAAAATGCATAATTTATTATGAAAAATTGTCTTAATAAATGCTCGAATGCGTCCGTTTAGTCCTCAGACTGAAGGCTGGCTATTCGAATTTTTATATCACGAAAACAATTTTAATAAAAGAATCCATAAATCATAAATAGCCTATATTGAACAAATAAATATAACTAGATAAATGTCCAAAGAAAAATGTATTCTAGATATATGGCATGTCAAGGGGATAATTGATTTGAAACAATTAACTGCTCCACCTTTACATGGCTATATCCAAAAAATAACAGTATTGACAAAATTTAAAAATTTTCAGAGATATATTTCTAGAAGTAGAAAACTAATTCAAAAATATTAGGTCTTCTTATCAAAGTTTATTTCTTCCTTTTTAAAGTCGTTGCACGGTGTCCATTAGATAACCGTAGGGATAAAAAGAAGAAACACTTTGAGAGAGAGAAATTCAATATGTCTGACTTCTCCCCCGCAAAGAGTTACTGTTGTAGGAAGTAAATAACTTTCATAAGAAGAATATAATAAAAGCTTAAAATCATGAATATTACTCAAACGCTAAAGAAAATATCACAAGAACATAATATTCAATGAGTAGTCACAAGATCATCAAATCTGAATATCGAATAGTGTCACAGAAAAATGAATATATCAAAAGATGACAAATATTAACCTATGGAAGATCAATGTATGTTACCTTTTTGAAAAAAAATTATTAAATAATATTATCCATCAAAGCTAAAATCTAAAATCTATCAGATAACAATTGCAACTAGATCTTAATAAATCTTTAGTTTATAAAGTGTTGATCAATCTTGGATTAGTTGTAGGGGTACCATCCCAGCTAACGAAGGTTCACCGAGGAACACTTTAGTACCATTTTGCTTTAACCTTAGCTGTGGTGACAGACAGACCCTTTGTAGGCTTGTACCCAAAACAAATATCTTCTTTAATAATCGAGGATTTAAGAAGAATTTGTACAATATGAAATCAATTATATTTTACAGACTTAAAAAATCTTAGAACAATGTAGCACATGGTATAAGATGTATCAATTACATTTATTCATATATGCTACAAAATTATTGGGTAACAATAAAATATAAAACATTTGTAAAACAAAATGTAGGACCTAGATACACTGATGTATTCTGGAACCAAGGGGACTGGGTTCAGTACCTTGGATCCAGAACTAGATACTACTTGCAAATAGAACTTAATAAATCTTAAGTTTATAAAGTATTGATTACTTCGGGTTAGCTATAAGGGCCAGTTTCCAGCTAGCAGTAGTCCGAAGACTAGTACACCATGTCGCTTTATGATACAAACATAGCAAAATAATATAGAACATTAGGACAATGCTAAGTTTAAGTAGCAACATGATAGTGATTACATAAATATTAGTGACGTCATTATGTTAAACTTAATTGATTAGCCATATTAAAAAATATGATATAATCATTAGGCTAACACCTGGTGCCCAAAGAGGGGACTATGCCAAACCCATATAGCCAGAGTATCCATGCGTTAAAGGTTTGTTTTTAACTGCATGAACATAGTAGAAAGGGTAAGGTAACCTTCGTATATCTTGTCACACTATGTTCCTATCATAGTATAGGACAGTGTCACGTCACGGAATATTGTGTCCCTTGTCCTTGTTTAGTCATAGGGGTAGTCCATGGTTACGTTGATAGGATACTGGGCCTTGTTATGGTTTGGACTACTTTACTTTTACTTGTAACTTTTTGACATATTTTATATTCAGCTCATATGGCATGTTTATATGTATCTTTTTACGTCCCTCTGAGGACCTGGTGATCTCTCTATGTGTGTGTTTTCTAGACTTTTTGCAGGAGTTCTAGCCAAGTTCGTGGTCTTCTCCTTCCTATCGAAGCAGACCTGCTCTTGGATTATACTCATCACTTGCATTCTTCTTTTGCTATTTCCTTCTTTCTACTTTCATGTTGGTAGTAGATTTGTCTCCATCCAACAACATATAAAATAATATTTCTTATTTGATTCTATAAAAAGCTTTATTCTTTTATTTTGTGGATAGGATTAGTTAGCCATGATTATACTGCATTTATAGCTTACGTATATTTATTATACGGTTGGCATGTTTACGTACCTAGTCCTATATATTTTAGGACGGAGATGTTACAACAATAGTGTACTTATGTCTTAAGTTGCAATTGATGCGACTTGATCATATTGCACATAATAGGTTTAGATTGCAAAAGTATGCAAGATGACCTCAAATGATAGAACAGACTACTCTATTGAGTCCAGAAATGTCCAATTAGCCTAAGGTTGATATAAAGAAGTCGGGTTCGCAAGAATTAGAAATGTACGATTAGTCATGGTCATGAATTAATTTTCAAAGGAATTCGTATAAATATATATAACTATTTTGGAAATTATTTATAACATTTAAAAATTATATTTGTATTAGTCAAAATATTTAGATAAACATTCTAGAAAATCATCTTAAAGATAAAACCTACTTTTGCCAAATACACTTTTTGGGTCAAAAGCTATATTTTAAAATACCATAAAAAAATACTATAATAATATATTTTAGAGTTCTAAACCATATTTAAAAATAGATGTAGGGCCAAGCTCAAAGTTATGATACAATATAATTTTAGAAAATTATTTAATATGTATATTTATTTTAAAAATAATTATAAATAATAACTAATGACAAGAATAATACTGATATTAATTATACATAATAATACTAATACTACCATGACACATACATATAATATATATATATATATATATATATATATATATATATATATATGCTATTTACTAAAAATATAATTTAAACTAAACAGCCCAAAGCCCAACCCAATACTTGTTCCCAAAACATATCCCTTCTCTAGAGAGAGAAAAGGTTCCAGATTTCCAAAATTCTAGAGAGAAAAAAAATGAAGAGTGAGGAAAGAGAGAGTGAGCACGAGAGAGAAAAATGAAGGAAGTGGGGAGAGGGGAGACTGATCGAGAGGTCACCTCGACTGGTCAGAGCTGGCGGTCGGTTTGTGGCTTGTCTCCGACGAGGCACTTGGTCTTGCAGAGGGGTGGCTTGTCGGCCTCTGGCGGCACAACTGGCAATGAGAGTGGCTCGGTGGTCTCCAGGCCAAGGAGATACTTGGGTCTGATCCACAACGGTGGCTCAGAGATCCCGATAAAGTAATAGGCTGGCTGGGCACAGTTTGGGGATCGGCCGACTGTCGGAGACACGGAGGTAAGGGAGGTCGTCGAGGACCGCTGGACAGAGGAGCGGTGGTCATGGTAGGTTATAGGCGAGGTGGGTCGCTGGAGGCGCTGAGGGCTGGCCCCGCGCACGGAGGACGTGAGGTAGAGAGAAATCGGCTCTAGTGGCGCATGACGGTGGCTGATCATGGAGAGCGGCCGGCTCCCAGGTGGTGGAGGAATATGGTGGTAGTGATGGATGGGGGTGCTGACAGTTGGAAGAAATCTAGGCGTAGCTGAGCGCCGGATTGCGGGGGCACGGTCTCGACAGAGGCTTGGCCGGAGATGGTGTCCAGGGAAGTGTAGCCAGTCAAAGACAAGAGGTTACAGCTAGGGTTAGAGTTAGACTAAGGTTTTGCTGTATCGGGATGATGGTGTCCTGCACGACACATGGATGCAAGAAAATATTGTGTTCGGTGTAATCCCTCGTCCCCTACAGTTCAACCGAAGGAATCGAAATGCAACGGCTTTTGGACTTAGCTTTGCAACGACTTGCTCAAAGTCCCGCTCGATCGCGACAACTCCTCGCTCAGGTGGGTGGCTTTGGTGAACTTGCCTCAACTTGGCCTTCACACTAATAAATGGAAGTTTTAATTGCACTGAATAAGCTTGATAATAAATGAGTTGAATCTACATATCTAAGGGAATAATCTCATTGCGTCAAATATGTATAGAACTTCAAAGTGTTAGCTTGTTGTCGATATATCAATCCACGATGGTTTTCAAAGTGGCACTCGGTCTTTCAACCAAACGTATAGAGTTAAGCAAAGTAACGCCATGGGCTATCGACTTGTTGTCGTAGTAGGCACTGTCCCACAGTTCTATGGCTTGGTATAGCCACATGTCCCCACGATCTCAAGGCTCATCATATAGTTTATGACTTGGGTGGTAATGTCATAAAAAAAATAATTGGTTTAAGACACGAAACAGGGTTGGTTCATTGATAAGAATGCCACGGTCTATGGCACTTATAGAACGTGTTTTGTTCAAGTTAAGTAGGAAGGATATACAATAGCCGTTTCCTGGGTTTCAAAGAATGGAAAGTTCACGCTACCATTTGTCGCCGAGGCTGTCCCTCATTTGATAGTCTCTAACGAAGTATGGAAAGTATGATTTATATATGAGCATGATTTGCAAAGGGTTTGAGTCGTACCTGTGAGCCCCCCATTTTCAAGATAGTATTTTAAATATTTTGTTGGCCAAATTCATTGGTTAATTCACTAATTTTATTGTTATGATTATAGATGGTTGAAAATCATCACCAAATTTATTAGGTTATTATTATTAGGCAAATATTTTATTAACTTATTTATAGATTAATACATAATTATTGTTAATCTTAACATTATCATATATTTTTTTATTATTCTTATTCGATGTGGTATTATGAGAGTGGTGAGTGGTTAGGGTATATATATATATATATAATATATATATAGGAAAATATTTGGTAAGTGATTGGTGTTTTCTTTTGTATATACAAATAGAAATTCCTTTATTTACTTAATCCTACAACATCATATTTCTCCCTTCCTTATATAACTATTGAGCCAGCAAGCAAACTCCTTTGTAACATTTTTTCGGCCCAACTTTTGGACCCAAGCCGAACTCATGTGATTAGCCGACCGTTTAAAAAGATGAAACCTAACATTCAAACCACTGTGCATCTCTTCTTCTCCCGCTTGTACTGTAGCGGCTACTTTGGCAGCAAGTTGCAGGCACAGCCCACGCCATATACGGCGAGACAGGCCACAAAACCCTAACTCCCCTCTCTACCTATATAAACTTAATTCTCTGTCAGCTCCCTAAATCTAAACCTAGCCGCCACACTTGCATTCTTCCTCCACAGCAAACCTAGCCGCCTCCATTAATCAACCTCCTCCGAAGTTTTTATTCCTAGCTCCTTCTTCTCCCGTCGTTGTCGGCTGCCGAGGTCCTACACAGTAGCGTGCTGCCAACAGAGAGGAAGAGAAGGCAGCGGTGTAGCGTAGCAGCGACCTGTATGTTAGAATTTTAAAGATCTTCCCGGCGTGATGCCTCGGCGTGCCGTTCGGTCGACCACCCTTCCCTCCGTTCGAACCATCTCTACAGGTAACACCTTCTTCTCCTCCTTGTGATCATCTCAAATACTTGGTTATGTTTTTTTATAGGTTTAAATGTGAGAGTAGTATAAAATTTTTTCTACTGTTGATTCGATGTGTGTGTTGTTGGGAACGAAGCACAAAAACCGTTCCTCCAAACCAGAAAGTCCTGCGAGAGAACTGAGCAAAAGCACCCAAACCAAAAACGCCAAACATAATCATAAGCACACAAATTTTTGACGTGGAAAACCCTTGCGAAAAGAAAAACTACGGGACGATGGGAGTCCAATCCTGAAGAACCTCCACTAATGGAATAAAGAGAATACACCCTCTACAAGCTCCTCCCGATCCAACACGGATCACCACAACTCACTTGAAAGAAGAAAATTTAATTACGGACTCCGAAGAACAAGAGATGTCGAAAAATTATTCGAAGCGAACTCTCCTTGATAATAGTCCTCAATCCTCTCTCTCTCTCTCTCAAAGATTGTAAAACACTCTTGTTTTCTTTTTGAGATGAGTTTTCAACTAGCATCCATCACCCTTTTATAAGCCCTTGGTAATCCATACATGGAAGGTCAACATATATGGAAACTTGCAATATGCATCAATCATATATTTAATAGAAATCCAATCATAATTGGCTTGCCATAATTGGAAGCCCAATTATATGGAAAGCTACTATATGAAGGATCCAATCATAAATATATGATCAAAGTAAGTATGGAAATCCAATCATATATTTTCTTACCATATATGTTTCAAAATAGGATCCTTGCATTCCTCGACCCTCTCTGACACACGGATGGCGCTCGTCGCACTCCTGGGTATTCTCCACATAGGTTGGGAACCCCACCCACTCCAACAAATCTCCCCCTTCACAACTAGGTGGAGGAACTCGTCATTCCAATGATCCGCCCGCAATACTCAAACATCCCCCTTGGTAGAACCTTCGTGAGCATGTTCGCTCCATTGTCATCAGTATGGACCTTCTCAAGCGTCACGTCCTTCTTCTCAACCACATCCCGTATCCAATGATACCAAATCTCAATGTGCTTGTGTAAACCCCCTAAATTTCTACTACGATTTTTATTTTATTTTATTTGGTATTGATTTTTATAATTCGGATTGTACGTCGCATACAAGTTTGCATTGGTCGTATTTTCTCGTCGAGTGCGAATATGTGTAAGGTACTACATATTTTAGAAAATATTTTTATTTAATTTTATAATGATATGGCTTTCAAATAATAGGTGATAACTATTTTATTCATTTTAAAATACTAATAGTTGTGAAAAGAATCGGATCAAAATTTTCAACACTTTATGCTTTATTGTTAAAATGCTATTTAATTTTATTTGTCATTCAAAACCAGATTTATATGAATATTCTAGATTTATTCAAGCTACATGAATTTAATACATGTATAGAATATTGATTTTCAAAATTAATAAATATTATTATTTTATTATTTTGAAAATGATATTTAGAATTATGTGAGATTTAAAAATTTAGTTATTTATGATAATTATTTTTACTGAAGTCAATTTAAAACATGCTTTTAAATTTAAAATATGATTTATACAAATTGAATCAGATTTGGAATTTATCGAGTGTTTCAAAATCAATTTGAACTAAATGATGGAATTATCCATCGGGAGGTTTAAACTAGTCCGAGTCCTTATCCAAATGAGAGTACCACCTCCTATATAAGGAGAGGCACCATACTATTATTCCATCAATCCAATAACCTAAATTCTACGATCCACATGTGCATCGTGCTTGTGACCACAAAATTCTTATTCCAGTCTCGTACAGTCATCCATGTCGTGTCTGACACCCCCGGACACGACGACAAAAATCACAAAACCCGTCCTCGCCATCACAGAAAAACCCCGCAACCGCGTATTCGACACCGCCATCGTTCCTATAACCACAACTTCGAGTAGAGAAGAAGGGAAACAGAACCTTTACCTCCATCACCCGCGTCGGAGACGACGACCGCACTCACCCGCCTGACGTCGCGACGTTGCCCGGCGACCTCACGTCGGGGTAGAAAATCCCAGCCGAGCCATTCACCTACTGCTCGACCCTCTGAAACCCCATCGTGGCGGAGCAGTCACCGAGATCCCGACATTGCCAGCGTCGTTCCCAGCCACCATGCTCGGCTCGACGGTACCGCACCTCCAGTTTAGGACGCGTTGTGCGTCCAGGTCGCGTTCCGCCACCGTAGCGCGTGCGTCGATGACCCGCGCGGTGGCGCCTCCCCATCCCAGCAACCCTAGCCGCCCGCGTGCCTCCTGCCGGCTAACACTGAGGATCCTCCGCCTCGGCCGACTATCCCGAGCTACCTCCTGCCGGCGCCCAGAGCCGCCGCGTCATCCAATTATCCGCCGACCGCGCTCCTCCGCGACCGGAGCCGCCGTTTCTTTCCCTCCGCCTGCCGAGCTTGGCGCCGGCCCATCGGTGTCCTCCGATGAGACTGCAAGACCACTGGCGCCCGCGTGCCGACCGCCGTGCCGTGCCACCGCCATAACCTCCCTCTGGTGAGTTTCTTCTTCCGCGATTCCTCATCCCTTCTCTCTTCCCATCTCTCTCTATCTATTTATTTGGGGAAGGAGTGTAATGTTAGGTAAAGGTTTATATTATTATTATTATTACAATGTTATTATTATTTTATTTTTAGAGTAAAATAATTGTATAAGTATTATTATTAGTATAATTATTACTGTTATTATGATTATTATTATTGTGGGTATTGTTGTTATTATTATTATTATTATTATTATTATTATTATTATTATTATTATTTCAATGTTACTAATATTATTGTTAATTATAAAAATCTATATATATTTCTAAAAATTATACGTTTAGTATAAATATTGAATTGGGCTTGGTCCCATATTATTTTCAAATTGGTCTTAAACCCTAAAGATAAATTTTTATAGATTTCTCATTAATTACTAGAAATATTTTGACACGTAAGAAATATATTTTCCAAATAATAAAATAATTTTTCTAAATATTTTCTAAATATTTATCTAAATTATTTTTACTAATAGAAAAAAATATATAGTTTCACTATCTAAATATTTTATTTTGCTTACTTTTTGCCTAAAAAGATTTTAGACTTTAAAGTATTTATCTACAGCTATTTTTACCAAAAATATATTTAGGTATTTAAACAATTTTTTTTCTAAAAATAGCACAAAGTATCTTTCTCCGCAATTTCCCATTATTATTATCAAGGTTGATCATGACTAAATTGTGCTTTCCTATTTCCTCGTAAATTTGGACCCTTACACATTGACCCTGGCTATTGGACAACAGGACTTGACGGAACAACGCACCACACCAGTCGTTATACCAGGCAAGACACCATGCCTTTACTGTTTACTTTTTTGCTCAATATCATGCATGTTTTATTTCTTATCAAGTTGTTCTTTCAAAATTATATGTAGCTGCAAATTATTATACTTTATACAATTGGCTTACAGTTAAGGGACCACCATATGTTTAGAATATCTCATAAACTGTCACGATGTGCCATGGGTTATGTGTGTGTTGTGAGTCACATATAGCTTCGGACTTACATACCGACCGTACATCGGTGTGTACAGGCCGTGCGTTAGGATATAACTGCTAATAGATTGTGTAGAAGACTTGGTAGTTATTAAGGATTAAACAGTGTCGTGGAGACAACACATGTATAGTATCATGGGGAGGGAGAGGACAGCTATTAGCGTAGGGGCTATATTTATTTTTACACACATTTTGGGTCGATAGTGACTCGGATGAACGCTACTTACTACCCCGGGCCGATAGTGTCTCGCATGAGCGCTACTTGACAGCCATTCTTTATTTACTCTGCTGATTTTACAACCCCTGCGTATAACGTTGTCGTCAAAGTGCGTATCACATAGAATGGTTAGGGACCTTTACTCATGTATACTTTTCTGTTGAGCTTTTATTTATTCAGTTATTGGCATGATATTATGTGTCTTGTTACGTCCATCTGAGGACCTGGTGATCTCTCCAGGGGTGTGTTTCATGATTTCTTGCAGGTTCTCTAGCTAAGGCCATGTCTCTCTTCCTTCCTTCGTGATGATTGCTCTTGGACTCGTCATTTGCTTCGTTTGACCAAGTCATTTATTTGTATATTTCTTTCTTAATTAAACTTGTTGGTAGTGGATATGTCTCCGCCCAACGTTTGTACAAATGACTATTTGATTATATCATTAAAACATTATATTTGGGGATAAGATTTAGTTTGAGCATGGCTTTCTACATTTTACAGCTTATGTATACATACGAGCCTTTCATTACTCGTATGTATACAGCTGGCATGATACGTATCTAATCCCAAGTATTTTGGGACTGGGGCGTTACATGTTTTTGTGGTGGCCCATGCAGGTCAAGTTTTGCCATTTCGGTTACATGACTGTACCGAACGGAACTACAATATAGGATTAGAGTATAGGATCTCATCCACCTGCTTGACCCTCTTTTTTGACTAAATTTTTGAATCACTTGTTCAACTTCATTGATCTACATCTTGCTTGAGCTCTTTCTACCGTAATCCTTATTTCCACACTGGATAGGAAGATGACTATACTAATATATGCTCATAGGTCAACCACATGGCTAGAAGGATTACATTGACAACTAGTATGCATTGAGATCTTATTTGAGTTATAAAGATATAAGGATAAGAGGAACCATATTTTTCTAGAAGTATTAACTTAAGGATTAGTTAATTCCAAGTTGGGTAGTAGCAACATTAATAACTTCGAAGGATTGTTAGAACTTTATTTGGATCTACAAAAGGATAGTGGGATCTATATACAATTGAGAAAGAAAGTTGAATTGATTTTTGAGTTTTGATTTTGAAGGTCTTTGAGAAATATTTATGATTCATTTGTTTATAGCTATACATCCTTGAAGAGATATAAAGTTAGTTGAATTTTTTTTTAATTTAAATGCTGCTGAAAGATTTATGAGGGCGGTTGATAAAGCTTGGTTTTTAATTGGGTTGTATGGTTTCCAATTAATAAGTTCGTAAATTTGGAAGTAAGGATATTAAGAATTTTGATTAAAAATATTTTGAAAGATATAAAATCAAATTGAGGATCTATTTTAAACTCTTGTATGAATTACGATTGTTAAAAACTATTTAAATTTTGAGTTAAGATTTGGATTAATGATAGAAGAAAAAAAATATATAGATTGGATTTGTGACACAATAAAGGTTTATTCGAGATTGATTAGAAATTTTGAAAATCTTAAGTTATGATTTTGATATGACTAGATAAGGTGGAAGGGTTAGTTTATGATACATATTTGGAGAAATTTTTTGTGTTATGATAAAGGTTATCTTAAGGTCGATTAAAAGAAGTTTAAAATTTAAGTTATGAGTATGATTGGCAACTTAGAAAGATATTTTAAGAATTTTATTGCAAAGTTTTGAAGAAGTCAAAACTTATAGATTCAAATATGGATAGGCAACCAAGATAGATAAAGTAGTCCACATTAATTGCCATATCACTTATGACCATGATAGTCGTATATACTCAAGTGTAGTTGGTCATCTACCAAATCATATGGTTATATTTCGATCTTGACTCACTCAACGTTCCCTCAAATCTAGATTTTATCGTGACTTTCTAACCATTTGAAACTTGAGAAATGATTAGATTGTTCCTTGATCATACTCCATCTAAGTGGCTATCCTATCTCTAGAAACTGTATTCTAACTTATTTTACCTTGATTTACTAGAATCTAAATTATCATTATTTCATGCTTTAACTTGGTCATTTATTTTGTGCGTTAATCATTATCTCATGAACTCCCACCTTTTATTTTAAATTCTTTTGTGTCCTTTACCGTGACTTGGATATTTGGAGCACAACACTAGGTTTTTCCATCCAACAAATTCCATATGCAAGACCTAGACGATTCCACCTTCATGTAGGTATATCATGTCCCACTAAAACACGTCCTCTTGTACTTTATTTTTATGATGCAACTTTCGAGTCGAAATGGCGAAACTATATAACCTCTACCATAATACTATTGTCTTTTCTAACTTCGGTTAGAGACCAAATCATGACTCAAATCTTTTCGACCCAATGAATGATTATGATCTACTTAATTCCATAAATGCTTGACTTTGTGGTTATTCTTGATTGCTTATCCTTTTACTATCTTGGTTTAGTTAGACCCATAACATCTTCTAAACCTTCACCATGACCCTTGAACCTAACTATATATTTTTCCTTCTTTCCTTTTGATTAGCTTCCTCTCGAGGATTTCATTAAACTCTTTCATAACTCATGCAGCCTTGGTTCGTATATAATGTTGTGCAAAGATGGAGACTGGATCACTACCCATTACAGTCATACGGGACTAGATTAGAAAATTCCATAGAGGAGGTATAGTTGGTTAACATGAGTAGGCGATTACAAGGTATATAAGATTTGACATTAGTTAAAATAAATTTAGATGGAATTGAGAAAATGTGATATTATGTGTAAGTAGATGGTATACTTGTGAGTGACAAACAGGTTCAAGAGTAATCAGGAATGTTGACGAAGGATTTCTATGATGGTACCTTAAAGATAAATTTTTACGTTGTTAAATGAGTATGTGAAGAGTTTGATTTTTACTTAGACTAAATTCATTGAGGGTTTGTTGAATTTCAAATTCAAGAGTATTACGAAAGACAAAATTTAGCTTGAGGAAAAAGGGGTATATAAATAGATATGTTAAAAGAAGATTAGAGATTATCGAATCGAAAGTTTTAACTTATCAAAATTTCTGTTAAGAGCTATAGGATTTAAACACCTCTCTAAGGAATCAATTTTTGTGAATTGGATTTTTGGGAATAAATATCGATTTGAAGGTCGGGTATATACGTAAGTATGCCTCGAAGAATTTCTAATAGTTTATGAGATTTATTTTGAGGATAGTTATAAAGGAATAAAAATACGTTACAAGGTAAAAAAAAAGGTCATAAGTTGAGCTATGTGCAAAAATGTACGAGATGAATAAGACTTGCAAAATTTTGTTTCAAATGATCAAGGATGTGTAAATGCCAAAAAAAAAAGATTGAGAAATTTTTTAAATTCCAAAAGTTGAGACTTATTATAAGGTATGTCATTTTTTTCCAAAAATGTTATAATCAAGGTTAGAACTAAGGTTACGAGATTTATGATTTGAGAATTTTGTGAGTTAAATTTTCAGGAGAAACCCCAATTTGAGGGAAAAAATATTTTTATGAAAAAAAATTTATGGATTATGAAATTTGAAGAGACTGTAAAAAGTTACTATTGATAGGACGATTCGAGATATGACGATAAAATTTTGAATCAAGAGTAACGAGCTAGTAAATTTTGAGATTGAAAAATTGTTGCATTTTGTGAGCTTGCATGTCTTGGATAAATGATAGTCATTTTTTAATTTAGACATTGATCGGGATGCCATGAGATATCTCCTAAACTATACCAAATTTTTATATAGATTATTGTTGTTCAAATTGCTTGCTGGATTCCGTTTTCGAATCGTCGCTTCAACTTTTTATCGATAAACTCTCGTGCCTATGACTTACCATCTTGACTAATAGTGCTGTTATAATCTAATTTTGCAAGCTCATTGATTTATCGAGATTGTTCATGACTTATGTTATTGAGCGCGCTCACTAACATGTTGTCTAATCAGAACCGGTACATGATGGTCTGATCAACCAAGTGTACTTTGGTTCGCTTTTACCTATTGCTCTATGTAGATGGAACATAACTAAAACTTGGCCTCTAGAATCCCATCTACGACTGCCTTGACAATTATTTTGAGATTATTCGGTCGTCTTTGAACCAAGTATTCGTAATATCGTCTCTGAACTCTTTATTGCTTTCGCCTTCAACTATTTTGGAAGGACGAAGGCACTTATACTAGAATTCCCTCTAGCCTACCTATCACTTATGACCCTTGTCATCCAATGTGACTACAGCTTCGTCTTAAACCCCTCGCCCTTTCCTCGGCCTACATTTATTAGCACCACTCAAGATTAGGAGTGAATCATTCTCGTAATCGTGCACTCAACTCTACCTATTCCTAAATTTCGAGGACGAAATTCTTGTAAGTTGGGTAGGATGTAAACCCCCTAAATTTCTACTACAATTTTTATTTTATTTTATTTGGTATTGATTTTTATAATTCGGATTGTACGTCGCATACAAGTTTGCATTGGTCATATTTTCTCGTCGAATGCGAATACGTTCGAGGTACATATTTTAGAAAATATTTTTATTTAATTATATAATGATATGGCTTTCAAATAATAGGTGATAAATATTTTATTCATTTTAAAAATACTAATAGTTGTAAAAAGAATCGCATCAAAATTTTCAACACTTTATGCTTTATTGTAAAAACGCTATTTAATTTTATTGTCATTTAAAACCAGATTTATATGAATATTCTAGATTTGTCCGAGCTACATGAATTTAATTCATGTATAGAATATTGATTTTCAAAGTTAATAAATATTATTATTTTATTATTTCGAAAATGATATTTGGAATTATATGAGATTTAAAATTTTAGTTATTTATGATGATTATTTTTACTGAAGTCAATTTAAAACATGCTTTTAAATTTAAAATATGATTTATACAAATTGAATCGGATTTGGAATTTATCGAGTGTTTCAAAATCAATTTGAACTAAATGATGGAATTATCCATCGGGAGGTTTAAACTAGTCCGAGTCCTTATCCAAATGAGAGCACCACCTCCTATATAAGGAGAGGCTCCAGACTATTATTCCATCAATCCCACAACCTAAATTCTACGATCCACATGTGCATCGTGTCTGTGACCACAAAATTCTTATTCCAGTCTCGTACAGTCATCCACGTCGTGTCCGACACCCTCGGACGCGACGACAAAATTCACAAAACCCGTCCTCGCCATCACAGAAAAACCTCGCAACCACCGCTAACATCGTTCCACCATTCTCACCATCCCGAACCTGCCACGGCCATCCCCGACAGCGTCCACATAACCACCACCATCATCATCACCACCATAACCACCTACGGCACCACCACCATCACCAAGAACCACCACCGCCAACACCGCGGATTCGACACCGCCATCGTCCCTATAACCACAACTTCGAGTAGAGAAGAAGGGAAACAGAACCCTTACCTCCATCACCGCGTCGGAGATGACGACCGCCCGCACCCGCCTGACGTCGCGGTATTGCCCGGCGACCTCACGCCGGGGTAGAAAATCCCAGCCGAGCCATTCACCTACCGCTCGACTCGCCGAAACCCCATCGCGGCGGAGCAGCCACCGAGATCCCGACATTGTCGGCATCGTTCCCAGCCACCATGCTCGGCTCGACGGTGTCGCACCTCCTGTTTAGGATGCGCTGTGCGTCGAGGTCGCGTCCGACCACCGTAGCGCGTGCGTCGACGACCCGCGTGGTGGCGCCTCCCCATCCCAGCAACCCTAGCCGCCCGAGCACCTCGGTCCGGCCATCATCGAGGCTCCTCCGCCTTGGCCGACTATCCCGAGCCACCTCTTGCCGGCGCCCAGAGCCGTCGCGTCATCCAATTCTCTGCCGACCGTGCTCCTCCGCGACCGGAGCCGCCGTTTCTTTCCCTCCGCCTGCGGAGCTTGGCATCGGCCCATCGATGTCCTCCGACGAGACTCCGGGACCACCTTCGCCCGCGTACCGAATGTCGCGCTGCACCACCACCATAACCCCCCTCTGGTGAGTTTCTTCTTCCCCGATTCCTCATCCCTTCTCTCTTCCCATCTCTCTCTCTCTGTTTATTTGGGGAAGGAGTGTAATGTTTGGTAAAGGTTTATATTATTATTATTACTATTACTATTATTATTATTATTATTATTATTATTATTATTATTATTACATTGTTATTATTATTACATTATTATTATTATTTTATTTCTAGAGTAAAATAATTGTATGTATTATTATTATTATTAGTATTATTATTACTGCTATTATGATTATTATTATTATTATTGTGGGTATTGTTATTATTATTATTATTATTACTATTATTATTATTTCATTGTTACTAATATTATTGTTAATTATAAAAATCTATATATATTTCGAAAAATTATACGTGTATTATAAATATTGAATTGGGCTTGGTCCCATATTATTTTCAATTTGGTCTTAAACCCTAAAGATAAATTTTTCTAGATTACTCATTAATTACTAGAAATATTTTGACACGTAAGAAATATAGTTTCCAAATAATAAAATAATTTTTCTAAATATTTTTAAAATATTTATCTAAATTATTTTTACTAATAAAAAAATATATATATAGTTTCACTATCTAAATATTTTATTTTGCTTAGTTTTTTCCTAAAAAGATTTTAGACTTTAAAGTATTTATCTAAAGCTATTTTTACCAAAAATATATTTAGGTATTTAAATATTTTTTTTTGAAAAATAGTACAAAGTACCTTTCTCCGCAATTTCCCATTATTATTATCAAGGTTGATCATGACTAAATTGTGCTTTCCTATTTTCTCATAACTTCGGACCCTTACACATTAACCCCGGCTATTGGACAACAGGACTTGACGGAACAACGCACCACACCATGCAAGACACCTTGCCTTTACTGTTTACTTTCTTGCTCAATATCATGCATGTTTTATTTCTTATCAAGTTGTTCTTTCAAAACTATATGTAGCTGCAAATTATTATACTTTATGCAATTGGTTTACAGTTAAGGGACCACCATATATTTAGAGCATCTCATAAACTGTCACGATGTGCCACGGGTTGTGTGTGAGTTGTGAGTCGCATATAGCTTCGGACTTACGTACCGACCGTACATCGGTACGTACAGGCCGTACGTTAGGATATAACTGCTAATAGATTGTGTAGAAGACTTGGTAGTTATTAAGGATTAAACAGTGTCGTGGAGACGACACATGTATAGTATCATGGGGAGGGAGAAGACAGCTATTAGCGTAGGGGCTATATTTATTTTTACACACATTTTGGGCCGATAGTGACTCGGATGAGCGCTACTTACTGCCCCAGGCCGATAGTATCTCGCATGAGCGCTACTTGACGACCATTCTTTATTTACTCTGCTGATCTTACAGCCCCTGCGTAGAACGTTGTCCTCAAAGTGCATATCACATAGAATGGTTAGGGACCTTTACTCGTGTATACTTTTCTGTTGAGCTTTTATTTATTCATTTATTGGCATGATATTATGTGTCTTGTTACGTCCCTCTGAGGACCTGGTGATCTCTCCAGGGGTGTGTTTCGTGATTTCTTGCAGGTGCTCTAGCTAAGGCCATGTCTCTCTTCCTTCCTTCGTGATGATTGCTCTTGGACTCGTCATTTGCTTCGTTTGACCAAGTCATTTATTTGTATATTTCTTTCTTAATTAAACTTGTTGGTAGTGGATATGTCTCCGCCCAACGTTTGTACAAATGATTATTTGATTATATCATTAAAACTTTATATTTGGGGATGAGATTTAGTTTGAGCATGGCTTTCTATATTTTACAGCTTATGTATACATACGGGCCTTTTATTACTCGTATGTATACAGCTGGCATGATACGTATCTAATTCCAAGTATTTTGGGACTGGGGCATTACAACTTGGATCGACTATAAAATTTTTGGTTCTTCACAAGGTGAATGGCACTCTGGCTATCGTAAAACAAAGTATACTGCTCTTGCTTTAGCCCCACTTCCTACAGCAACTCTTCATCCACAGCAACTCCTTGCAAGCCTCCATCGCCGTAATGTACTATGTCTCTGTCCTCGACAAGGCAAAACACTTCCGCAATCGCGAGTGCCACGATACCACTCTACCAGCAAACATTATTACATAGCCCAAAGTCGATTGTCTCGTGTCTAAATCTTCAGCCATATTAGCGTCGGTATACCCAACCAGCTTCGGCTCGTCACCACCAAAAGAAAGTCTCCAATCAGCAGTGCCCTAAAGGTATCATAGAATCCACTTGACCGTACTCCAATGTACCCTGCCAGGATTGGAAAGATACCTGCTAACTGTGCCAACTGCGTGAGCGATGCCTGGCCTCATACACACCATAGCATACATGAGACTCCCTATAGTTGTAGCGTATGGAACCCTCTCTATATCTTCCTTCTCGTCCTTGGTAGATGGACAATGCTCCTTAATGGACTTAAAGTGAGCTGCAAGGGGGTTACTCACTTTCTTCGACCTGTCCATCCCAAAACGGTAAAGTACTCGGTGAATGTACTTCTTTTGGGATAAGTATAACAGCTTGGACTCTCTCTCTCTCTCGACTGATCTTTATCCCAAGAATAGTCTTTGCTATGCCCAAATCCTTTATAGAGAAGGCCGTGCCCAGTTGGCGCTTCAACTCCGCTATCCTAGTGGCATTTCGACCCACCGGTAGCATATCATCAACATAGAGCAGTAATAAAATCATCCTCGGCAAAGTACCTGACGAATACATAGTAATCCGATGTCGTCCGTGCATGACCATGCTTCCCCATAAACGATTCGAACTTCCTGTACTACTGCCTCGGAGCCTACTTCAGACCACACAAGCCCTTCCTCAACCGACAGACCAAGTGTGACTTGCCCTTCTTACAGAATCCCTTTGGTTGCTCCTTGTATAACTCCTCATCAAGATCACTGTAGAGGAATACTATTTTCACGTCCATCTGCTCAACCTCCAAGTCAACTGGCTGCCAATGCTAGCACCACCCAAATAGACGACTGCTTGATGACTGGCAAAAAGATCTCATCATAATCTACGCCCTTTCGCTGACCATAGCCTTTAACTCCCAGCCTCGCTTGGTATCGAGGGCGAGTAGCATCATCTGTCTGCTTCACTCTGAACACCCATCAATTTCTCAAAGCCTTCTTACCCTTTGGCAACCGTACCAGATCATAAGTAGAGTTAGCTTGTAAGAAACTCATCTTCTCCTATATAGCCTCCATCCACTCTTGTCTATGTTCGTCGTCCATAGCCTCTGTAAACTTTTGGGCTCTTCCATGTCAGTCAATAGCACGTACTCATCTGGTGAGTATCTCGTAGATGGTCGACGCTCTCTGTCGCTCCTCCTCAACGGAACAGCAGGTGCTGGCTGTATATCAACAACCTCCTTCCCTTCAGAAACTACCTCTCCGGCATGCTTATCCTCCTAAGGGTTACCTTAACCACCATCAGCAGGCTGATGATCAAGGTTGGGAGCAACTCCATGTTCTGGCACCCCACAACTGGATCCTCTGCGATGTCCTCTTGAAACTGCTCGAAGCGAAACGACTCTAACTCAAGCAATTCCTCAGTCTTAGAAGACATCTCAAAATCCTGAGTGTTGGTTATGGTCTGATCCTCGATGAATACCACGTCCCTGCTTTTGTAAAGATTTCTTCCCACGGGGTCATAGAGTCTATAGCCAAACTCATCCCGACCGTAGTCGACAAAGAAGTATCACCTTATCTTCGGCTCAAGTTTGGATCTCTCGTCCTTCGATACATATACGAAGGCCTTACAATAAAACACTCGAAGCGTGATTGTATGACGGCTCTTTGCCGTACCATACTTTATCAGGCACATCACCCTGCAAAGGAGCCCTAGGGGATAAATTAATAACATAAGCAGCTGTGTAAAGTGCCTCACCCCAATAGTTGTCCGGCAAGTTTGCTTCTGATAGCAAATACCGTACCATCTCCATCAGTGTCCTGTTCATGCGCTCCGCTACACAGTTGAGCTGCAGTGTCTTTGGTGGAGTCTTCTGTTGTCGTATCCCTTGCTCTCTGCAATAAGCATCAAAGGGACCAATGTACTCGCCGCTATTGTCGGACCGAACACATAGCAGTTTCTTGCCCGTCTCTCTTTCAACAGAGGCATGAAACTCTATGAAAGTGGGCAGCACCTGATCCTTGGTCTTTAAGGTATAGACCCAAACCTTTCTGGAATAATCATCAATAAACGTCACAAAATAAGAAGCACCACCAATAGATTTCATAGGACCGCAGACATCCGAGTGAATCAACTCGAGCAACGCCGGCTTCCTCGAACTTGGGTGACTTTGGAAAGATACCCTATTTTGCTTTCCCGCCAAACATTACATGCATCTCTCCAATTTTCTAGACTTTAGTCCTGGAATCACCTTCCTATTCAGTAAGTAGCTCATCCCCTTCTCGCTGATATCGTCGAGCCGCCTGCGCCATAACTCGGTAGACGCATCACTGACTGCGTTCACCTCATGTTCCCCCTGTGTGCTCCCCTCCATATAGTAGAATCTGGACTTCTTATTTCCTCTGGAAATTACCATCGAACCACTGGAAAGCTTCCACTAACCGTTCCCAAAGAGATTGAAGAAACCCTCGTCATCCAACCTTCCAACCGACACTAGATTAAAACGGATATCTGGGACATGATGGACATCTTTGAGAATAAAAACTGTACTCGTCTTCGTCCTTAAATGCACATCTCCGATGGCAACCGCCTTCGACACATCTCCGTTGCACATCTTCAACACTCCATAGTCGTCTGTTATGTAAGTGACAAATAGTGCCCTATTGTGAGATACGTGTACTGAAGCACCTGAATCCACTAGACAAAAATTGCCATCACAGGTGAGGTTCATGACAACCTCATCACCTATGATGATCACATCGTCTCCATGTGCTGACGCCGTCGTTGTAGTATTCTCACTTTGCTTTCCTTTGTCGCCCTTCTTCTCTCTCTTCCAAGCAAAACAGTTTCGCTTGATGTGGCCCTTCTTGCCATAATGGTAACACTCTGAGTCCTCGTACCGACCCTTGGACTTGTCCCTGCTCTTATCTCTGCCACCACTTGGACCCCGACTTTTGCCCCTTCCGCTGCTCTCTGAAACTAGCACCTCTAGTGGTGGGATATGGATGAAGTGCCCTGAGAACGTCTCCGCATCTTTTCATTCAGCACCACGTTCTTGGCAAACACCAGATTGACTATGCCTTCTGGAGTAGAAGTGATCATAGATACTCGTACGGTCTCCCACGAGTCTGGCAATGTACATAGCAACCAAAGTCCCTGAACTACGTCGTCGAACTTGACTCCCATCGAGGATAGCTGGTCCATCATGCCCTGGAACTCAACCAAGTGATCCATAATGGATGTACCATCTTTGTATCGCAGATCCATCATCATCCGGATCAGGAACAGTTTGTTTACCCCGATCTTTTTTGCGTACAAAGATTCCAGCTTCTTCCACAACGTCTTCACATGCTCAATATTGGCAACGTAGTTGTACATGTTCTCGTCAACGAACTATCGTATGTACCCACATACATATATATGCTCGAAGTTCTAGTCCTCATCGGATTTGTCACTAGGCTTCTCGGACGCAAATACTAGAAGATACAGCTTCTTGACGAACAATAAATCCTTTATCTTGCTCCGCTAATAATGATAGTTAGTACCATTCAGGTTTACTATGCGCATTGGCTTCGCGTCCACCTCTACTTCCTGGTTTGACTGTCAACTTCTAACACTTCTTTGAACTCAAAGCTCTGATACCACTCTATTGGGAACGAAGTACAAAAATCGTTCCCTTAAACCAGAAAGTCCTGCAAGAGAATTGAGCAAAAGCACACAAACCAAAAATACCAAATACAATCGCAGACACAAAGATTTTTGACGTGGAAAACCTTTGCAAGAAAAAACTACGGGATGGTCGGAGTCCAATCCTGAAAAACCTCCACTAATGGAATAAAGAGAGTACACTCTCTACAAGCTCCTCCCGATCCAACACGGATCACCACAACTCACTTGAAAGAAGAAAATTTAATTGCGGACTCCGAAGAACAAGAGTTGTCGAAAAATTATCCGAAGCGATCTCTCCTTCACAATAGTCCTCAATCCTTTCTCTCTCTCAAAGATTGTAAAACACTCTTATTTTCTTTTTGAGATGAGTTTTCAACTAGCATCCATCACCCTTTTATAAGCCCTTGGTAATCAATACATGGAATATCAATATATATGGAAACTTCCAATATGCATCAATCATATATTTAATGGAAATCCAATCATAATTGGTTTGCTATAATTGGAAGCCCAATTATATGGAAAGCTACTATATGAAGGATCCAATCATAAATATATGATCAAAGTAAATATAAAAATCCAATCATATATTTTCTTACCATATATGTTTCAAAATAGGATCCATGCACTCCCCGAGCTTCTTCGACACACGGATGGCGCTCGTCGTACTCCGGGATATTCTTCATATAGGTTAGGAACCCCACCCACTCCAACATGTGTGTGTTTAGAGGATGAACAGATTTTTAATGGTGTATGGTTGGGGTTGAACCAGGACCTGTGGATGTATGGATAGATTAGGGTTTCGATCATGATTATGGGATTCATCTAGCTCATTTAGAGTAGTCAATAAAGGAGAGGTGGTGTCCCTGAGTCTTTCAATACAACCCAACTAAATGACTTGGCTGGCCTTAATGTTAATCTCAACCTTGTTGTGTAGTAATATATATGTTGCTACTTGAGGATGTGGTCAAATCTGAATTGGTTGTGAGTGTTCCCTCACATTATAATAGATGGTGGATGTATAGCAGTGCAACATGGGGAGGGGCTATTGCTCGCATACCACAAGAGCTAAAAGTAATATAAGATTTTTATTATGACTGGTGTAGTTGGAAAGTAAGCTAGGAACATCAGATTGAATATAACAGAACATTATGCGTATACTTGTGATCTATAGCTCACTTGGTGGTGTAGGTGGGTGTGCGTATGGGAAGTTTTAGGTTCGAGCCTTGTGTGTTTGGAAGTTGTTCTTTTTGTTTTGTTTTGTTTTGTTTTTTTTAAGGATGTATGAGTGAGAATATTTCTGACAATTGACACAGTAGAGAGAAATAAGTGTGAGCTCTTTTTTTGGGATACTGAAAATCAAGAGAGAGGATTGAACTTGTGTAATGGAAATGGTGTTAAGGTTAATTTCTATTTTATTTTATTTTGGGCTTTCAAAGAAATTAGTATGTTATTTATTTATTTAATACATTATTTGATGATCAACTAGAAAGTCTTTTTAGAATGAAATGGGACTTAGCAAGTTAGGGATTGGTTAATGGGTAATAAATTATATCATTTGTCACATGTTTTGATAATTAATTAGTTAAATAACATCTCTCTAGGTCCCTTCGTCACTTTGGACCCCTCGGGAGTGGACGTTGGACCAACTTTTACTTCTCATCAGCAACCGGAGCCAGGCAAGTGTACCTTTTCATACTTATACTTTAGTTACATTATTAAATTCTTGAATATTATCTATGTATATTTTATTGCAACACATAGGGCCGTGTTTGGTACTTCGCGTCCGAATCACATTCGGGTGCCGTTGGACGTTAGTGCCAACGAGTATCGACGTTAGATACTTACATTCGTGTTACCGTGATAATCCGTTGCAGAGTACATTTAGACCTTAGCACATGCTCATGGTTACTACATACTTTCAGATTCCCGTACATGATTTATATCTTGCGATACGGAAATCCATGATTCATTCTAGGATGATGACTTGTGATCTCTATACTATATTTATTAGTATGACATGATGTCCTAATTAGAGGATCTGGACGAGCGTCTCGTGGATACGATTCGTGAAGCCGCATAGGAGGGAAGAACATACACCGTGCGCTTGGGCTACTTTTCCATAGAGTATGTCGTTGCCTCACTACCAGAGCCTCGGGGATTCATAGACTGCCACAGATTCCTTACCGGACTGTAGGGCTTTTCATAGTTTTCTGGAGTGCCTATCAGGTCACCGGGGTACACCGTGATAGCCCGCGTGTTCGTGTGATGTTCTCAAATTGCATTTACATCCTAGTTTGGTTATGTCACATTATGATATTCAAGAATTTAATAATATAACTTATACTTCAGTTACATTATTAAATTCTTGAATATTATCGGTGTATATTTTATTGCAACATATAGGGCCATGTTTAGTACTTCGCGTCCGAATCATATTCGGGTGCCGTTGGACGTTAGTGCCAACGAGTATCGATGTTAGATACTTACATTCACGTTACCGTGATAATCCGTTGCAGAATACATTCAGACCTTAGCACATGCTCATGGTTACTACATACTGTCAGATTCTCGTACATGATTTATATCTTGCGATACAGAAATCCATGATTTATTCTATGACGATGACTTGTGATCTCTATACTGTATTATTAGTATGACTTGATGACCTAGTTAGAGGATCTGGATGAGCGTCTCGTGGATATGATTCGAGAAGCCACATATGAGGAGAGAACATACACCATGCGCTTGGGCTACTTTTCCACAGAGTATGTCGTTGCCTCACTACCAGAGCCTCGGGGATTCATAGATTGCCACAGCTTCCTCACTAGGCTGTGGGGCTTTTATAGTTTGCTGGAGTGCCTATCAGGTCACCGGGGTACACCGTGACAGCCCGCGTGTTCGATTCACCCCAGTTATCAGTCTTACTTTTATTTAACTATTTATTCTTTATTGTTGTACTTTGGCATGTATATTATGTACCTTGTTGCGTCCCGCTGAGGACCTGATTTTCTTTCTAGATTTAGACGAGGATTATTCGGAGGTCTACGAATCCGGAGTTGACGCAAGAGTAGGACCATTTGCTGAAGAAGAGGTTGATCCAACAGAGTAGCTTGTTTCCTTGGTAGATCTCATCTTGATCTGGCTTCATTATCTAGCTTAGCCTGTTGTCAGATCTAGTTATCTTCCAGTTTTACTTTCATTCAGTATTGTATTAGCGGGATTGTTTCCGTAAGACTCTTTCATTCAGTATTGTATTGTGTTTCATTTGTAGACTCTTATTATCTCTTTTGAGCCTACTCGACAAATATGATTATTGGGCTGCAGACTAGTTTCATATTTCCCTCTTCATATTTTTTGTACTTGGATTGAGATATAGTGTTGTTGTAGTGATTAGTTACACGATTTTGACAGCTTATACGTATTCTAGTCGGACTAGAGTCTGGTTGAGTACGTAGCTAGCCATTGCCACGTGACTCGGTCCCGCGTACTTGGGACTGGGGCGTGACATAGTTTTTGTGGTAGCCCGTGCAGGTCGAGTATTAAATTGTCTTGGTTTACTACAAGAAAAATGTCATTTCTTGACGGTTTATAAGTTGACGGTCGTCAAAAATCGTCAACAATAGGGGTTATCTTGACGTTTTTAGGCTTACATCAAGAGATGCCATTTTTTTGTTACTTTAGCAATTTTATAGCATAATAGTTGACGGTTTTAGATGATCCGTCAAGAAACATCAATTTATTTATTGACGGTTTGGTGATAACCGTCAAGTAATGCATGCGCAAAAAACTTGGCAGGATTTTTTCAGCTGCCATTTTAGTAATTTTTTCAAAACTTTAATATTTGTTGACGGTTGAGGTTCTTTCTAATCTCGGAACCCAGCAAACTTTCCCCCGATCGTCCCTTTCTTTCCTCCTCTCTCCCTAACCTTCTCCTTCCTAAGAGAGAGAGCCTCCATCTCCTCTCCTCTCCTCTCCTCTCCTCTCCTCTCCTACAAAGAGTCTCCCACAACTCCTCTTTCTCTTCCCTAAGAGAGAAACCCTAACCCTATTTTTTCCCATGGACGACTCCGGCGACCTTCCAGTGATGGAGGTCGACCCCATCACCTCCACGTGGTCCCCACTCCCCCTCCGCTCGAACACCACTGCCTCCTCCTCCTCCTCCTTTGCGAGCGCTACTTTGTCGAGGAGGTCATTATCGGCTTCGACGAGACCGATCTCTACAAGTTACGGGTCATAGTCCTCGCCACTCTCTCTCCTGTGATTCTGATTCTTTGTTTCTCTATTTTTGCTAAATTTTTGGGGGTTTTCTTTTTTTGGTAGGCGGCGACGATGAGGAGTCCGCATGAGAGGGTGGCTGGAGAACATGTACTTCCAGGTCCGATGAGGACGCCCATCCGGGCCTCAGTTTTGACATCGAGTCTGTCGTCGAGCACCTTTGGGATGTGAGCACTCCCTTCCTCCTCTCTCTATCTCTCTGAAACATTCAAAATTAGGGTTAGAGTTTGGGTTTCACTCTCTGGATCCAAAATTTTTATCTCTCTTCAATTCCTCCATCATCGCTAGGAACTTCGAAATCTAGGGTTTCAATGGAGTCCGATGAGTGCCTAGGAGCTCGATCCATAGACTAGGGTTTCATCGTCGTCGTCGGAGGTAGAGGAAATGATAAACCCCCAGCCTCGGGATCAAGGAGGCCGCCGGTGCTGGTACCGCTAGCGACGCTGATCGGTCGGGAGCTCCGCAGGGAGAGGTCGGAGAGGCCCTCGGTCAGGTACATGAATGTCAGGCTTGCGAAGAGAGGGGATGATCTGTTCCTGGTCGAGTTGGACTGCGCCCGAATCGCCGGGAGCCCGGCGAGTAACTTCTCTGTCTTAGCGGTATTTTTAGACTAATGTAAGACTATTTTAAAATGTTCTAATTATGTTAGACATTGGCTAAAACATCGCTATAATTTATTAGGTAGTTCCTGTGTATGTTAGACTAATGTAATTAGTCTCTTTTGTGTAAGTTAGGGAGGTCTCATATCGTCGTAAGTCATGGTATTAACATTATCATATGATAAGTGGTCATGCTTTCAGTTTCTTGTTGTCTTATCTCTTTAGGCAAAAATGTCTACATTTTGTTTAATGAAGTAGGAAACAACAAGCAATAAAACTGGAGATGGTTTGCGAAACAATTAGTAGTGAAGATTTTCCCAATTCTTTAGTTGTCTAACGTTGCATTGATTTTCTACCGAGAGTTAGTTCTGGATGCCTCAAGTCCTAAGTCATTGTTCAATAGTAAACTGAGAGGCCAGTAGACTATTGTATTGAAATCCAACTTGCATCATAATTTTGTATAACTATAGAAAGTAGGCATTCTTTTATACTTGATAATTTAGTTTTTTTTTTGAAATACTTGTGTTGATATTGCATCTGTAATTATGAAGAGGTTACAATATTGGCAAAATTATAGCCTAAGGAGAATACATAAGGTCAACTCCTGAATTTCCTGGGCAATACCTATATGAAATAGATGATGCTCAAATTGGTATGTGAAAACTTTTTTGGTCTTCTCTTTCTCTTTATCTTTTATGTCTCATCCACTCTTTATGTTTAGGGCCCCCTGCTTGATATGTACCATTTGGGTTGCTGATCCTCTAACTTATATATCCCTTAGCATTTTGCTGCTCCATAAACTGATTGGAGGCTTGTGTTTCTGCATCAGGTGGGTGCCATAATATGTATCACATAACCGATGCATAGGCACTGCCTTCAACCAATATGATCCTGGAGGTTGCAGGTTATAGTCTCAGACCACCTCTCCTAATGGGAGTATGCTTCATTCACCAGGACCCTGCATTAACAAGGCTCCATGCATTAACAATAGCCTCGAGGCACTGGAATGCTATTTTATTTAATATATATGGAAACCCAAGGCTTCTCATCTTCTAGTTTAGTCCATAATTTCAGACCAATTGCCCTACTTGACTGTATGTCTGTCCCTTCATTTGTTCTGAGCCAGGTGGCTGCTCAAGTGAGTAGGTGGCTCCTATGGTTTTAGGAACGGATCCAAGGAGGGGCCGCCGCCATGGGCCCTGCCCCCACCAACAATGATCTTTAAAAACAATGATTATATTGTTATGTATTCTTTTGGGATTTTTTATTCAACAAACAAAGGTATGGCAAACCTCTAAAACAAAAAAAAATATCATATATTTTTTAGGTATTGTTAGACTAATGTCTAACATACTTTTGAATAGCTGTTGTTAGCTATATTGTATTTCTAAAGCATTCCACACATCTACTTAGGTCCTTCATCTTAACCACTATAATTCATCTTTATCCTAACATGGGAGTCATGGACATCTCTCAAGAAATCATGAGAAGTTAATAACCTTTTGGAAATGCAATCTTTGTTGTAGTTTACTGGTCTTAACATTCATATCCTAATATTGTCACTTGAACTAAATAATCCAAAAACTGGTACAAAGTTAATGCTTTTAGATTTCATGCATGGTGTCTTAAGTTATTCTCTTCATGTTGGATCTTACATGACATGGTAGCAAATAAATGGCAACTTTACATAACCATTGAAGCTAGAATGGGGGATTATTTCTATTTATTAAAATTTTCATGGATTATGCTTTTACTGACATGGTTTAACATATTTTGGAGCATATCATAACCATTAGAATTGACAAAAACTTATAGGCTATGTTGACTATTCTTTCAACAGAAGCATTCTAGGTCAATTGTCGTGTTTCCTAAGACAAATGAGAACTTTCGTCTCCTCTATGATCTCATTTCTCAGGTATCTCTTCTGTTTCCATTAAGAATAATATACTTGCTTAAAAGAAATTAAACATGAATTGTACATAATTGAAGAAGAACTAGAATTAGAAATTTTTTAGCTAGGATTGTTACTGCATACATTGATACACTATTGTACTGCACATGGCTGATACTCTAATTTTACACTACACTAACTATATTATATACTGCATAATGTTGAGAAAAATTAGCAAGCATTTTCATATAATGATGACAATGTCCATCCTTTGAGAGTAGATCCACTATGGATGCCACAGTGGATGCCTTAAGGCTAAATTTAGTTTTTTTCTATTTCTGCAAGAAACCCCATAGCTCTGTTTACTTCACCATTCTCCAACAAGCCCTTAACAATAGCATTAAGCATAACAGAATATGAAGAGTAACCATCTTTCTCGACTGAAAAAACATGACTCATCAAATTTATCCAACAACCCTTCTTTTATAAGGCCTTTCATCATTATAGTGTATGTTACAACATCGGGTGACACTACATCATTTGTAAGAATAGAGTTAAAGAGATCCCTTGCTACATTAACCTTACTAACTTGAAACATTCCTTCAATTAAAATATTGAAGGTCCTAGCTTCCAATTTTTCCTTCTGACATGATATGGTGTTGAATAGATTCATGGCCTCATCAACATGGTGATTTTACAAAGTCCATGTAAATAGGTGTGGAGTTCTAAGGATGTTCCAGAAGCAATCATTTTATCTTGTATTTCTTTTGCATCAGCAACTCTTCCAGCTTTGTATAATCCATCTAACATAATTTTGTAACTAGCAAGTGCTTGTTGCAATTCCTTACAAGGCACCTCATCAAAAAGGTGTCTAGCTCTATCAACCCTTTCTGCCTGTGTAGAAAGGCATGCAGCTACTGCTGTGGCATGCTTGCCTGCAGGCCATGAGCCCCCTTGTTGTTGCTGTTGTATTTAGCAACTAGCAGGGAACCCTTTGCAGTTAACATGAGTCCCCTCTTTTAACATACTGCATAAGACTCAACCCATAGCAGTATTTACTACTCCACTCCAACCCGACCTTGAACTCCTTAATCCTAAATTCTTCCTGTTCTGGGTTGAATTCTCATATACTCCAGGCCCTACCATGGCCTTTTGTACCATTCCCAGGTATCAAGTACCCTTCTTACCTCCACTGGTTCTTAATCTATGTTTCCCTCACAGTTAAACACATGGCTGCACCCCTCTTTATCTCAAACCCCCATGCCACAAATATCTTAGTGAATCCCCAAACTATTCAAAGAGATGCATTTTCTACTGTACATAAAAATATCCCCACCCCCTTATTTCTAAATCCCCTTTTTATTTCCATACTTACCTGACCCTCTCTCAAATTCCCAGTTTTATGATGCCTCTATCCAGGATCCTTCATTAGACTCTGGTCTGAATCCAAATCGATTCCCCAAGTGGACTGATGTAATATCCTTGCTGTCCCAAATAACCCCCACATGACTAATTCTCATTCCAGAGCGGTTGATGTCTTGACTTGAATCCCAGGTTCAACTTTTCCTCATGATAGAGCCCGAGCCAAGCCCTCCCTCTACTGTATTGTTGATTTCATAAACCCCCAACTGGTTACTCTATTTAGTGGATAGTTTGATATGGACTTGTGTGTTAAGTGTCTACATATGAAAAAGATAAAACTTCTAAACTGATCTAGTTCCTGTAGATGAGAATGCATATATGTATGTATTTGGTGCATTTGTTAATTTCATGTCTACATCAATAATAGGTTTGTAAGGACAATATTGTTCTCTTGTTTACTTATTGGTCAACAAGCTCATTGACATAAATTGGTAACTTGTGCTCTTGTTCTCTTCTTCTCTCAGGAACTACATAAAAAATGAAGGTGCTGTGAATATGGGAGGGATGTGCACCGGCCGGGTTTGCTACATATCTTGGTTTTATTTGTATAATTTTCAGTTTTGGATGTTTAAGATGTATGGAAACTACATACTTTGGTTGGATATGTTTGTGGTTGGACAAGTGTTAGATGTTTGTGGTTGGACATGTTGGATGTATTGGAAGTTTGTCATGTATGAACAATATAAAGTTTATTAATATAAAAATTGGATTTTGTAGTTATTTGATGTATGTATATCTTCTGGATTATTAATATTATGTGTGTGTTCGATTCATATTATATAATTATAAATAGAATTTTTGCTATACAAAATTTAGCTTCTCTTGACGGTTATAAAATGTCAACAATTAACTCAATCCTGCTGTAAGATTGCTTTTCTTGACGGCTAATAGCCGTCATCTAGGCCGGAGTCAAGAAAAGTTTTTGCCTACATTGATGGTTTCTAAAAACTGCTATCTTGACGGCTAAAAACAGTCAAGAAAATTACTACATATGACGGCAAAAAATTGTCAAAAAAAGCCATGCCAGCGACCGTCAAAAAAAGAGGGTCTTTTCTCGACTTCGGCCTACTTGACGGATCCGCAACCGTCAAGATACCCATTTCTTGACGGAGAATACCCGTCAAGAAAAGCCTTTTTCTTGTAGTGGTTACCTAACTGTGCCAAGCGAGCCTGCCATTAGGATTAGAATTTAAGATCTCATCCACTTGCTTGAATACTTCTCTACGACACCTCCTCATCGCTTCCTTATCAATTTATATCCTGTTTGATTCTATGTTGCTAAATTTTCACTTGTCTATTTTCAGAGTATGAATCTCCAAAGTGGACGAGTGGCGCAGCAGGATGGCGTCCCCCGAGATTCTGTATCGTCGGACGAGCCGACTCCGAGATAGTCTCACATGCTGACCCAGCTTCCCAGGGTCAACTTTTTCAGCAGACCAAGGGGCCGTTAGACGAGCAGCGACACCAAGCACAACCAGGGTAGCTGCAGCCCCAGAGGATAGAGCCGCAGCAGCTGCCACCACCTCTGCATCCCCCGCAGATGCCGTACATGCATTTCCGCCACCAGGACAGCAGGCAGACGGGCAGCAAATGTATCAAATATTGTATGCCATAATACAGGCCCAACAACAGGTTTAGTAGCAGGCTCAACAGCAGGCTCAGCAACACCAGGTGGATACTCTGAGGGAGAGTATCGTCACTGTACTGGAGCAGGTTCCACCATCGGAGCGATGGCCATCAATGGGGTCTATCAAGGACTTTCTTCACAAGGTGCCCCTTCCATTTTCGGGCAGAGAGGAGCCTACAAAGGTCTACGCATGGCTTACTGGTATCGAGCATCAGTTGGAGGCCACAGAGCTTCCAAGGGATAGATGGATGAAGGCCGCTAGGATGCAGCTGACGAGAAATGCACACTACTGGTGGGTGGCCGAGGAGCATCGGCTAGGACCTGACCAGGTCACTTGGAAGGAGTTCTCTAGAATCTTTAAAGACATGTTCATTCCAGCTACGGCGCGTGCAGAGCTTCGGGACCAGTTTATGCACCTTACCTAGGGTAGCATGACGGTCGAGGAGTACAATACGGAGTTCCTGCGCCTGAGCTGCTTTACCCCATATTTGATCGACACTGAGGAAAAGAAGGCCGAAAAGTTCTAAGATGGCCTGCGCTTCGAGCTACAGAGATTGGTAGGATCAGTCGCTCCTACTTCATACTCGGAGATCCTGACAGCGGCTCGACGACAAGAGTGCATCAACCAAAGGGAGGCCAGCATGAAGCGCTCCCGCTCATCAGCACCAACTATCACGCCCTGCTCCCGTAGGAGCGATCGTCCTCGCTAAGGCGTGATGCCGCACGAGCCTAGGTTGCGCTCGTGCAAGGCGGGTTCCATAACGGCCGATTTCAGAGGCTGTGATGGGGTCGTCGCATAGAAGTCCCAAGCAGAGACATTGAATAATAGTAGCAGATTTGAAGCAAAACACAAGTAATTGCAAAACACTCTTTTATTGATATTGAAACAAAGGTTACAATGGGGCACAAGGCCAAGATTACAAGTCTATCAAGCTCACTCAAGCTCACATTACAAGTCACTCAGCTCTCTCTCATCTCTCAATACATGTCTTGAGCCGGCAATTTTACTGAACTCAAGAACAACTATTAAAAAACTTTCCAAACTCAATGAATCAACCGTGGCCCGTGCCTTAAAATACTAAGTCCGTGACACCGTGTCTTAAACCAACTTGAAACACTATGTGACACCACCGCCCAAGTCATACTCTATACGACGGGCCTTACAATCGTGTGACTATGTGGTTATACCCAGCCGTAGAACTCATAGGGCCGTGCCTGCTACTACTCCTGATAGCTTAAGGTAGCTTGCCTAACTTACTTTGCAATAACTGGACGAGCAAAGGCTGCGTCAAACCTTGCGTCGTAGGAACGTACCGTGCACGCATTCGACTTTGAACAACCAAGTTATTTGAGGTGCCTAGACTTATGCCGCAAGCCGTGCAATACAACTTGACTCATGGGGCAAGCCAAGGCTATGCCAAGCCTTGGACGATAGGACCTTGCATGCTTTATAAAGCATTTATGCGGGCAACGCCTATGACTTAGGCTACGTTCATAACTTCGCCTACTCAACCAACTTTTCTTCTCCCAAGCCACGGGACGAAGGATCGAGTGTCATTTTCAAAGCACGCCGTACACCAGCTCTAAGCCGACCGTTGGACCTTTCTATATTCTAACTCAGTTCGACCTGTCGGGATTATTCTCTTAGCTATATGGATTCGTCTCTTTTATTATCAAGCCTACTTGTGCAAGTTGAAAACATGCGATTTATTACGTGAAGGCTAAGATGAGGCAAGTTCACCGAAACTACCCCATCTGAGTGATGTCTCCGAGCAAGCCGTTGTAAGGATAAGTCGGAATGACGTCAGCGTTTCGATTACTCCGATTGACTGAGCGGGACGGGACACTACATCATATACCACTCAAAAAAAGTTTCGTCCTCGAAACTAACTGAGTACACCTATTGACTTATACTTGATTCTACATCCTACCTTTCTTCGTACACATCTCTCCTATGTGTTTCTCAAATCCGAGCCACGCTCGTGCTACGGTTATCTTTTACCTCGAACAACTATATCTCAACTTAGGTAACTTACTCTCGTCGCACACATAGACAACTCAGTTCTAGGTAATCCATCCGATCAACCAATGTTCAAGTTTGTCTCAATCTATTAATCGTACTACCACCAATCTTTTTCTTAAAACATGATTTCAAAAACCTCAACACCTTCCCGTTCCTCAAGTCTCACTTGATTCAACGTATCACTTAGTTGGATCGTGCACATATTCTAGGCGTCTCCAAAATACATGCATTTTAGCCAAGCCTCCTGATAGAGAATCTGCCATCACCATTCGAGTCGGATCGTGCACATATTCGGGCGTCCCTGATATAGGTGCATGTCAACCGAGCCTTATGAGTGGCGCCTCCACAATTTCCTATCGCTTCGTTCTCGGACGTCTGCCTAACCGCCAGGCTATGTCTTTTCGTTAGTACTGGAATCATAGTTCCCAAACAACGATATCAACACTGACCCCATCCTAAGGTCAAACCAAATCGATGGTATGGGATTTTCTACCCAAGCTCGCATCACTCCAATTTCTAAACATCGAGCATCGATTTCCTACACACATCTCAACATTCGTCCCACGGGGTCTGAGTCATTCAGCAAAGCCATCCTACGATAACTCACGTTCAACCAATTCTACGACGTATCGATATCACTCGTTCATCAAGCCATTTCGTATAGTCTATCTCTTTGAACACGTTTGACATAGTTCGCCTATCAATCTTTCTCAAATCAAGCACGCTACGACACAATTCATCGCTAATCCATAATTCACCTTTTATACTCCCTAAGTCATTCATCCCAATTCACGTAATCGATCACAAGGTCGTCCGACTTAACAATATATTGTGGCCCGATCTCACGCAAGTCAGATTATCCACGGTGGGCACGAATCACCATGCACGCTCCCGCGAGATAATAATTCTCATCGGGACGTAACTCTTGTTTTGTGTCTAGACTAATTTATTCTCGATCCGCAGATTGGACCTACTCAATCCTCAAGTTTCATTCATTCGTCAATCATAAGTCCTACAAATCCTCGAGTTCACCTTCGCATCAAGCCAACAAGTCGAGACAATCAAAGTTGTCGCGTCCTGATTTTTTGATTTCGATCATTCCCGCGACATGAATCACCATGTCAGCGCTAGCGCAGAACGATAGCCCCAAATCCGACGCAACGCATGTGCGAGGCTAGAGTTGCACTCGTGCAAGACAAGATTGTCGACATTGTGGCTATCAAAGTAACCATCAAGACACGATCATTTTCATCCAACATTCATCTCAATCAAAATCCTAAGTATAGCATCCAACCGAACAATAATATTTGCACGATCGTCATTCGCCGAGTCGGAGTACCCTCGAGTTATCGCATATCGATCTTTGATACGCCTCAATACCATCGATGATATGCGTAACTTGACGATCTTCCTTTGCAACCAATTTCGAATCGTGCGAATGATGCTATCATCCGACTGGATAATCTTCTCGACATTCAAGTTCAAGTTCAATCATTATCCCTCAAATCATTCACAACATCAATTTTCTCAAACCAATTTCACGTATTGTTCATCCGTTTATCTTAAGTCATCGACCAACATGTTTCCTCACTTCGCATCATTCCTTGCTAACTCAAATCATCGAGCAACATTCAATCCAATCCTTAGAGTCATTCGCGTAACTTCAAAATCAAACCTTTCATACACGTTATCTACCTGTCGTGCTAACTTTCGTATCTGATTCTCAATAATTTCCTCGATTAAGTCATCATTTCTCTACACCTTAACTTTTCTTCGATTTGATTTCACCTACTCGATCATTGTCACGACCCGCACCCGATTTTTGGACGCAAGCACGTGAGCAAGCCAGCTACGTATCGAACGGACTCTAGCCCGACTCGAATACGTAAACGCTGTCAAGGCTATGGTATACTGCAAAATCATGGCAACAAATCTATATCTCAATCCACAATAAGTGTACGAAACAGAAAGAACACTATGGGTCGTGGTCTGGAGCCTACTAGCATAAATGTTCGATAAGACAAAGGAATATAACAAGAGTCTACAACTAAAACAAGGAACATGATATCTCATGATAAGGAATGAAAAGCATGAGCGGATAATAAACACAATAATAATACCTGAATCCCGTAATATATCATCACGTCTGCCATCCAGAACTACTAGCTAACTCCATGCAACCGCTAAACCTGAAGAGAACATCAGGTCCTCAGAGGACATAGCAAGATACATAATATACATGCCTATCTAACAGTTTTATCATGCGTGAGAAATTAAACAAGAGGAAACAGGACACGACAAATGACTACGAACACGAACACGAACACTAGAACAACTACGTATAAATGAACTGCCGGATGAACGATAATCACGAGATCAATGGAAGAAACCAAACCCTCATCCCGAGTGTGGACGCACGGGTTTGAACTAAACACTAACCCTCATCCCGAGTATGGACTCTCCGGTTAGTACTAACCCTCATCCCGAGTGTGGACTCTCTGGTTAGTTCACGGCAAGGCACCCTCGTCCCGAGTGTGGACTCTCTGGTGCAAGTATAACATCCTCGTCCCGAGTGTGGACTCTCTGATATAAACACCCTCGTCCCAGGTGTGGACTCTCTGGTGCAAGTCAAGTCAAGTCAACACCCTCGTCCCATGTGTGGACTCTCTGGTACAAATAATCGACATCCTAGTCCCGAGTGTAGACTCACGGATGTAAACAGATCAAGAATAACACCCTCGACCCGAGTGTGGACTCTCTGGTGCCAAGGAAACAATATCAAGGATTTAGCAGTTCAATTACACGTACTCGTTCTATGACACGACTCAAGCAAGGTACTGACAAGAAACTCCAAGTGTGAACCACAAGACCAAACATGGACACAGCTATATGCAATGAAAACAACTCAAAAATAATATAATATAAAAAGCACATGTCCATAAATAATCAAAACTGGAAAATAAAATACAATGCATGTAAATAAAACTGTAGAGGAAGGCAAGGTATACTTGCCTGGTAGTTGCACGCAGATCCAACAAATATATAGTCAACTGATAAGCCACAAAGTCCAAGTCATCCCAACTGTCTCCGAAAGCTGAAACAAACATTGCCAACATTCTCAGAATAGTCAAATTAGCTAGGATTGCCTGTCCTTAAGTCCAATTCTGGAAACAGGGGCAAAACGGTAATTTCGGGCCAAAACGGTATCCGCCGTTGGACCCGTTTTGCACCAAAAAATGTACCAGAGTCAATGGTCTCTAAAGTCGTCAAACTACATGTCTACAAATTCGTTTTGAAGATACGAACCCAACGGTATGTCCAATTTTGGATTTCGGTGGGCCGTGCACAAAATCGCTCGTTGAATCGGATCGTGGGGCCCACAAAACGGTGATCCGATCAACTGTCTCAAAATCAGACCAAACTTGGCATACAGGACCAGGAAAACGATAAGGTCCTGTTGGCGCAAGTTTCGTCTTGATCTGACGAGCGTGCACGAAGTAATTGAGAAACTTGCACAGAGGCCGATACAGTAAATTTTGACGGATACGCATCAAATTCGTCGCGCACACGCGACCAATTTGAATTTCGTCAAAGCCCACACGTCCACGAAGCCGTTATGCACCTTTCGATGCTTTCGGTTTGCGACTACGTCGCCCAGATTGGCGGGACGCACGTCGTATCGGATGGTTTTTCAATATTTCTACTGTTTTGAAACAGGTTTTCGCTAAACTTTGTCATCAAACTAATATATGTACAGTAGATGAAAACTAAATCTATGAAAAGTGTTTTGTAGCCCTTTATATTGTCTTCCACTGTATTTAATTAATTTTTGAAAATACTGCCTATCGAGTCTTATTTGAGTCTTCCAAGTTGGGTCGAGAGCCTGCCTCATACTCTGTTATGAAACAAATTTCCCGAGAGGTTTGTGTTGGTTTTTCGTCGAAATACAAATAAGTTCAATAGGAACTAAATCACAGGGATCCGAGATGGTTATGTTGTCGACATACCAGAGAAATTGGCACGCAAAATGATCAATCGTACATAGAGATCCGTCGTTGCAAAGTTGGGGCTCTCACTGCCCTGTGCTGCCATGCGCTCTGCTCGCACGCACTGTCCGACGGCTCCGACCGGCCGGCGGCGACCCTCGGCGACGTACGCGCGCGGGGGTGCGCCCAGGTGGGGGTGGCGATATTAGGGTTTCGAAGTTTTATCGATTTCCTCTCTCCCATGATTCGATCTCTATATAACTATATATAGAGATATATATATTTAAGTCTTCTCGGTTTGGCTGTGCTACGGTTTGGGAGGGGATTAGCTGGTCTGGTTGTGGGCCTGTGGGCTCGTTGCTTAGCAGGTGATGCCCGGCTCTGTTGGGTTTGCTTAGCTGCTCCTTGTGCCCAATAACTTCCATAAAACTAACTGTATCGTTTCCACTTGTGGGCCTACAAGTTCCATCTATTAAACATGTATAAATGAGAACTAGCTTAAGTTTTCACAATTTTCCTAATTTCCTATACTTTCCCTTTGTCAGACAGGCCCATAATGATAAGTTTAATGATCAAACATAATTCTGTACTTCTATATTTCTTCTGTTCTGGAAAGCTTTCTAATTGTATTATTTTTATGAAATTATACCCTGGCATCTACATAATTGAAAAGGTAATTAATAATATATTGGAAGCTCTATCATCTGCTACAAGGGGTATGGCAGAAAGGAAGTAGGATAGATGCCGATAAGAAGAAATAAGCATTATGATATCCAAAAATTGCAACAACAACAACAACCACCACAACAAATCAAATTGTCGAGCCCAAAATCATTAGATAATAAATCTTTGATGTACCATATATAAGTTAGAAAAACATCTAAATCATCTTGATGAAAAAGTAAGGCCAAATTGACTATCTATTTCACCAGCTTTGTAACCAAATTGGCAAAGTTCATTATTTTCTCGCTCAAACTCCAAATCGGTGCTTCCATCACATACTTGTAATTCGATTGTCTATAATTTCGTCTAAATGTATATACGCCCCACCTTAAATTACCTCAACTATTCTAATAATTAAGCTCTCTAGTCTCTACAGACCTAAGATAGGCATCACTATCATGGGCTTGGACTTGGTTCGAGTCCAGTCCAGACTGATTTTGTACAACCGGGTCTCCTAATATTTAATAACATAAATAAATAACAATTTAACTATTTCTAGGAGTTAAGTCGCAACTTAGCTTGGTTTTCCTAGTTAGAGCACACCTATGGCTGGATCTTCCTTGGCATGGATAATACACTAGTCGAGGCACGCCACTGTACTATCCGTGCCATGGTTCCTAGTCGTCAGGTACTTCAAAACTCAACCATGTCTAAAGTCATCTACCGTAATAATTAACTAAATAATTATTTATAAAAACAAATTTTAAAAATCACCATTTAAATCCAATAAATAAATAAAAAAAATAATCTCAAACATTCTCGGAAAGGGGAGCTACAAATCTACCCACCTTAAAATAATTTCGTCCTCGAAATTCTAATTCGTAACTATTCCTTAAAAATTCAAAGTCTTGTATTTCCTTAATCTCCTCAAATTTAATTTCTCAAAATATTCTATAACTTCCTCTAGCCATTTTATAACTCCGAATACTTGAGGACTTCTACCCACCTTTGGTCACACTACTCCCTCAAAATACAGGTCGCTAAAACCTTATGGTCTTCTAACTTGTTGCTAACAATTCTACCGGCAGATATCTAGGCATATGGCAACTATAATACCTTATATCTATAAACAACCAAATATTCAGTAGTCAAGCAATTTATACAATAATTTAGGAATCTCTGATGAATCCTAGATAGCACGATCATTCGTCACCTCGAAATAAAAGGGACGAGAATCAATGGTACGGAAAGCAAGGAAGTATAATCGAGAGCAAATTTTGAGTTTTCAAGGACGTAGAGAATTTCTAGGAGAATTTTCAAGGCAGAGTGGGTTGAGATTTTCTAAGGTTTAGTCATAGTCGCAGGCTCGTACCGGTACAGAAATGTAACCAATATGATATGCTCGGACCTGCATGGGCTACCAAAATCATTTTCGTGTTTCATACTTGCGTAATCCTCAATCCCGTGCACGTTTCGTGCGCGTCAATTTCTAGGTTGTTCGAATAAACTCATCCAAATCTTCAAGACTACTACTTATTCAACGACACTCAATCTAAGGCTTTGTATAACGCGAAGCTTGCTTATAGACTTACCGACACTCAATATCCTCAATCGATCGGTCGACATTCCTGAGGCTATCGCATACACCACTCAGGAATGAAGTCATTCAACAAATCTTCGAAACTATCATTCGAATCAAAATCGACTTCTTCGACGTTCGAACCATTCCTCGAATTCCAAGCACGCTCATCTATATCGCATCGACGATACCGTCGATCATAGCACCCCTATCGACAGTCATCCCACATTTACTCAATCGAGTTCAACTCATTCTAGCTCGAACATTACGAATCCCGCACTCGACTTTGCTAAGGTCGACACAATTCTTAGTGTATATGCCCAGCCCGATTTAGCCAATCGTGCTTACGCAAACCATCTTTTCGTTTTATTAAAAACAGTTCTCCTATGTTTTTGTAAAATAGTTAGACTTATTGTATGGACATCCCGTGGGCGTTTGAGAGAGAGCGCACCAACGATATCAACTTGCGGAAGCAACAGAGTTTGCGAAAACAACGAGTTAAAGAATTCAATCGATAGTCCAAGGACGTAAAGCCGTGCTCTGATACCATTATGTCACGCCCCGCTCCCGTAGGAGCGATCGTCCTCGCTAAGGCGTGATGCCGCACGAGCCTAGGTTGCGCTCGTGTAAGGCGAGTTCCATAACGACCGATTTCAGCGGCTGCGATGGGGTCGTCGCACAGAAGTCCCAAGCAGAGACATTGAATAATAGCAGCAAAATTTGAAGCAAAACACAAGTCATTGCAAAACACTCTTTTATTGATATTGAAACAAAGGTTACAATGAGGCACAAGGCCAAGATTACCAGTCTCTCAAGCTCACATTACAAGTCACTCAGCTCTCTCTCATCTCTCAATACATATCTTGAGCCAGCAGATGCTTTGGAAGGCGACGTCCATACATTATGTCCTGTATAAGTCTTGAATACATGCGAACGTATATTTTGAATCGCCAAGGAACTCTGTGCCTCGACGCATCCAAGCGAGCTCCGCGCCACAAGCTTCTACCTGTGCCTGCACATGAAAACTATGTGGGTGTCAGTACTCAACTGTACTGTGGAATGAGCTCCTCGCCGACCCATACAAAACTAACATGTTTGATTTACTTGTGCAACATAGTCCCTTCTTATCAATTATCTTTCTACTCTTGTCTTAGGATCGGTTTTAGGACCGTCGCCTTGGCCTATTATATGTTTCTAGACCATCCCGTGCTTGCAAACAACAACGTCGACTCAACAACGTTAACCTATCAAGTCGTGCTTGCCTTTCGGCCAAAATCAGAGACGCAACTACACGATAGACTTCATTTCCATGTGACCGTGCTACTGACCTATATTGAGCCCGTGCCTCGTAACTCAATATGACTTAACCATATCGCCGCCTCGCGGCCTTTTGCTACTTAATCATCAACTGACCCATCAAGACATTGTGAACTAAGTGTCACTCGACCAACTTTGCCTTGCGACGTTTCCTGACTTAAACTCAAGACAACTCACATCCAAACTATGCAACTTATATGCCGACAACATAAGACTCGACGCCACATCTCGTGCCGAAGCACGCCGCCTACGTTGCAACCAAAACTTAGGCCCAATATTGTGTTCTAACTGTACACACACATTCAACTTAACTCAATCCAAAGGCACACATGCGGATTTGCCGCCATACCGACTCATCTATATGAATTTGGTCACTGGCTCCCAGAGCCATTGTGGACTCCCTTTCAGCTGAGTATAGGATGGACCGGTCAAAGCGGGTAGCTAGCCCCAATGAGCGTCCACCGAATACTTTGTCCCAGGCTCAGCTATCCCCTCACATTCACCCTCAAGTTTTCTTCTAGGCCGGAACGGTCCTGCTGTGGCACCAAGTTATCGTCCAAGAAAACAAATTTACCTTGTCGACAAGTTGTCCATGACCATGCAAGACTCGACTCAAACTGACATCTCACACAGTCAATCTACTTCTAATGTTACCATCTCTTTCAGGGCTAAGTTCAACACTTCTCACATCTGAGACCTTGCCTCGACGACATAATCGCGAGCATTCTTCTTTCTTGCCTCGACGACCCAGTCGCGAGCATTCTTCTTTCTTGCCTCGACGACCCAGTCGCGAGCATTCTTCTTTCTTGCCCTATCATTTCACTCAACTCAAGAACAACTATTAAAACACTTTCCAAACTCAATGAATCAACCGTGGCCCATTCCTTAAAATACTAAGTCCGTGACACCGTGTCTTAAACCAACTTGAAACACTATGTGACACCACCGCCCAAGTCATACTCTATATGACGGGCCTTATAATCGTGTGACTATGTGGTTATACCCAGCCGTAGAACTCATAGGGCCGTGCCTGCTACTACTCCTGATAGCTTAACGTAGCTTGCCTAACTTACTTTGCAACAACTTGACGAGCAAAGGCTGCGTCAAGCCTTGCGTCGTAAGAACGTACCGTGCACGCGTTCAACTTTGAACAACCAAGTTATTTGATGTGCCTAGACTTATGTCGTAAGCCGTGCAATACAACTTGACTCATCGGACAAGCCAAGGCTATGCCAAGCCTTGGACGATAGGACCGTACATGCTTTAAGAAGCATTTATGCGGGCGACGCCTATGACTTAGGCTACGTTCATAACTTCGCCTACTCAACCAACTTTCCTTCTCCCAAGCCACGGGACGAAGGATCGAGTGTCATTTTCAAAGCACGCCGTACATCAGCTCTAAGCCGACCGTTGGACCTTTCCATATTCTAACTCAGTTCGACCTGTCGGGATTATTCTCTTAGCTATGTGGATTCGTCTCTTTTATTATCAAGCCTACTTGTGCAAGTTGAAAACATACGATTTATTACGTGAAGGCTAAGATGAGGCAAGTTCACCGAAACAACCCCACCTGAGCAATGTCTCCAAGCAAGCCGTTGCAAGGCTAAGTCCGAACGCCATCGGCGTTTCGATTCCTCATATTGACTGAGCGGGATGGGGCACTACACCAACAACTCGAACACAACATGGAGTACCAGCAAAGCGCCCCAGATTTACTATCCACTGAGGGCAGCTCCACCAGCAGCACTAGGACTTCATACTTGCCATTACTGCGGCAAGTTGGGCCATGTCGTGAAGGACTGCTGGCACAAACTAGGGCTATGCCTAGTTTGTGGATCAGATCAGCACCAGGCTCGACATTACACGAAGCGTCGTGGAGCAGCGCCGATGGTAAACCGATCAACTTTTCCAGCACCGAGGCCTTTCTTCCAGGGTCCGAGAACGCCTATCATGACCCGCACCCGGATATACGGGTATGAATACGTGGGCCACGCCCAGCCTACGCCGCAGTATCGGTGGTAGAGCACGGTCAAGTATACTATACTAACCACAACATCTAAAGATCCATAACTAGAAATGTACTCATGTCACATCATAAAAACTAAGGAAGATAAGACAAGAAATAATAACAATAACACTAGAACGACTAGAATCTACAAGGATCATAAGACAGGAAAATCCTGAAGGAACAACAAGACTAACTAAGGATAACTACCAGGCAACTCACATAGAAGAATAGTGAGATCCACCTCAGCTAGCAACATCATGAAGTCCAATACTGAGGGCACAAATACTCCTAAAATTTTGTCAACATATCCAATCAGGATGGAACGAGCACAAATCTCAAATAACAGTTCTAATTAGACGATATTGAAAATGTAGCAGTAAATAGAGAGAATATACAAGAAATCATGAAATGTACATGTGAGTATCATGGCAAGGTAAGCTGTAAATCTAGAGCTAGAACAAGGCAAGTAAAACTGATCATGGTATGTACAAGAATCAAGAATCATCTATCTAAGTGTGCGAGTACTAGTTTCAACATGTGGCCGGCTTGGGTCTGCACAAGGTCTATTGGCCTCGTTAGTCATACGTGGAGTGTATGATTAACACTCACAAGATCTACAAGAATAAACAAGGTGGATAATGACCACACATCTACACTAATACTCCCCATCCTCGACTACTAGTATAGTGGATCCAACCATGACACATCATGACACGCGATTCTCCGAGAGGGAAGCTAGCCTTCGCAGGAATCGTGTCTATACAATTCACAAGGAACAAGAAAGACTTGCACAAGATATACCAAGGAAAGCGAGGAATAACATCTCATGACGGGATCCAGAGAAATACCAATCCGTGTGAACAATGAGTCAAGAGAACAAGGATATCTACACTAAATACAAGAAACATAGACGATATCATAAAACAGAAACATTATCAGAGATTGTACTCACCTGCGATCTGGTGGAATATGTCAACTGAGTCCTATAATAGTGCCTCGAGGACCTATAGGTGGAAATACTGTATCAATATAAGGGATTGGAAGTAAAATCAAGTCATACTAAGTCAAACTAGGTCAAGGCAAGTCAAACTAGGTCAATCTAAGTCAAGGGTTGACTTACAGTTGACTTCAACTGGTCAACTCTAGGTCAAACTTGACTAACATTGACTAACAGTTGACTTTGGGTCAACTGTCAACTTCGGTCCAGTTCTAATCAATTTTAGGCTACGGTTGACTTCCGGTCAAAATAGTTAACTGTGGTCAACCAAGGTCAAAACTAGTCTAACCTAGGTCAATGTTGACTCTACTTCGACGTTCAGTCAAAGCAGTCAACCATTGTTAAACAGGGTCAAGGCTAATCTCTATAAACATCTACAGGGTCAACACATTCAATTTCAGTGGTTGTGAAATCACTGGAATCGATGGATCTCAAAATACCACAAAAGGAGAGATTATAATAATAGGGTAAAAACCTACAGATGTTGTCGGATGGTGAAACAACCATTACCAACGTGTCCAGAATGGTCAAATTAGCTAGATAGCCTACCCATAAGTCCAATTTGGACACAGAGGTAAAAAAGATAATTTCGAGTCAAAACGGTATCCGTGTCGGACCCGCTTTGTACCAAAAAACGTGTCGAAATAAAAGTACACTAAACCAAACAAATTATATGTCCACGAATGCAGAATGACGATACGAACCCAATGGTATATTCAGAATTGGATTCCGTTGATCCGATCTCAAATTGGTCCGTTGACCAGAACATTGAAATTTTGATTTGCACGAAAAAATGTGTCGGAGCCAATGTCCTCAAAACTCAGAAAATTATATGTCAACGAGTCCAGAATGACGATACGAACTCAATGGTATGTCCAGAATTGGATTCCGTTGAGCTGATCTCAAAATGATCAGTTGACCCGGATATTGGTATCCGACTTGCACCGAAATACGTGCCAAAACCAATGTCCACTAAAACCTAGCAAATTATATGTCATCGAGTCCAGAATAATGATACGAACTCAACGGTATATCCGAAATTGGATTCCGATGAGCCGACGTCAAAAAGTTCCGTTGACCCGAACTATGGGGCCCGCTTTGTACCGAAATGCATACCAGGGCCCACGTCCTCCAAATCTAATAAACTATATATGAAAACGTGCTAGAACGACGCCACGAGTCTACTGGTGGTGTCAGAAATTGAATTTGGATTCCCGAGTTCAAAAATGGAATTTAACAACTTGGAAATTATGAATTCATACGACCAACTTTGGCGTCGAATTCAACCAACCAAACGTGCTCACAATGAAACAAAATTTAAGGGATAGAAAGAGGGTTATACCAGCTTCGCATAGGAACTAGTAGCACGCCAGACGGAGCCGCGATTGAGGAGAAACGAATCGACGAAGTTGGCTCAGCAAAACTGTCCAAAAATTACGTAATTTAAACGGTCAACTTGGTGGCCGGTTTTGATGTATCAAACGATAAAATTAACGGACAAAAATTGAGGGGAGTGAAGAGCTATATACTAAGATTGAGACGGAGCAAAGAAATTACCGATCAAACGGTAGAATTTCTCGAAAAATGTGCACAAAGTTGCTGCGACGAGGTGCCATTTCAGGATTTCGTTCGCGCGCGCGTTTACGGGATTCCGTGCAAAACGCACGAATCGACTATGCGTTGTGCCAGGGAGGATGGCGGCGCAACCAGGGGGGTCGCCGAAGCTCGCCCAGCCGGTGGGGGGCCGGCCATGGCGGTGGCGGCCGGCGGCAGCGCCGTGCGGCGGCGCGACGGCGCACGACGGGGCCCACACACACGCATACTGTGCGTGCTGCTGCTGCCGGTGGCTTGCTGCCCTGCTGCTGCTGCGCATGGCTGTGCATGCTGCTGGTGGCGCACGGCGGAGGCGGCAACGGCGGGGTACCCGCGTGGTGGAGCGGCAGAGATGGTGTTTGATGGTGGTGTTGATGGTGGTGTTGATGGTGGTGGTGTAGTTAGATGATGATGGTGGTGGTGGTGATAAGTAGGAGGAGGAAAAGAAGAAAAAAAAGTGGTGGTGTTAATGGTGATGAAGAAATAGAAGGAGAGGAGGAAGGCTGGAGTCGACAGATGGGGATGGGAGTGGTATTGATGGTATGGTGTGTGTTCAAGAAAAGAAAGAGAGAGAGGGATATTATGTGTATGTATATAATATATAAAGAGAGAGAGAGAGAATGGGAGATATTAATGAGGGGGAGAGAGAGAAAGATAAAGTGGAGAGAGAGAGGGGGGTGTTTGGCTGTACATGGGGGGGAGTGATTTGTGTGTGTGGAGAGAGAGATTTAAATGAAGAGAGAGGGAGAGTGTATTATATATATATATATATATATATATATATATATATATATATATATATATATATATATATATATATATATATAAGAGAGAAAAAAATATATATATATATAAGAGAGAGAAAATAAGATATTTGTGTAAAGAGGAGGATATTTTTGAGTAGGAAAAAAAAGGAAAAAATATCAGTGGGGTGTATAGGTAGACATGGTAGGGTCTACACCAAATTGGATTGGGTGTTGGGTCAAGTTGGTCAAGCTTGGGGCCAAGATTTAATTAAAATAATAATTTAAATAAAATTTAATCATGGATGAAATGGGAGCACAAGGGAGATCAAATCGGTGGCACGCAAGTGGCACGTGTATAGTAGACTCAAAACAGGCCAGGGCCATATATTGGGTCAACTGGATTGGACCGATGTCGGGCCTGGGAATTAAATTGGAAATTAAGTCACAAATTACGGTAGATAATTAATTGGCCTAAATTGACCCAAAAGTTGTGCGAAGTAAATAAAGCACAAGATGGTGTGTCTGAGTGGGACACGAAGGTCATGGGTATAGGGCATCTCGAATAGATCAGGCATGACAAGTTGGTTTCAAGAAAAAGACTAGTCTGGTGCTCCTAGATTAAAAGTCATGGTAACGTGCTTATGAGGATCAAGGAAAAGAGTGGAAAATCAATTAATAATTAAATGGTCTAAATTGACCTGAACTTGCACGAAGCAAAAAGAGTACAAGGGAACAAGTTCGAGTGGGACACGATATATCAACATAAAGATAATCTCGTCTACTACAAACTTCAAGAAGAAAGTTTCCAGATACTGGCATCCCTGATGCTCTAGAAATCCATGTCACGGTAAAGAGCATTTAATGATCAAAATTAATTAAATCAAAATAAATTATCGAGAATAAATCATTTGAAAAATTCGAAAATAAATCCCGGAAATTCAGGGGGCTTACATCCTACCCACCTTCTAAAAATTTTGTCCTCGAAATTAAAATCATCCAATAGGTGAAGCTAAAACATGCAACTGCTATGGCTACAGTACTCAATCTGCTACCTTTGTGATCACCTATGCTGTTTCTCTCTACAATCATTTGGTTCAGGTTCAAGAAGCTTCTTCCATAAAAACTATGTCATTTTATCCCTTAGAATCTTCATATCAATAAGAACCTTTACATATATTCTAAAATATAGGTCATCCTCGAGATACTATATATATATATCAGCAATACTTGGCCATCAACCAAAATTCCAATCTCAATATCAATTTTTTTTTGTTTCCTCATCCCATCCTAAGTATCTTTATCATATTAATCACAAGCTCCTTGAAATAATACATTCAAAACCTATTCTTGGCATTGAGCCTTCTCTCTTTTACTCGAGAACTCTTGAATATAAACCCTCAAATTCAACTCTTAATTCATTTACCAAATTATTTATTACCAATGTACATATGTCCTTGTTTTGTTCCTGCTATCTTCTGATCTTGCACATAATGTTACCTCCTTCTATTTCATTCTACATATCGATCTACCCTCCAATCATAAGTAAATGGCTTGTAGATAACCAATAATCACTTGGTCATTAAAATCCTACAATGCTCAACCCTCAAACCTAAGCACAAGGTTCTAGTCCTAAATTCGTAGTCACAAAATATAATATTCTTTACTCCTTCTAAGATACCTTAAAACCAATCTATACTATCAAACTAATCATTCTTAATGGTTTCTATGTCCACTATAGTTAGTCACTCATATCTGTCCTGTAAGCTTAACCCAATAAATCCCCAAGAAAAATATACTCATCACAATCACACATTAACATATTATAGTTACACTACATAATCTGTTAATAAGGTTTGGCTATTTCAGTCATCAATATAGAAGGTAACAAGGGCCTAAGACTGGGTCTAGCAATCCATATCAATATTCAAGCAAGGTAAGGGTCAAGCAAGGCAGGAAAGATTGTCGAAATATTTCCAAGAATAGTACGAGGCCAAACGAGATGCATAGGACGTAATCAAAGTAAAACTCAAGAACCATATACCTCCGTAATTATGTCACATGAAGTTACTATCGCGCTAGTGTGCACCTGGCTGCGATTAACTTCCTTGTTCCATAATTTGACGGATGGCTGCAGTGCACAGCTGCCACGCCAGATAATATAGGTTCCTGAACATAACTTGGCCAAATCCGTAAAATATTTCTACACAATTTTTGCAAAATAAAGGAGAAGATGTTAGTCAAAATGCTTAGGGAGTGGTCCAAGTAGAATTCGAGAAACATATTTAACCATGATACCGTTATCCGAAGTCATACCTCGCCAGTATTTCTCTGGATGCAAACTCCCGATTTCATAATACAAGGATAAATTACTTTTCGAACTTTCCTTGAATCAACTCATGAGGCACTTTCAACAATTACCGAGAAGGACAAGAAGAATCACCCAAGTGGTTAGCGAAGAAGAGTTTAGTCAAATCATAGGAAGATGGAACACAAACAATCATGTTAAAAAAATCCTAATTGTGGCTGTAGATAGACAGAGTTAACCAAGACGGGGAAGAATAATGATAAGAATTTATTCTTGCTCATCCGGTCATAACGAAGTGATCCGATTTAAAATATAATCTGGTAACCATACACGTCTTCCTGAAATTATGTTGCCAGAATTTTTGCCTCGCCAGTAAGCATAGCTGCAATAAACGATGGAGTCCATAACTTGGGTGTACACCCTATAATTATGTCACCTAGATTCCTTACCACGCCAACCGGTATGGCTGCAAAAAAATTTAAATTCTATAACTAGGATAGTATATCCAACATCAGGCTCCACGTCCCTGTCATGCTAGCTAGTATGACTGCGATAAATTCTAAACTCCATAAATAAAATAGACATTTATCGTCCTCATCAAATAAGTTTATCAGAATATCTTAACTAAATTCATAAAAACTTATCTTAGATACAAAGTCAAAGTCAACAACGAACGAACATCAAGATTCAAAATTCAACGACGAATCAAGGATAAGTAAATAGAAACTAGTGAAAACAGATTCCGATGCAGGATTTAGAAAAAGTTCTCAGGAGAAGTCCCAAAGGTACTATCTAGGTCAAGATTGAAAGTTCTGAAATATAATCTAATAATCTCAACCTTGATATAAGATTGGCAAATCATATTTGATTCTCAACCTAGAGAATATATAAGTTCAACTTATACCTTCCCTCTGGGATCCACAACTCATCCCAGGAAAGAATAAAGTTTGATACGGACAAATATTTCAAAAATTAAGATGAATTGAAACAAATGGAAAAAGATTTGAAAAGATTTTGAAATAAGATTCCCAGGGGTCATCCCTGGAATCTACCAAGAGTTCCTAATATGTGACTGAGTACCAAAATCCTATCATAACCTAGAACATATATCCTAATAGCAGGCTCGTAGCAGCGCTCTAAGTCAAGCACTATTACAAAATCGTACTAGTTGCGACTCTGGCCTGCATGGGCCACCACAAAAATGTGTCACGACCCGCACCCGGATATACGAGTACGAATACGTGGGCCACGCCCAGCCTATGCCGCAGTATCGACGGTAGAGCGCTGTCAAGTATACTATATTAACAACAACATCTAAAGATACATAACTAGAAATGTACTCATGTCACATCACAAAAACTAAGGAAGATAAGACAAGAAATAATAACAATATCACTAGAACGACTAGAATCTACAAGGATCATAAGACAAAAAAATAAAGAAGGAACAACAAGACTAACTAAGGATAACTACCAGGCAACTCACATAGAAGAATAGTGAGATCC
>JANAVB010018998.1:12742124-12813536 GCA_029216955.1 Iris pallida
CGAAGAAGGACGGGTCTGTACGGTTGTGTATCGACTACAGAGAGTTGAATATTATGACAGTGAAGAACAGGTATCCATTGCCTCGTATTGATGATTTATTTGACCAATTGAGTGGTGCTTGTGTGTTTTCGAAGATTGATCTCAGGTCAGGCTACCACCAGATCAAGGTGCGAGACGTTCCGAAGACGACTTTTTGAACGAAGTATGGACACTACGAGTACCTTGTGATGTCGTTTGGTTTAACCAATGCGGCATCAGTGTTCATGAGTCTAATGAATAAGGTGTTCCACCACTATTTGGACAAGTTCATGGTGGTGTTCATCGATGACATTTTGGTGTACTCTAAGGGCCACGTGGAGCATGAGGAGCATCTCAAGATAGTGCTGCAGACATTGAGGAAGGAAAGACTCTATGCCAAGCTCAGTAAGTGTGAGTTCTATCTGGACGAGGTATCTTTTCTTGGGCATATTATTACTGGAGAGGGATTGGTAGTGGATCTAGAGAAGATTGAAGCAGTAAAGACTTGGCCTTTACCGACGTCGGTTACGGATGTCATGAGTTTTCTCGTACTTGTCGGATATTATCGGAGGTTCGTGAAAAACTTCTTGAGGATTGCTGAGCCTGTGACGCGTTTGACACGTAAGGATCAGGAGTTCATCTGGACAGAGGAGTGTCAGATGGCCTTTGATGAGCTGAAGAAGCGTCTGACGTCAGCACCTATCTTGACACTACCTTCGGGATCTGGAGGCTTTGTAGTGTACAGTGATGCGTCCGGTAGCGGACTAAGATGTGTATTAATGCAGCATGGCAAGGTTGTGGCATATGCACCTATTTTGACACTACTTTCGGGATTTGGAGGCTTTGGATGCACTACCTTTACGGAGAGCAGGTAGAGATATTTACTGATCATAAGAGCCTGAAGTACGTCTTCATGCAGAAGGAGCTGAACATGAGGCAAAGACGTTGGCTGGAGTTGATGAAAGACTTTGAGATAGAGTTGCAGTACCATCTGGACAAGGCGAATATCATGGCAGATGCTTTCAGCAGGAAACCCACGACATATTTATTGACGACTCAGATTCATCTGCTGGAGGATCCCCAGGAGTTGGGGATTGAGGTTGGACTGCCAGGTTTGGACGGACAGTTGTCTACTGTCACGCCCCAGAACCAGAATACTGGAGAGCGGGGGAATGACTCAGCCAGCTACGTATTACGGGTAGATGAATACCGTATAATACGATCAATGCTGTCTAATAAGACGAGGGGATGCATACTACATAAAAGTCTCACTATGGTCACTTCACATCTATTGTCTCAATCATTCAAACAAGAAACAGAAATAGAGAACATATGAGATAAAGCAGTAAGGCATCCCCAACGCTCAGTCAAAATGTTCTTGATATCTGGCTTTACAAAACACAGCCAGATGATGTAGTAAGTATACACAATTGTTATCAGCTGCAGCCTGACTTAGTTACAATTATGCAAAAGTAGGTACAAGACAATCCGACTAACATGTCGGTGCCAAACGGCAAAGTATAAAGTAATTCACAAAACGAGCAGGGAAGTAAGAAACCCACTCGAGTCCTCCTGCGATCATCCCTCTAGTATTGACCATCTTGGAGGTAGAAGTAAGCTGGATCCTCGGGGACCGGCTCTAAATCTGGCCATGCAAAACCAGAGAGGTTAGACCTCTAATAGCAAGTACCGCAAGGGAGCACGATATGAGGAATGAAGCCAGTAAGAAGAGAATATGATAATAGATCTCTGCTATCTACTAGGATTCACATAACATCACGACACTTCGAACCAACCTCCCAACCAAACAAGGACAGAAGTTGGCCCGTCATATCCTGACATTCTGATCATCTCAGTTAGGTAACAGAGTAGGTACAGCACACAAACAAATCAATTTAAACGGCCATGCAACTACTACAGCTTGCTACTGTTGGTTCCAAGTTATCTTGGAATTATGCGATAAAGGATTCCTTAGTTCTTACTATGTGCAAGCAAGGCTAGTCTACCCAGTCAATCAATTGCGCCAATCATGAATTAGACGAGTCCCAGCGGGACGCCCGGCATCAATATATAATAAATAATATAAGCAGATACCGCTCCCTGCCCGTGTGACAGATTTGCAGTATATGTGGGAACCAGCCGGCCTGTCGGGCACTAATAGTCCCAAAGAGGGCTGCCATGTAAGAACTCGGGAATCCATTATCTCCATGCAATCATTATTTTATTTAAATTAATAGCCTCTATGTTAAGTGAAATCTCATGCCGTGGATCATGGTCATTCAGAATGAGTACATCCGTACAAAGTACGATATGCCCAACTCTACAACGATACCTATGTGGTTAGGTTGTAGGTCTTACATAACGTAATACAACAATTAAAACTAACTACGGAATAATCATGCCTCGACCATAAAGTACACATGTAACTTTTGTAGAAAAATAAATAAATTGAAGCCTGCATATGCCTGTATGCCAATATTCGGGATCGACCAATCGATTACAATAGTTTATAATTAATATGAACGTGTCTCATTCATTCAATTCAATAAGACGACTAGCCAGTCTCTTAGTTCCAACTAGGAACGCATGATCAATTATTAGTCAAGGTCACAATCAATATCAATCAATGTTAATTCGGGACAAGAATTAGTCAAAAGGCATCATGGGCTAGAGTTCATGCGGCCGAAAAATTATAGAAGTTCATGCGGCTGAGAATGCATATGTGGTCAGGATATCATGCGGCCAGGAAGTTTCATGCGGCCACGGCAAACAGCATGCGCCAGGAAACAGCATGTGCCAGGAAACAGCATGCGCCAGAAAATAGCATACGCCAGAAAATAACATGTGCCAGAAAACAGCATGTGCCAGGAAACATCATGCGCCAAAAAACAGCATGCGCCAGAAAATAGCATGCGCCAGCAAACAGCATGCGCCAGGACACAGCATGCGCCAGAAAATAGCATGCGCCAGGAGACAACATGCGCCAGGACAACATGTGCCAGGAAACAGCATGCGCCATGACAGCATGCGCCAGAAAACAGCATACGCCAGCAAACAGCATGGCAACAGTGTTTTACCAGCAAACAGCATGCGCCACGGAAAACAGCATGCGCCAGGACAGCATGCGCCAGCAAACAGCATGCACCAGCAAACAACATGGCAACAGCTTTTTGCCAGCAAACAGCATGCGCCAGGTCAACATGTACTGCTCATCTTCTCCAATCAGCCTCTAATGGCCATGAAAACCTATGAACCAAAAAGACCATAAATTACTCAAAATAAGTCGAAATCAGGACTTCCAATAGTCAAAATTGGGTAGAATCAAATTTCCTACAACATGGAACAATGAAAACTTAAAAAATAACAAAGTTACTAGATCAAAACCTAAAATTCCAAAAATGTATTAAACTTAGATCTACATGAAATGAGCCATGGGAATAGAAAATGCTAAGTACTAAAGTATTTAAGAATCTTGAGAGGGAGACAATGGAACAATAAAAAATAGAAATCCATCAAGAAGCAAGTTGGCACTTGCCTAGCCCTCCTAGGTTGGTGGGGGAGTTATGAGGAAGAAGAAGAGTAATGAGAAGAAGTAATGAAGAGAGAGAGAAAGGGGATGAGGCTTTAAATGAAGGAGTGGTGGTAGGTGGGGAGTTGGGTTCATGTTGAACCAACTTAACTAAACCAATCCAAGCCGAACCCAAAGTAAAGCTAAAGCAGAGTATGAAAGCAGAAAATAAAATACAGAAATAAAATTACAGAAAATTAATTAACATGAAATTAAAGGGGTTTAACTACAGAACAATACATGATAGTTATTAAATAAATACATTCCAGCAGTACATGTATTTAGAATACGTATTCCAGGAACGGGAAGTGACATCTCTACCCTCCTTAGAAAAATTTCGTCCTCGAAATTTCAAATCCAAGCATGATAGAAACATCGGAGCTAAACTAATCTAAGCAATTGTATAAGCAATCATTCTACAATGCCAATAGCAAGTAACATATCTATGTTTAACTATCGACGATACCAAACAATTCTACTCAGAAGGTGACAAGCCTGAGGAGTTAAGACAATCAAGGTATACAGAAAGAGATATACCTTGTGAGTCAAACAGGTGCGGATACCGTGATCGGATGTCATCCTCACGTTCCCACGTTGACTCCCCTAAAGAGTGATGACCCCAAGCAACCCGGACAAGGCTAATTATTCGTTTCTTGAGTATCTTCTCTCTTCGGTCCAAAATAGACACAGGCTGTTCCTCGTAAGATAGGTTGGTACCAACAACCAGCTCAGAATGATCAAGGATATGGCTTGGGTCCGATACATACCTTCGCAACTGAGATACATGAAACACGTCATGCACCTCTCGTAACGAAGGTGGAAGGGATAAACGATAAGCAACATCGCCTATCCTATCAAGGATAACAAATGGGCCCACGTATCGTGGACTCAATTTCCCGTGAACGCCAAATCTAATGACGCCACGGGTAGGTGAGATCCGCAAGAACACGTGGTCCCCAACAGAAAACTCTAGCGGCCTATGATGCTGGTCCGTCCAATGATGATGCCGATCCTGTACAACTCGAAGTCGCTCTCTAATTTCTTTGACCACTTCAACTGTCTGGACAATCATTTTCGGGCCTAACATCTTCCCCTCCCCGATATCATCCCATGCCAGTAGCGACCTACACTTTTTACCATATAATGCTTCAAAAGGTGCCATCTGGATACTGGCTTGATAACTGTTGTTATATGAAAACTCAACTAAGTGCAGGTGGCTCTCCCAAGATCCTTCAAAATCTAGGGTGCAAGCGCGCAACATATCTTCTAAAGTCTGAATTGTTCTTTCTGATTGCCCGTCCGTCTGTGGATGGTAAGCCGTGCTAAATCTTAACTTGGTACCCATACTATGATGTAAGCTCTTCCAGAAATGTGATATAAAACGGGTATCTCTGTCTGACACAATACTGATAGAAACTCCATGCTGCCTGACTATCTGTTGCATATACAACTCTGCCAACTTTTCTGTAGATTGCCCTACTCTGAAAGGAAGAAAGTGTGCCACCTTTGTAAACCGATCTACTATCACCCAAATAGCATCTTTACCACTTGGTGATCTCGGTAAACCGGTCACAAAGTCTATTGTAATATGTTCCCATTTCCATTCCGGAATAGGAAGCGGTTGTAATAACCCAGCTGGCCTCTGCTGTTCTGCCTTCACTTGCTGACATATCAAGCAACGGAAAATGAATCTAGCTATCTCCCTCTTCATCCCGTTCCACCAGAAGTGCTGCTTGATATCTTGGTACATCTTGTTCCCTCCAGGGTGTATAGAATACTGAGAACTGTGAGCTTCTGTCATAACCTCCTGTCTGATATCTCCACTAGGAACACATAAACGTGACCCAAACCTAAGGGTACCATCTCCATGAATTCTTATCTCCTTCCTGAATCCTGACTCACATTCTGTCCTAAGCTTCTTAATCCTCGGGTCCTGTACCTGAGCTACCTTGATCCTGTCTACCAAGTCGGATTGAACTTGTAGACTTGTCAAAACTCCTATATCACTAGGAAGTATAACTTCGATACCCATCTCCTGAAGGTCTTCTAAGATTTGCCTCTGGGTTGTCAACATAAATGTGCCGTATCTCTTGCTGAGAGCGTCTGCTACCACATTAGCCTTGCCTGGATGATACTGAAGCTCCACGTCATAATCCTTGATCAACTCCAACCATCTTCTCTGTCTCATGTTCAGCTCCTTCTGAGTAAAGATGTACTTCAAACTTTTATGGTCTGTGTACATGTACACTCGGTCACCATATAAGTAATGCCTCCTTAGCTTCAAAGCAAATACTACTGCTGCCAACTCCAAATCATGAGTTGGGTAATTTTTTTCGTGGTCCCGAAGTTGCCTAGATGCATATGCTATCACCTTCCCATGTTGCATAAGGACACATCCAAGTCGTTTACCCGACGCATCATAAGATACAGTGAAACCTCCGGGCCCAACTGGCAATGTAAGAATAGGTGCTGATATCAACTTCTGCTTCAAGTTCTCAAATGATGTCTGATATTCTGTCGACCAGACGAATGGTACATCCTTTCGTGTCAAGCGGGTCATGGGTGCTAAAAGTATTGCAAAGTCTGATACAAACCTTCCGTAATATCTTGCCAATCCCAAGAAACTCCGTACATCAGCTACGGTCTTGGGTACTGGTCAACCCTCTACTGCTTCTACCTTCTTGGGATCCACTGCTACTCCAGCTCCTGATATGATGTGACCCAAAAATGAAATATGATCCGACCAAAACTCACACTTGCTGAGCTTGGCATACAACTGGTTCTCTCTCAGAACCTGTAACACTTTCCTGAGGTGGCCTTCATGCTCCTCTTCATTGGCAGAGTATACGAGAATGTCGTCAAGAAACACAACGACAAACTGAGCTAAGTACGGCATAAAGATGTGGTTCATCAAATCCATAAATATTGCTGGAGCATTGGTCAAACCAAACGGTATTACCAAGAATTCATAATGCCCATACTTCGACCTGAATGTTGTCTTGGGAATATCCTCCTTCCGAACCCTTACTTGGTGATACCCTGAACGAAGATCTATCTTGGAGAAAACTCTAGCTTTGCTCAACTGATCAAACAAGTCGTCGATCCTGGGTAGTGGATACTTGTTATTTACTGTTGCCGCGTATAGAAGCATGGAAAATATTACTTTTAGTCCCACATCGGAAAGGAGAAGAAGAAAGGGCTCACTCCATTCTATAAATAGAGCCCCCCTTACCTCCTTTGAAAAGGGCACCAACTTCTCTTCCCTCCTTCCAAACTTGGACTCTTCCTATTACGCACCTTCGGGTGCTAAGTAAAAGAAGTCTAGGGCAGCGCGGGCTCATCGGGCTCAGTCAGCTGTCCCAACCTCTGACCATCAAGAGCGTCCCGCTAAGCGGACCTCTGATGGAAAGTTGTACAGAGCCGCCTGTGTCCAGCCCCCGACGGCAAACGGACAGAGTGGTTCTCAAGAGTCTCCCAACAAAGATCGAGGGCAAGTGTTTCTATTAGCCCCCACATCAGGGAGCAAACATAATACCTATGCACTCGTGTGTTCGGGATACCCGGGCCCACAAAGCGAGTGCACGGGCAGATCGAGACATTCCTCATGCGAGTCATGAGACGTCCTTCACGCGGCTCGGTCATGAGACATTCCTCATGCGGCTCGGTCATGAGACGTCCTTTATGTGGCTCGGTCATAAGACATTCCTCATGCGGCTCGGTCATGAGACGTCCTTCATGCGGCTCGGTCATGAGACATTCCTCATGCGGCACAGAACCCAGGAAGCTTATTGCGGCTCAAAATCAGACGAGCTTCATGCGGCTCAAGAGTATCATGCGGCTCAAAAGTCACCAACATGGACATGCGGCTCAAACACATAGGCAACTCGAGTAAACTCCATGCGGCCCACGGAGAGAGGCCACGTGGCCTTCAAAACAGCTGTGCCCAAAGTACTGGACGCATTTAATGCTCTGACGGCTGACAGACCTGACAGATGACAATCCTGACATAAAGAAATCATGATGACTGACACAAAAGCACTATCTTCCTAGGGAACTGGAGAAAATCTTCACAGCTTCGAGGCAAGTTTATGCGGCCAGATTAGACGAGTTCATGCGGCCAGTGTAGAGAAACCTATGCGGTTCAGTCATGAAGGTCCCCCATGCGGCTCGGCCAAGAAAAAATCCATGCGGCTCGGCCATGAAGACTCTCATACAGCTCGGCCATGAAGACCCCCATGCGGCTCAGTCATGAACATATTCATGCGGCTCGGTCATGACAACCTTCATGCGGTTCGAGTATAGAGACTATTCATGCGGCTCGGTCATGAAATCTTTCATGCGGCTCGGTCATGACGACCTTCATGCGGCCCAAATATGAACGCTCCTCATGCGGCTCAACAATGATGACAGGACACGTGTCCCAAAGATAATCAAATTTTGGTTCAGATCCCAATGATTTGGGACACGTGGCAACAGAATGAATTAAATTGATTCATTTAGATTTACGGATATCAGCAAATCATCATAATGGAGATTTATTGCAATCAACATTAATTGCTGACATGATTTGGCATAATCCTCATTAATGGCCCAGATCCTTCACGCTTAAAGCGAATGGTCCAGATTGATTAAGCATCAGGCCGCCGCCACTTTGAGAATGGGTAATCATCCAAACCCTAATGATGCCCCCACTATTATAAATAGCAAGGTGCCATTCCCTTATAAAAAGAGATACGGTCAGAGAGAGATACGCTCATACAGAGAGGCCCGCCAATAATCAGAGAGATAATACACAGAGAGAAAGAGAAGCCAGAAGAGTAGTAGAGGGAGAGCAAGAAGAGCATTTCTTCATCAACACCAACCATCTCTTCACAGGAGCCAAGGGTGCATACCGATCGTCCAAGGAGTAAGGCAGGGCTGCCGTCGCCTTTCCGAGCCTCTATCGTCATCCCCCAGAATCTAAAATAAACAATTGTACTTAGACTGTTGTACCTAGGTTTTCGTCCCTAGGCTTTCTTTGTACAAGCGAGTTTGTAACGTGAAGTAAAAGTTCGGTCCTCCGATAATTGTTCTGTTCTTTTATATTTCATGGCAAACACGATGGCAACTCTGCTGGGGAATTACTTCTCCACGGCTGAGGAGTTGGTGACGCAGTCGAATGCAGCCAAACTTGGCTCCACGTAACAAAAGATGGTCGTCCACTTCGACCAACAGGCGTTTGAAGAGATGCTCTCCGAAGGAAGCGCTGGCCCGGTCCAGAAGCACACCCGCACGACGAAGGCTCACAAAGAGTGGAGGCCAAAATCATTTGCTCCTCCCCAAGCCCTCGACGGGATACCCTCTGTTGCTCAAGATGGCGAGAAGGACTCTTCTGCGGCCCCACTTCAGACCGTAGACAACTCTGCTGTCCCCAAGTCCGGCAGAAGAAAACACTATGATGCTGGACTGGCAGGGGCAGGAAGAAACTCTATACGATCCGAGCCACATAAGGATATTAGCCGCAGGGAGAAAGCTCATGCGGCTGCATCCGCCAGCCGCATGAAGAAAACTCATGCGGCCACATCTGTCAGCCGCATAGTTTATGCGGCTACAGTTGCCAACCGCATGGATGAGACTCATGCGGTCACTGAAGTCAACCGCTTGCGAAAAACCCATGCGGCCATAGTTGCCAACCGCATGCGGCCAGCCTGTACGGTCGTGACTCCCAGTCGCACAAGAACAACTCATCCGACAGCAGAAGATAACCGCATGCAGACAGCCTGCACGGTTTCCAATCCTAGCCGCATGGCGTCCGTTCCACGCTCTTCTCGATCAGTCTTCGACCGCCTCTCGTACGGTCCTGACCCTGATAGTTCTCTAGATGATAAGCCAGACTCTGTGGTATTCAACTTAGACTCTTCCTATTACGCACCCGCAAGTGCTAAAAAGAAGAAGTCTAGGGCAGCGCGGGCTCATCAAGCCCAGTCGGCTGCCCCAACCTCTGACTGTCAGGCGTCCCGTAGACTATCATACGGGCCTCTGATGGGAAGTTGTATAGAACCGCTCGAGTCCAGCCCCCGGCGGCAAAAGGACAAAGTGGTTCCTCTGACCTGCGTGAGACGATCCTCCACAAGCGCAAGGAAAGAGAAGGGGTTTCGGTGTGCAAAGAGTCCCCGCGTGGACGTCACTGCACCCAAATCATCGTCAACTGCTGTTGCAACAACGCGGCAGGGACGGAAGACCGGCCGTCAGTCTTCCAAAGACTACAGCATCCGAGCTCAGAGGACGAGGCACCTCCTGTTGTCTCCTGTAATTCTACTCAGAAAGTCCCCGCCGAGGGGAGAGGGAAGACGACAAGCATCACCATCCCCAAGATATCAACCACTACAGCTAAGAAACTGCCGTCTAAACAGTTGTCCTCCACCGAAGTATTCCAATACACCCGTTCAAAGACGAAATCCGCTGCAATGGGAGATTCATCATCCACATCGCTGGGGGTCGTGGGAACTGGGGGTAGCACTCCTCCGAACATCCACAACAATCCGATATTTCAAGGAGACGAGCCCGGGAAAACAACTCTCCCATCAGGTACAACAGACGTCGATGTCTCCGAGGACATCCATGACTCTCAAGACGAAGCAAGCTCTGAGGCTGGGGGTACTGTTCCCTCCGAGTCCGAACCAGAAGAGCATATTCCCACATATCCCGATGACTTCTCGGTACATGGGTATGACTCGGAGGATACATCCTCCACCGTCCCTTCCGTTTCTCATCATACAAGGACGGTGTTCATGACAGACAGCAATCAAAGTGGTTCCAGTGACCGCCAGTGCATCGACAATCTCGAAGCCATATTACTTACTTTGGTCAAGTCTGTAGACGAGATTAAAGCAGCCCTTCCTACTCTGCAAGGAGGGACGCCTGGCCAAACAAACGCGGGTCCCGCGGTCAATGCGGACTCGAATTCGGCGGCACCGAACCCGGGTACCAATCCTTCCGAAATAACAGCCCCTACTATGACAGATGAGGCCCGAGAAGTAAGAAGAGAGGTTCAGGAGCTCTGAGCCATGTTCCATGCCCGGGAAAACGCTTAAGACCTCAGAATTCGGCAACCATACCCTGCTGAATGGAGGGATGTTCCATTCCCACCAAGATATAAGCCGTTCAATATCAACCCGTATGATGGCAAGACCTCAACAAGTCGGTACATCACTTACTTCGAGGTCACCACCGACCATCTGCCCCATGATGATGCTATCCTCACGCGATTATTCATTGGGGCATTGGAAGGAGTCGCCTTCGACTGGTATCGCAATCTGCCGGACAACTGCATCCACTCCTTCGCCGGCTTCAAGCGCATGTTCTTGGAGAGATTCTACGAAGTAGGGCAGGATGTCACCATGTCCACCCTCATGGACGTCGTCCAAGGGAAGAAGGAGCTGACAAGGAACTACATCGAGCGGTTCCGCCAAACCGCCATGAAGCTGCCCTCCGAAAATCCAGATTCCTCTTTAATTGAAATTTGCCAAAAGAGACTGCTTCCAACGATCAGTCTCTGGATGGGCGAAAGTCAATTCAAAGATTGGAAGACGTTCATCATCAGCGCCACGAGCGCCGAAGAACGATTGAAGAATGCCCGCCAACTGGGATTGCACATCTCGGAAGGAGAAAACAAGGACAAGCGTCCCAACATCGATAATGGGGGTAGCCCCTCCAACAATCGGGACAGCAAGGGAAAGCAGGCTATGGTAGCCGATACAGCACAAAAGCCTGAGCCGAAGCCAGCAGACAAACAATGGCCGCAAATCACTTACTCCTTCGAAGACGGTCACGTCAAGCCAATCTTGGACATGCTCATACAAGGGGACAGGATTCAGCTTCCTCCACCACGACGGGAACCGCGGCCGGCAGAGATGGAGAATCCAAAGTACTGCCATTATCATCGCTATGTCCATCATGCTACACACGATTGCTACCAGCTAAAACGGTACATACAAAACCTCATCGATTCGAACGCTCTGGCCATCGATTTCGAAGAAGTAACCGTGGCAGCCAATATGGTGTTCGTACAATTCGGCAGCTTTCCTCCGACGGAGACTCGAGACGGGGTGGTCCCCGTCCCTCTAGCGACAATGGAGATTACCAATCTTCTACCTCCCCGAGATCAGGCTGCCGGTCTAGTACCCCTCACCACATCACGAGGGAAGGTCATGTGGATCCATCCAGACTTGGTATCAGAAATGACTCGGCCCACACCATCTTCCACCGACAAAAAGAAAAGTAGAAAAGTCAGGACCTGCCACACAATCTCGGCAGACAACGAGGAAGCTACAGCCGTCGTCACGCGGTCCGGAGCGCAATCCTAACCTGTGGTTGACAATCCAGCTGAAAATTATCAACCCACTACGACTGATGCTCCGGGACCGGCTCAGCCTTCGACGACCGACAAGCCTAGGCCAAGGGAGACTCGCTTAGACAAATCCCTCCGAAAAGAGGCAGCCCAAGGGCTAGAGAGGCCCTACAATTTTGACATCTTAGCACAATTGGCTAAGACACCGGCCAAGTTGTCACTGTACGAACTCCTAAGGCTCTCCACGGACGTTCGTATTGCATTAAGCGAAGCACTCCAAAATGCCGATGTCTATCTGGCTCAATCCAACCTCACCGGGAGGACTCACCCGTGGATCTCCAAGACAGTGCCTGCACGGGAGCAATGCCCAACATCGTCTTCACTCCGCAGGATATGCTCATCAAAACCAACCTACACGATCGCCCGCTATACTACACGGGATACATCGGCGACGTGAAGGTGGATCGGATGTACATAGATCCTGGCTCTTCCATAAGCATCATCCCGAAGGGTCTGCTACATCATCTCCGTATCCCAATGCATCGCTTGACGCCTACAAGCACCGCCATTAGCGGTTTCAATTCGGGCAGGAGCTACCCTATTGGGAAGATTCGTCTGAAGTGTCAAATTGGCGACCTCCAATCCGAAGTCACCTGCTACGTCATAGATGCAGACACTTCTTACAACATCCTCTTAGGGCGCCCATGGATACACGATTATGTGATCGTGCCTTCCACGCTACACCAATGCTTCAAATATGTCGACAAACACGGCTTCGTGAAGACGGAATTTGCTGACATCGATCCCTTCAAAGGGGTCGAATCTTACTACTCGGACTCCTGCCTATACGAAAAGACGAAGAGGCACCTTGATGAAGGAAATGAACAAGCTAGTACCGAGGCAGCCACAGGATCAGAAGAATCTCTGACGATCCACCTCCAAGCTCGCAAGCCTGGCAAGTCTGCACCCCTTACCGCCGCTCTGCGTAAGGACGCAATTAGTCTCTCGGCACAAGAAGAGCAGATGATAATCCGGCTGCTAAGGTCTGGCCAATTACCAAGACCCACAACGGAGCCACTAACAATCAGGCTGCCGAGAGCCGGCCAGCCGCAAACGGAGAAGCCCAATCCCTCCGACAAGCCGATGACGATATGCCTTCCCAAGAAGGGTCGTCACCCCGTTGCAAAGTCTGGGGCTTCTAGCGAGCCAACAACTCCCCGTCCAGCATCAACTACCAAACTAGGGGTCGCTAGTTTGCCAATAACTCCCCGCTCGGCTCCACCAACAGAACCCCTGATGATCAAGTTGCCCAAATCATCCTCTCAGTCTGCATTTACACAGGGGGTGGCTGAAGAAGAGTCAAAGTTGGCCAAGTATGAGGCTGCTCACACTGAGACTTGCTCATGTTGTCCATCAATGGCAACTTCCTGAAGAAGTATTACGTCCAAAATGACATCCAAAAAAAAAATATCCCTGATGATTGAGTTATGTACCCCCCGGTACCGCTGAACTCACATTCCGCCTCCAAATTTCCTAGATTGGTGAGTTATGTACTCCCTGGTACCGCTGAACTCACATCCACTCCAGATTATCTAGTCATGTACCCGCTGGTACCACTGAACTCACATCCAAATTCTCTCCAGATCACCGAGTCATGTACCTGCTGGTACCGCTGAACTCATATCCACAATATTCCAGATTTTCGAGTCATGTACCCTCTCGTACCGCTGAACTCACCTCCTCCTTCCATAAAAATCCCAAACTACCAAGTCATGTACCCGCTGGTACCTCTGAACTTACACTTTGATCATAAAATTTATGGATTGTCGAGTTATGTACCCGCTGGTACCCCTGAACTTATATCCCGGTCACTCTTTTAGGGAGAACGTTATGTATAAACATACCCCTGAACTTTCTTCCTAAAAGAGATCCTTCCTCATTATCCACTACCCGCACTTCCAGTGCACAAAAAGGGTAACGGATCCACAAATTCCCAAAACGACCATATCGATGCTACCTCTGAGTCGTCTCAATTCCGCCAAAAACAAATCATCCCTCTACATAAGAACTTCCATGTCCTCATTACCTCTGAGTCGTTCTATGTACCCCTCTTCATTGAGCCCACTCCTGCCATGTCCTCATTACCTCTGAGTGGGAAGGCTCCGTCGAAGAAAACTTCATACTTGCCATGTCCTCATTACCTCTGAGTAAGTATGTCGATTCCCTTTCAACCTATTATTTGTACCCACAACCGGAGTACGCCAAAGATAATAGGTCCAAAAATATCCTCCGTTGAGTTTCCTCCTGCCATGTCCTCATTACCTCTGAGTAGGAAGATTCCGCGGTGAAACAAAAACCCTCATGCTTGCCATATCCTCATTACCTCTGAGTAAGTATGTTGGTTCCTTTTCATCCTATTATCCGTATCCTAAGCCAGGGTACGCCAAGGATAATAGGCCCACAAATGTCCTCTGTTGACCATAAATGTCCTCTGATGACCACAAATATCCTCAATCGACCACAGATGCTGTACTGGGTCTCCAGTACACGCCCATCCCTTCTCTATCATGCCTAGGAGCCCAGTTGCTCCCTGGCATTCTCTCGAATACCAAAAACTTCTATAGCTGTCTTATCACAAAGTTGTTCTAGGTATTCCTCTCCGAAACTTGTTACTCGTACCTAAATCCAAGGTACGCCCAGGGTAACAGGTCCATAAATAATCCTCCAGCAGGTCCAATTCCACAAACACCACAAGTACAAGAAAGAGAAGATGAGTTGAAACATGCTCATTTATTCAAAATTCAAAGTACTACATCATCTGGGATCACATCCCTTGACAAAAAGAAAAGAAAAACAGTGAAAGAAAACAGAAAACTGTTCACTGCTCCATGGCATTCTTTCGCCCGATACCAAGAACCTCCATATCCGCCTTACCGCGGAGTTGTCCTAGGTATCCCTATCAAACTTATTATCCGTACCTAAAACCAAGGTATGCCAAGGATAATAGGCCCACAAATGTCCTCTGTTGACCACAAATGCCGTACTAGGTCCTTTAGTACATCCACATCTTTCCTCATCATCACATGCTTTCGGAGCCCAGCTGTTCTATAGCATTCTTTCATCCAATGCATAGAACTTCCACGTTGATAGCACCTCTGAGTTGTTCTATGTATCCTCATTCGAGTTCACTCCTACCATGTCCATATCACCTCTGAGTATGAAAGCTCTACCATCAACCTTATATTTACTACGTCCATACCACCTCTGAGTAAATATGATGGTTCCCTCTCTCAACTTATTATCCGTAACTAAAACCAAGGTATGCCAAGGATGATAAGTCCACATAAAATCTCCAGCAGAAGTATCCAAACCTATCACGTCCATGCTACCTCTGATTGGATTGCCACACCTAAACAAATCTATTTTCTATGCTTCTTATTCAAAGTGTTCCAAATTTGTAATTTGGAAACTTTGAAGAGGGTCCTGTAGAAGCATGGAAAATATTGCTTTTAGTCCCACATCGGAAAAGAGAAGAAGAAAGGGCTCACTCCATTCTATAAATAGAGCCCCCCTTACCTCCTTTGAAAAGGGCACCAACTTCTCTTCCCTCCTTCCAAACTTGGACTCTTCCTATTACGCACCTTCGGGTGCTAAGTAGAAGAAGTCTAGGACAGCGTGGGCTCATCGGGCTCAGTCAGCTATCCCAACCTCTGACCATCAAGAGCGTCCCGCTAAGCGGGCCTCTAATGAAAAGTTGTACAGAGCCGCCTGTGTCCAGCCCCCGGCGGTAAACGGACAGAGTGGTTCTCAAGAGTCTCCCAACAAAGATCGAGGGCAAGTGTTTCTATTAGCCCCCACATCAGGGAGCAAACATGATACCTACGCACTCGTGTGTTCAGGATACCCGGGCCCACAAAGCGAGTGCACGGGCAGATCGAGACATTTCTCATGCGAGTCATGAGACGTCCTTCATGCGGCTCGGTCATGAGACATTCCTCATGCGGCTCGGTCATGAGACGTCCTTTATGCGGCTCGGTCATAAGACATTCCTCATGCGGCTCAGTCATGAGACGTCCTTCATGCGGCTCGGTCATGAGACATTCCTCATGTGGCACAGAACCCAGGAAGCTTCATGCGGCTCAAAATCAGACGAGCTTCATGCGGCTCAAGAGTATCATGCGGCTCAAAAGTTACCAACATGGACATGCGGCTCAAACACATAGGCAACTCGAGTAAACTCCATGCGGCCCATAGAGAGAGGCCATGTGGCCTTCAAAACAGCTGTGCCCAAAGTACTGGACGTATTTAATGCTCTGACGGCTGACAGACCTGACAGATGACAACCCTGACATAAAGAAATCATGATGACTGACACAAAAGCACTATCTTCCTAGGGAACTGGAGAAAATCTTCACAGCTTCGAGGCAAGTTTATGCGGCCAGATTAGACGAGTTCATGCGGCCAGTATAGAGAAACCTATGCGGTTCAGTCATGAAGGTCCTCCATACGACTCGGCCATGAAGAAATCCATGCGGCTCGGCTATGAAGACTCTCATACAGCTCGGCCATGAAGACCCCCATGCGGCTCAGTCATGAACATATTCATGCGGCTCGGTCATGACAACCTTCATGCGGTTTGAGTATAGAGACTATTCATACGGCTCGGTCATGAAATCTTTCATGCGGCTCGGTCATGACGACCTTCATGCGGCCCAAATATGAACGCTCCTCATGCGGCTCAACAATGATGACATGACACGTGCCCCAAAGATAATCAAATTTTGGGTCAGATCCCAATAATTTGGGACACATGGCAACAGAATGAATTAAATTGATTCATTTAGATTTGCGGATATCAGCAAATCATCATAATGGGGATTTATTGCAATTAATAATAATTGCTGACATGATTTGGCATAAGCCTCATTAATGGCCCAGATCCTTCACGCTTAAAGTGAATGGTCCAGATTGATTAAGCATCAGGCCGCCGCCACTTTGAGAATGGATAATCATCCAAACCCTAATGATGCCTCCACTATTATAAATAGCAAGGTGCCATTCCCTTGTAAAAAGAGATACGGTCAGAGAGAGATAGGCTCATACAGAGAGACCCCCCAATAATCAGAGAAAAAATACACAGAGAGAAAGAGAATCCAGAAGAGTAGTAGAGGGAGAGCAAGAAGAGCATTTCTTCATCAACGCCAACCATCTCTTCACAGGAGCCAAGGCTGCATACCGATCGTCCAAGGAGTAAGGCAGGGCTGCCGTCGCCTTCCCGAGCCTCTATCGTCACCCCCCAGAATCTAAAATAAATAATTGTACTTAGATTGCTGTACCTAGGTTTTCGTCCCTAGGCTTTCTTTGTACAAGCGAGTTTGTAACGTGAAGTAAAAGTCCGGTCCTCCGATAATTGTTCTGTTCTTTTATATTTTATGGCAAACACCGCGTTAAGCTTCCTGTAATCGATGCATAATCTCGATGACCCATCCTTCTTCCCCACAAGTACCACTAGTGCTGCCCATAGTGATATGCTAGCTTGGATGAACTTCTTCTCCTTCAGTTGCTCTATGTGCTGATATACCTTGGCCTGTTCTGAATCCGCCATTCTGTAAACTCGATCTGATATCGATTTAGTTCCAGGTACCAATTCTATGCTGAACTCAATATCCCTAACCGGTGGTAGACCTGGAAGTTCTTCGGGAAATACGTCCAAAAACTCTTCAACTACCTTCGGAACTTAAACTTCTTCCATTGTCGTCACTACTCCCTGCTCTTGTTGAGTTGTCACTGATCTGACTAAGGTGAACTGCATCATGCCTGGAATATCAAAAGATACACTCCCTCTACGATAATCTATTATCGCTTGACTGTCTTTCAGCCAGTCCATGCCTAAGATAACGTCGAAATTTCCAACAGGAAATTCTATCAACCGGGCGGGTAAGGAATGCCCGCAAACTACAATGCTACATGCTAGAATAACTCTACTAACTCCTACGAGCCCATTACCAGTGAGTATATTTAACCTCCCTGGTAATGCCTCGAATTCCATTCCTAGCCGTGTTGCAAATTGTGCAGATATAAATGAGTGTGATGCTCCCGAATCAAACAATGCTACTATGGGATATGAGGCGACGAGAATGTTACCTGCCACAACATCTCTCGATGCTAATGCCTCTTCCAAGGACAGAGTGAATGCCTGCCCTCGACCTCCTTGTTGGTTTCAATGTTGCGGCCTAGCCTGGTGCTGCTGCTGGCCCCTGCCTTGATGATGCTGGGGTGGTCTATGCTGGTGTTACTGTATCGGCGGTCTCTGCTGCCGAAACATCTGAGCCTGTGGCATCAACGAACGCTGGGCCAATGGTCTCACTGCCACTGCTGGTCCTCGATACTGGCCTGCCCCTGGTACTGGCAGAGCAGGAAACTGCTGCCCTGGTCCTTCTCACCTCGAATTCATGGGACAGGTGGTAACCCGATGATCTAGATTTCTACATATAAAACACAGTCCGTTCAATGACCGACACACATCTCTAGTGTGTTCTACCTTCCCACAATAAGTGCAGCCTGCTGGGGGTTGCTGGTTCTTCCTCTGATGCTGTTGCTGCAGCCTGGGTGGTGGTACTGGCCCTCGTATTGCCACATCGTGAATACGAATGCCAAGGGATGGTGCTGTTGTTCGGGGCGCTGCTCTCCCTCCTCCTTCAATCTGACTATGGGATCTCTTCTGACCTCCAGTCCTTGTTGTGATCCTCTAAATGGTGATCTCATACCTTCGGGTTGCCGTCAATACTTCGTCAAAAGTCTGATAATTGTGCCCTTCTATCAATTGCAAGAGCTCAAGATGAAACCCTTGCTGGAACCTCATAGCCCTCTGGCTCTCCGTTGCTACCATCTCTGGGGCGAACCTACTCAATCTGCAGAACTCCACTACATAAGCATCTACCATCTTGCCGGCCTGCTTGAGGTTGATAAACTTCTGTTGTAGCTCAAACTGTACCACAACTCCATAGTACTTCGTCTTGAACCTTGCTGTGAAATCGTCCCAAGCAACAGGACGTCTGATACCTACTTCCTCTGATTCCCACCAATCACGTGCGAGATCCGGAAGTAACAACTTCACCTGATCCACACGTTCTTCTGCCGGCACCTTAGCTGCTGTCAAAATAACCTCAATATCCTTAAGCCATGCATCTGCTGAGATGGCATCCTCCGTGCCCTCGAAACGACGGAGGTTAAATTTGCAAAATCTGGTTGGTGCTCCTGAATCCGGTCTTGTCCCTCTTTCCAAAGCTGTCTGTGACCCTTAGTTGAGTAGTACGTTCTGCTCCTGCAACTGAGCGTGTATGCGCTGCTGGGCTAACATCTGGTGTTGCTGAGTAGCCATCATCCCTCTCATGATCTCCAGAAGAGCCGGTGTGTCCATTTCTACGGGGGTAGGTGGAACTGTTGGTTGTGGTGGAACCTCCGGATACTGCGATCCAGCTGCTGCTTCCACTATCACTTCTTCCTGGATAGTCTCCTGAGGTAGTACTGGCCCTTGTTGCTGACCAATCTGGTCATGTTGTCCATGTTGCCCTTGTTGCTGCTATCCAGTCCTAACGGATGCGGACGAAGTGCCCCTAAGAAAAGGGATAAGAGAACAATCAAACGACCGGACAGGAAGGATCAATGAAGTCAAAGGATACCAGAATGTCAAGCTGGAGTCGAGAGTAATGAGTCAAGAGATCAAGGGAAAATACGGGTGATTGAGACACCCTATAAATCGAAACACCCCACAAGTCTGAAATCAGACCTGCATGGGCCACCACTAAAACCTTGTCACACCCCAGAACCAGAATACTGTAGAAGGGGGGAATGACTCAGTCAGCTACGTATTACGGGTAGATGAATACCGTATAATACGATCAATGCTGTCTAATAAGATGAGGGGGTACATACTACATAAAAGTCTCACTATGGTCACTTTACATCTATTGTCTCAATCATTCAAACAAGAAACAGAAATAGAAAATATGTGAGATAAAGCAGTAAGGCGTCCCCAACGCTCAGTCAAAATGTTCTTGATATCTGGCTTTATAAAACACAGCCAGATGATGTAGTAAGTATACACAATTGTTATCAGCTGCAGCCTCACTTAGTTACAATTATGCAAAAGTAGGTACAAGACAATCCGACTAACATATCGGTGCCAAACGACAAAGTATAAAGTAATTCACAAAACAAGCAGGAAAGTAAGAAACCCACTCGAGTCCTCCTGCGATCATCCCTCTAGTATTGACCATCTTGGAGGTAGAAGTAAGCTGGATCCTCGGGGACCGGCACTAAATCTGGCCATGCAAAACCAGAGAGGTTAGACCTCTAATAGCAAGTACCGTAAGGGAGCACGATATGAGAAATAAAGCCAGTAAGAAGAGAATATGATAATAAATCTCTGCTATCTACTAGGATTCATATAACATCACGACACTTCGAACCAACCTCCCAACCAAACAAGGACAGAAGTTAGCCTGTCATGTCCTGACATTCTGATCATCTCAGTTAGGTAACAGAGTAGGTACATTACACAAACAAATTAATTTAAACGGCCATGCAACTACTACGGCTTGCTACTGTGGGTTCCAAGTTATCTTGGAATTATGCGATAAAGGATTCCTTAGTTCTTACTATGTGCAAGCAAGGCTAGTCTACCCAGTCAATCAATTGCGCCAATCATGAATTAGACGAGCCCCAGCGGGCCGCCCGTCATTAATATACAATAAATAATATTAGCAGATACCGCTCCCTGCCCGTGTGACAGATTTGCAGTATCTGTGGGAACCAGCCGGCCTGTCGGGCACTAATAGTCCCAAAGAGGGCTGCCATGTAAGAACTCGGGAATCCATTCTCTCCATGCAATCAATATTTTATTTAATTTAATAGCCTCTATGTTAAGTGAAATCTCATGCCGTGGATCATGGTCATTCAGAATCAGTACTTCTGTACAAAGTACGATATGCCCAACTCTACAACGATACCTATGCGGTTAGGTTGTAGGTCTTACATAGCGTAATGCAACAATTAAAACTAACCACAGAATAATCATACCTCGACCATAAAGTACACATGCAGCTTTTATAGAAAAATAAATAAATTGAAGCCTGCATATGCCTGTATGCCAATATTCGGGATCGACCAATCGATTATAATAGTTCATAATTAATATGAACGTATCTCATTCATTCAATTCAATAAGACGACTAGCCAGTCTTTTAGTTCCAACTAGAAATGCATGATCAATTATTAGTCAAGGTCACAATCAATATCAATCAATGTTAATTTGGGACAAGAATTAGTCAAAAGGCATCATGGGCTAGAGTTCATGCGGCCGAAAAATTATAGAAGTTTACGCGGCTGAGAATGCATATGTGGTCAGGATATCATGCGGCCAGGAAGTGTCATGCGGCCACGGCAAACAGCATGCGCCAGGAAACAGCATGTGCCAGGAAACAGCTTGCACCAGAAAACAGCATGCGCCAGAAAACAGCATGTGCCAGGAAACAACATGTCCCAGGAAACAGCATGCGCCAGAAAACAGCATGCGCCAGAAAACAACATGCGCCAGAAAACTGTATGCGCTAGCAAACAGCATGCGCCAGGACACATCATACGCCAGAAAACAGCATGCGCCAGGACACAACATGTGCCAGCAAACAGCATGTGCCAGGACAACATGCGCCAGGAAACAGCATACGCCATGACAGCATGCGCCAGAAAACAGCATGTGCCAGCAAACAGCATGGCAACAGTGTTTTACCAGCAAACAGCATGTGCCACAAAAAACAGCATACGCCAGGACAGCATGCGCCAGCAAACAACATACGCCAGCAAACAGCATGGCAACAGCTTTTTGCCAGTAAACAGCATGCGCCAGGTCAGCATGTACTGCTCATCTTCTCCAATCAGCCTCTAATGGCCATGAAAACCCATGAACCAAAAAGACCATAAATCACTCAAAATAAGTCAAAATCAGGACTTCCAATAGTCAAAATTGGGTAGAATCAAATTTCCTACAACATGGAACCATGAAAGCTTGAAAAATAACAAAGTTACTAGATTAAAACCTAAAATTCCAAAAATGTATTAAACTTAGATCTACATGAAGTGAGCTATGGGAATAGAAAATGCTAAGTACTAAAGTATTTAAGAATCTTGAGAGGGAGACAATGGAACAACAAAAAATGGAAATCCATCAAGAAGCAAGTAGGCACTTGCCTAGCCCTCCTAGGTTGGTGGGGGAGTTATGAGGAAGAAGAAGAGTAATGAGAAGAAGTAATGAAGAGAGAGAGAAAGGGGATGAGGCTTTAAATGAAGGAGTGGTGGTAGGTGGGGAGTTGGGTTCATGTTGAACCAACTTAACTAAACCAATCCAAGCCGAACCCAGAGTAAAGCTAAAGCAGAGTATGAAAGCAGAAAATAAAATACAGAAATAAAATTGCAAGAAATTAATTAACATGAAATTAAAGGGGTTTAACTACAGAATAATACATGATAGTTATTAAATAAATACATTCCAGTAGTACATGTATTTAGAATACGTATTCCGGGAATGGGAAGTGACATCTACACTTGAAGCACAGTCCATATTGGTTGAGAGGATCAAGGTTGCTCTACCTACAGATGCGAGATTCAGGAAACTTCGGGAGAGGACAGTGGCCAGCGAGCAGACAGGGCTACGAATTCACGAGGATGGGACGTTAAGGTTTGGAGATCGCCTATGCGTTCAGAGTGGAGAGCTACGCCAGGAGTTGATGGCAGAGGTGCACAGCTCAAAATATTATATTCATCCAGGAGGTACGAAGATGTACAAGGATTTACGACAGTACTACAGGTGGCAAGGAATGAAGAGGGAGATCGCTCGATTTGTAGCAAGATGTTTGGTCTGTCAACAGGTCTAGGCCGAGCACTAGAGGTCTGTAGGACTATTTCAGCCGCTTCCCATTCCTGAGTGAAAGTAGGAACATATCACGGTGGACTTTGTCACTATAGAAGCATGAAAGAGGGATATTACTTTTAATCCCACATCGGAAAGGAGAACTCTTATTCCACTCTATATAAAGAGTCCCATGTCTCCTTTGAAAAGGGCACCCAAAAAAAAGGGAGCCCGTTCGAGCCACAAAAAGTCGCAACAGTGCCTCTTCTTCTTCTGGATCGGCTGCAAGTTTTTCACTTACCATCTTGGCAAGAAAAAGTTGGACTAGTACGAAGAAATCTAAGACAGCATAGGCCATGCGCCCCAAATATGCTACGACCACAGTGAACCGGAGATGAGCACTCAAAATTATGTATGCTGCCGTTGGTAAACTGTACAGAGTCGACTCGTGTACGTTTGTACCAGATATGAGTCGACTCTCAAAGTTTCCGTCTCGATTGGGCGCATCTTTTGCATTTGAAACCAAGTCGTACGAGACAAAACTTGTGGCTTTGAACCCATGTGCCCACGTGGGTTGTACGCATGAAGTGAGTTCAAGTTACAATACATGTTGCTTCCCCACCAATAATCTAGGTGTATCTCATATGCTAGAACTAGATCAGGGGATACAGCATTCACATGACCATCCCGGCACTTGGCCTCGCCATGCACCTGAAGGGGGTGTGAAAGTGAAACTCTTTTCTCATGATTTGCGTAATGTGATAACTCACAAACGTAGATCAGAAGAGCTGACCATTAAGCACGATACGCCCCATGCTGGGCATACTTGTGCTACGGTCGCCATCAACTGTTGCTGCCACAAAACAGTGGCTCCACCACCAAGGTAGTATGTATTCCAGCGACTTCAATCTGTTGTATCCGTCAGACATTATCTCGGAAATATGATGTCAATTGAAGACTTTGTAATAGCCTACTCTCAACTAGGTGTATCACTCTAATGTCTCAGCTAGGCGCTTCTTTTCAGCCCAACGCATTAGTCTACCAGCGCATCACTCTGCCCCATCAGAGTGATCACTTCCTCGTCAACGCACAGGCGCATCTGCCAGCCTGGGGCTCTTCCATCATAATGAGGCTTGGGCACATCAAACCCAAACCATGCATTCAACTTGGCACCCAATGCCATCTCATAGAAGAATACTGCCGACAAGGGGATCGAACATGAACTATCATGTCCATTCCTGGCGCATCTCAGTCTTATGAAGGAAGTCCTCATCAACGCTTCTTTAAACAAGGAGATCAGCAATCCACCGTGTAGCGTCTTGCCAAGGAGGAGGATGATCAAGTTTATCTCCGTTTGTGAAGAAAAGTAAAACGAGAAACAAAACTTCTCTACACGCTGCTACTTATAGGCCAGGGAAAATCAAACCCATGCGCCAAGTGGCAACTTTCCCCAAGTCAGCGCAATGAACTTGCATTTATGATGATGAATCTGCCCCTTCGAATTCAGCATCAAAGATGTCATTAAATGCCTCAGAAGAGCCAACAAAGACTGACCAATGAGGATGCGCCACACAGCAGATGTGCTCGTCAACACCATGTGCTCCGTACTGACGCGCCTAGTGGAACATAGACCCATGCACCCAGTGGGGTATGGAGATGTGCTCACTTTAACTCGTCACCCATCAAACATTTAAAGCTATGAGACAGAGTTGGCAGCACCCTTCCCATAGACTGAACAGTTGATAGTTTTTACAGAAAATGAAGAGCCGCCAACGTCATCTTCATTATTGTCGGTTACAGCTCTGCTTTGCCACATGGCCGACCGATCCCTTTCATGCACCTCCACAGCCATGTGCCCAAAAATTAGCATGTGCCTCAAAAGCCATGCGCTCCCGACTTACTCCTGATTCTAAAAGATAGAAGCCAAGTCTCTACATGCGCCTCCACAGCCATGCACTCGAAGCTCTGTATGTACCTCAGAAGCCATGCACCCAGACTTGTCTGTGACCTCTGAAAGTGATAGACCGAGTCGCCCCACGTGCCAGATCCTAGGCACATCCTTACAGATTACCCTCCAAAAAATTAGAGATCTTTGAGTCACAGATATGCGCCACGTGTATTCTGACTCAGTTCTGCTCAAGAATGGGTGCTAACCACCCAAGATCTCAGCAACAACCGAATCTCCACAACTGACATGTGTCAGCTCCACTGTAGTCCAATAGAGTAGTTTAACAGATTTGACTTTAACTCAGCGCACATCTTCCATACGCCCCACAGCATCAGCCATGTGGCGTTCCCACGTACTGGCGTATCCTACATATGTACGCATGAGCAGACCAGTATGCTGTCTATAAATAGAAGGATCATTCTTTCATCCAGACACACAGAGACAGATAGATCATCATATCTCCCTACAGAGATGAGAAGAAACACGTAACATCTACTTCTTCTCCAAACGCTCCGGCATCCAGAGCAGCCCAGACCTTAAGAGAATCCAAGATCGTCGTCAGATCGTCAACGGAGTCAACGCATTACCACTCGCTCCATCGATATAGTTCCCAGATAAAAATAAATGTGTACTCCTAGGACTACGTCTAAGTCCTACATTGTATACTATTCTATTTGTAATTGAAATACCAAAGTTTTAATCAACAAAACCTTGTCATATTTTCGATAGCAAATAAGCTGGCGACTCTGCTGGGGACTTATTTCTATTCTGATAAGAAAGTTGTGTCCCAATCCGACGACATCAAGCTTGCCTCCTCCCATAAGACACTCGTGGTGTGCCTCAATCAACAGGCGTATGAGGAGTTCATCTCTGAAGGTAGCGCAAGTTCTTCGAAGCGGCTGCCAAAGCCGAAAAAGACTCGCCAAGTCTGGGTGCACAAAGGAGATGCGCTGAGCACCATCACTGAAGGGAACACGCCACCACAGCCCACCCTTTCTACTGACGTTTTCAGCAAGCAAGATGCACCCGCAAGTGCAGCGCATCTACCAGGGAAACGTAGTGTTGACTGCATTTCCCAACTGTTCTCTTTCCAGTCGAATAAGATGCGTCGACAAAACAAAGGCGCATCCAGCTTCCCGTGTATGAACTCTGGCGTACAGGAGAGGGCCTCTGTCTTTGCTAGAATCACTCGCTGTTGTTGCGAGAATGAGTTGGATTCTGAGTACTATGTACCTTCACGGGCTAGTACGAAGAAATCGAAGACAGCACGAGCTATGTGCCCTAAATGTGCTATGTCCACAGTGAACCGAAGATGCGCACTCAAAATCATGTGCGATGTCGATGGTAAACTATACAGAGTTGACTCGGGTACGTTTACACCAGATACAAGCCGACTCTCAAAGTCTCCGTTTCGTTTGGGCGCATCTTCTGCGCTTGAAACCAAGTCGTACGAGGCAAAACTTGTGACTTTGAACCCATGCACCCACGTGGGTTGTGCGTATGAAGTAGGTTCAAGTCACAATACATGTTGCTCCCCCACCAATAATTTGGGTGTATCTTATGTGCTGGAACTGGATCAGTGGATACAGCATTTACATGATCACCCCGGCACTTGGCCTCACCATACACCTGAAGGGGGTGTGAAAGTAAAACTCTTCCCTCATGATTTGCGTAATGTGATCACTCACAAACGAAGATCATGAGAGTTGACCATTAAGCACGATGCGTCCCTCGCGGGGCACACTTGTGCCATGGTCACCATCAACTGCTGCTGTTGCAAAACAACGGCTCCATCATCCAGGCAGTCTGTGTTCCAGCAACTGTAATCTGTTGCACCTATCCGACGTCGTCTCGAAAAGAAGGTGTCAATTGAAGATGAGTCATAGCCTAAGGATGCTTCTTGCCATGTTGTCTCTAACTCCCATTCATTAGGGAGAAAGACAACCACTAATCCCTCGACCTCAGCAGCATCGTCCAAGAGTCAGCCAACGAAAAGTAAAACGATAGTCTCGTCCTCAGGGGTGTTTGAGAGCACCCAGTCAAGGAAGAAGGTTCTAGCAGAACCATCAGCTGGGAGTGATCAAACTTCGGCTATTTATGACAACCCTCTGCTTGAAGATGAAGACGTTCTCCAAGGAAACGACTCCGAGGTTACTGGGGGTAGCCAGTAAGAGGCCTCAAAAGGGGAGGCCCTTTCGTAGGAAAGTAAGGTCGAAAGCGAAGCCTCAACTGATCCATCCACTTCCACCCATTTTATGCCAGTCTACATGGCTGGGGATGGTAATGAAGGAGAGTCAGACGCTCCAGCTCCGGATATCGTACAGCACATGGACACCCTGGAAGGGAGCCTCAAAACCCTCTTTACCGCCATGCAATCCTTGACTCAAATGGTATTTGAGATTAGGACCACTCTGGCATCTCAACCATTAGCAAGGGCACCTGTCTTTACTAGTCCCGATCTAAGGGCTAATGGAGAAACAAGTATACCCCCTCAACGGGTATCTTCAGGTACAGATCATCATATTACACCTCGGACGTCGGCTTCTTCAAATGCTGAGCTTCACACCTACCACCCTCACCGGCTCCAGTTCTACAGAAGAGCTGGTTGACATGATCAGAGATCTATACGAGCGCTTTGAAGCATGAAATAAGCAGGAAGAACGTAAGAAGATGGGAATCCCGTAACCTTACCCTCTCGAATGGAACAAAGTGGTTTACCATCCCAAGTATAAACCACAAACATTGACGCCATATGATGGAAAGGATTCTCCTCGCCAGTATCTGACCTACTTCCAGTCTCAAATGGGACATCTCCCAAAGGAAGACGCCCTACTCACCAGCCTATTTATCGGGGCATTGAAGGGAGTCGCTTACGACTGGTACTGCAGTCTTCCTGACCACTCCATATCATCCTTCCATGACTTGACACGCCTCTTCCTCGACCGATTCTACGATGGTGGAAAGGACATGACCAAGTCATCTCTTATGGAAGTACGCCAGATAGAGAAGGAGACTGTTCGAGCCTTCATCAAACGTTTTTGACAAGCATGCTTAAGGTTGCCTCTGGGTATGCCAGAACGTGCACTGATCGATGCCTGCAGCATGAATATGACTCCTGCAATCAAGCTCTGGCTCAACTCTAGCCAGCCTCTCGATTAGAGTTCATTGATCATCGGGGCCGAAGCTGATGAGAAGAAGGCACGTAATGCTCGCCTTCTGGGGTTAACTTCCCCGTCTTTGATGACAAAAGAAAATGGCCTATTACCAGCAACAGTGGGCACGAGGCAAAAGGGAAGCAGGCATTGACTGTCAACGCTCCAAAAAGTATGCAGGGGCCTGCTCAGAAGCCTCCACCAGCACCGAGGCCGAAGAAGGTCTATTCCTTCAATGACGAGGACACCTTATAACTCTTCGAGATGCTGAAACAGAGCGACAAGATCAAGTATTCTGATCCTAAGCGTCCTGACGAGGTGGGCCGAGTGGGCGACCCGAGGTACTGCCACTACCATCGGTTCGTTGGACATCCAATTCAAGACTGCTACATCCTCAAGAACTACATATAATGCATGATCAATGTGAACGTCATCTCAGTCGATTACGAGGAGAAGACAGTCTCGGCCAATATGGTGTTGCTCCAGTTCGACACCTGACCGCCTACTACAACTCAAGATGGTGTTATCCCCATCCCGAAGGCGATATTTGAGGTGGTCAACCTTCCGCCAACTCGTAACAACGCGAGTGGACTGATTCCACTCACCACATCTCGAGGGAAGATCATGTGGGTTTACCCAGATCTTGCTCTGGAACTGACTCAACCGGGGGTACATTCTACCTCCAAAGCTAAAGGCAAGAACCAAGTCTTGCCGAATGGTGACCTCCTCTCCCAAGGAGGCACTTCCTGTACAAACGTGTTCACAACAGAATGCTCAGCCTGAGGAAGACCCTGTCGAAGTGGCACCTCACGTCACCACCTCGGCTGCTCAAGGTGAAGGTCCTTCCCAACTTCCAGCAGCTGATAAACAGAAGCATAAGGAGGCCCGCTTCGACAGGCCTCTACGAAGAGACAACACTTCGACGTTCACCAAACTCCACAACTTTGACATACTAGCACAACTTGTTAGTACTCCATCTTGGCTATCCTTGTTCGAGCTCCTCCGTCTGTCTAAAGATACTCGGGAGGCTCTCTGCGAAGCCCTGAAGGATGCTGAGTCTTTCATCAGTCAGGTCAAGCAGCCTGAGGATGATCCAGCAGTATGTCCATACTGCCATAGTGTGGAGGAGATCATCCCCAACATCACATTCATTCAACAAGACATGTTGTTCAAGAACAACAGGCACAACAGACCACTGTATTTCACAGGGTATGTTGGTGCCATCAAGGTGGATCGAATGCTGATGGACCCGGGGTCTTCTCTCAGAATTATCTTCCGAACTCTGCTCCAGACGTTAGGAATCCCGATGCATCGTCTAACGGTATCCCACACCACAATCAGTGGCTTCAATGCCAGCAAGAGTGAGCCATTGGGGAAGATCCGACTGAAGTATCATGTCGGTGATCTCCAGACCGAAGTGACCTGCTATGTTGTGGATGCGGACGTCAACTACAACATCTTGTTAGGGCGGCCGTGGCTACACGAATACATGGTAGTACCATCCACTCTCCTTCAATGTATGAAGTACGTATCCACCAACAACATAGTCCGAACAGAGTTCGTTGATATCGATCCTTTCAGTGGGATTGAGGCCTTCTTCACTGACTCTGATCTTACTACCAAAATAAGTCATATTGGCGACAAATTTAGCGACGCCAGTTACATACATCGACAATTTTTGTGTATTTAGCAACATTTTATAAAGACGTCGCTGAACGTCACTATCAGCGATATTTAGCGACCGTTAGCGACACACATTATGGTTTGGAAAGCTGATGTCGTGGTCTAGTCGTAGAACGTCTCTATTTTGTTTAACTCAGCGACATTTTATGACTCCATATTAGGTACGTCGCCAGTTATTTATTGAACAGTGATGTTTAGCGATGTCGTTTACGGACGTTGCTATATTGTTTCATGTAGGGTTCCAGCCGATCGATTTTTTATTTTCTTTCACCCAAAATTTTTAATCTCCCGCTCCCTAAATTTCTCTTCCCCTTTCCCTTTCTTCTCCGGTGACCCCCTCCCTCCGGCTACCCCCTCCCTCAGGCGACCCCCTCTCCTCGACGGCCCCCTCTTACAGCAGCCCCCTCTTATTCCGTGCGTCGTCGACATCCTCCCCGCCCCCTCTTCCCGGCGACCCCGACCCGACCAAGGAAGGTATAACCCTAACCCTATCTCCCTTTTTCAGACACGACACATACACAGACACACACACACGCTGATATGATACACACACACGCTGACACGACACATACGCACACACTGACACGACACACACGTACACACGACACACATGTACACACACTGACACTGACACACTTTGACACACACACGACACAGACACACACACACACGCTGATACGACACAACCCTATCTCCCTTATATATGTAGGTATATATAAGTGAAGATATATATATATATATAAATATAGAAAAAAAATATATATATATACGAATGTATAGGATGTTAGAGTGTCTTTTTGACTAATTCAGTGAAGGGGGTGATGTGGACTGGTATAGGTTAGAGTTGGGGACTGTATGTCCATATGAGAGTATATATGTCTTAATAGTGGTGTATCCCATATATATTATAGTATCCTATATATGTATTGCATAAGTAAGAGTGTATAGAGTGAGTTTACTAGTAGTATATCATAGTATCCTAGAGTGTATAGAGTGAGTATCCTAGAGTGTATAGAGTGAGCCTCCATAAGAAGATGTGTCGACCCGAAGGAGAACAAACTGACGGGTATGAAGAGCTACGACTATAATGTATTTATGGAGAGGTTAATTCCGATAGCATTTTGAAAATTATTACCGTCGGTCGTTTGGGATCCGTTGACAGAGTTGAGCATATTCTTCAGAGATCTTTGTTCTACTAAGTTGCTTGTTGATCGTGTAAAAAAACAAGAGAAGGACATTACAGTAACGCTGTACAAGCATGAGAGGGTGTTCCCTCCTGGGTTCTTCGACTCTATGGAGCATTTGCCAATTCATCTATCCTACGAGGCACGTGTTGGTGGGCCCATCGGTTATCGGTGGATGTACCCGTTTGAGCGGCATTTGAACCACCTAAAGAGAAAGGTGAAAAACAAGGCTCGGGTCGAGGGTTCTATTTATGAAGCCTATGTTCTCGGGGATATTATAAACTTCTACTCGATGTATTTCAAGCCACATGTTGCTACTAACAGAACAAGAGCTCCCAGGAACGACGATGGATATCTTAAATCTAATGATGCAATACTGAAAGTCTTCAATACTTTCGAAAAGCCTTCCGGGAAAATAAAAAAAAAGATATCTGAATGACGAGGAAGTAAGGGCTACTCAGTTATATATATTGCTCAACTGCGACGAAGATGAAGTGGAGAAGCTCGAGGGGTAAGTAACTAACACATCCACATTTACATCATCTATGCATGTAATAGTATCCAATATTATTATTATACTAATTGGTATATGTGTTGTTATTTTCAGCATATTTTATGATGAGGTAAGGTCGAGTAGACAGTACATAACGGATGAAGAACTAGAACAGGAAATGAGACATCATTTTCCTTCATGGTTGAGTGCATATGTAAGATGACGCAGTAATTACTTCTCGTATATGCACTTTGTACAGTAATTACCGGAATGCTGAATTTAATTTCTTATCTGGTGGTATTTAGGTCGATCGTCCGGACACAATACTAGAGAATGAGTCTATTAGAACTCTAGCCAAGGGGCCCATTTATTCCGTCAAAATATGGCCAAGCTATTGTGTCAATGGGTTTAGGTTCAAGTCAACAAATGCTCCGATCAGAGAGAACTTTCCAGATCTTGATTCGACCAAAAATAGTTGTTTGTGTATTCGATCTACAAACTACAAAGATGTAGATCCGGGCAATAATTTCTATGGCATCTTACGAGAGATTGTGGAGTTGACATATAACTACGACGTAGAGCCGACTAAGATCGTGTTGTTCAGGTGTGATTGGTTCGATCCGATCCAAGATCAAGGTTGGAAAATTGACAAGCATGATCTTGTGGATATTAACTTCCACCATCGATATCAAGGATACGAACCATTTGTCTTAGCAAGTCAGGCTCAACTAGTTTACTTCACTACTTATCTTAGACGAGAAACAACTACGATGTACTGGTGGGCAGTATGCAAGACTAAAGCCAGAAATACCTACGATGTTGACAAAATAGCCTATCATGAGGACGAGCTACCTCTCGTAACAAATACAGTTGACGTGGACACAACAGAAGTTTCATATTACACGTCTAATCGTGTAGAAGATATAGAAGTATCCGAAGGAGAAAACGAAGTAGATGAAAGCGAAGATGAGAAGGAAGAGGAAGATGAGGACACGGAGGACGAAGAAGATAAATTTTCAGAAGATGATTGAAAGTAAAATAAAATATAAAATATCTTCCACATTACATGTCTAATATTGTCATTTTGTTTAATCGTTAATTAATCTCTATGTTTCCCTCAATCTTACCAGATGGAACCCATGACCCGAGGATGTCACTTGAGAGAGGCACCTTCTACTGAGGAGGTAGTGCTTCCACCTGCTGCTGAGTCGATAGTGGTACCTACTGTAAAGATGACGGTCAAGGAAGAACTTCCTCATACTATTAAGAAGAAAGTGATTCCTAAAGCCGAGATTGCTGTGAAGGAGGAGGTGGCACCAGAGGGCAGTTGCACAGGGAGTTCCAGTCATCCATCTTCTCTGGAAATTGATCTTGCTGATGTGGATCCTACTTATGCGCAGTGGCTGAGGAGGGAGATCTCTCTGCACCTGTATAGAGGACAGTAGACTTATTGATCTTTTTGGATGTTGATCTTTCTGGATGTTATTATCTAGACTTGGATGTTGATCCATCTCCTCTGGATACTGATCTTTCTGGATGTTATTATCTAGACTTGGATGTTGATCCATCTCCTCTGGATACTGATCTTTCTGGATGTTATTATCTAGACTTGGATGTTTATTTTATTTTTTGGATATTTATTTTACTTTCTGGATGTTTCTGGATGTTTATAGAGTTTATTATCTAGACTTGGTTATTATCTAAAAATTCAATGGAGGGTTGCTCCGGGTCCATTTTTATAAACTATGATATCTTAAATGCATGTTTATTATCTACAAATTCAACGGAGAGTTGCTCCGGGTCTATCTTTATAACCTATGATATATTAAATATATAATTATTATCTTGTAGATATCTATTTCTATCAAGTATGGCAGGACGCAGAGGATCGTACCCCCGTGGCAGTAGAGGAGTATCCCGCGGAGGTAGAGGTTCCACCGGAGGACGGAGTGGTACTCCGTTAGTGGATGAAGATACCGGTCCCTCGTCTCATAGTACTCCAGTATACCAGCCACTCGGATCTCCGTCTACGTCGACGGTACGTGGTAGCACTCTTGGGACAGACAGTTCCAGGCCTATTCCTAGCCCATCCAGCAGCATTCCTCCTACTGACGACAATATGGAGACGGAGGAGCGGGTGGAGGAGGTCGTACCTACGTCATCTACATATGATCCGAGCGATCCCCTATGCGCCCCTCCGGACAAGACGAGGATGTAGATTTGGTCCGACGGGTCTACAAAGTAAGTTAATTAGTTAACATTTATTCATACTTATATCTATATGTTAAAGAATTTAATTATCGTTGTGTAGATATCGTCTCCCGTCAGTTCAAAGGGCATTGGGGCTATTTCCGAGGTCCAACTACGACGGGCCTTGGATCAACTACTCGGATGCCTCAAACGAGAGGAAGGCATTCTGGTTTGCCCACTTCAAGGTAACTAAAGTATATTGCTTTTAGTATAAATCATATTTTATGCATATTATATAGCTAACTAATTTAATTCTTGTAGAAAACATATTTTTATCCACCACACCGGGCTGAGACGATTGAGAAGCAATTTCCTGCCGTTGCCGCCAAGTTGATCCGGGATGCGATCGACGACCAGAAGGCTCGAGACCGTTCCGAAAAAGGGATCCAAGGTTGGATCTCGCCCAAGGAGTGGACTGTCATGAAGGCTAGATTTGACGCTCCTAGGAACAAGGAATGGTCGAAGAAGGCGAATGTGGCTAGGACGAAGGCAGAGAAGTGGTGTGGTGGCTCGATTCCTATGACGGAACAATTTCGTCACCTGGTACGTATTTTACTGTAATATATTATTTTAATAAAAGTAGTAATAAAATATTTAATTTCAATGACAAATATTTTATTATAACAGGTAAAGAAGGGTGCGAACCCCAACATGGTGACGGTCTTCCTGGTTACCCATCGAAAGGACAGAAAGCTCCTCGATGACCGGGCCACGCAGAGCTATGTAAGTATTACTTTACGTGCCACTAACTTTATTATAACTTAAGAAATATGCAAATATATCCATAGACGTGGAACAACTAGGTTGGTAGTAAATATTATGCTTATCGAGATGCGTACTTTTCTAGGATGAGTATCTTAGGCTAGAGCGTGAGCTTACTAGTACATCTGCAGATGAAGGGGCTGGTACTTCCGCACAGCACCCTCCGGCTCGGACGATGGACGAGCTCTGGATGACCGCCGTTGATGGTCTTCGAAGGGGTACGTACTATGGTACGGGATCCTACGGCGCCTTTGTGGCGACGTAGTCATCCAGAGCCTCATCTACCAGTGTGCATTCCCTACATCCCTCAGAGGAGTCGGCCGAGTGAAGGAACTATGTCACCAGCTTACTGAGCTACGTGATGAGCTATTGCGGAGGATGGAGCAGCCCTAGTCTCAGCCGCAGATGGATGATGCAGCCCTCGCCGCACGATTTGATATGCTCGAGCGTACCATTAGGGAGACGGGCGAGAGGACGGATCGTGCCATTCAGGCGGTGCAGGGGACGCAGACGGCCATTGGCGAGCAGGTTTCGAGGCTGGCGACTGTTATGGCGTCCACCAACTCCAGACTACTGGCCATGGAGCGGATACATTCTGGTCATGCTTCGACATCCATACCGACTGCAGCGGCTCCACTGCCCCCTCTTCCTCCTACTGATGGGTCGTCACCGGTGATGCTGACCACGAACCAGTATAGGTTCCTGGTGTCCCAGGTGCAGGCACTGCCTACTCCTCCTCCTCCTCTTTATCCTTACCAGGCGTAGTCCTATATTGGACTTGTTTTCATTTGTTGTGTTGGTGACCCATTGTTGGATCTTTATGTATTTGTTGGTTTATGTATTATTTTATCCCGAGTATGACTATTTGTGTTATGTTATGTTTAATATTATCGGACACACTTTTATAGCCGTTTGGTAGTGGATTTGTATCCACCCGGCTATTTCTTGTCTTTCTGACCGTTCGATTCTATTTATTTGATTATTGGTAGTGCATTATTATTATTTGTCTCTATATTGGTTTACCGGTGTTGAGTGTTCCACCGAAGGGGTCAGAGAACCTAGGGAATTCTACGGAGGGTTGCTCCGGGTCTATTATTTGCAAACTGAAACCCTAAATACAGGTACAATATTTTTAATGTAACTGTTATTTATGTGAAATGCATACTGCCTGCTTTTTTTTACAATTTTTTTGGAATTAGCGACGTTCAGCGACGGTCAGCAATGCACACTTACGTCGCTAGAATGTCGCAAACCTGAGAACCAAATATCGCTAATCGTCGCAGAACATCGCAGATGCGTTGACGTGGCAAACTGTACAGGTCAGCTAATCTAGTATCTGGACGTCGGTATTCAAGTATCGTAACTTCGCTAAACGTCGCTAAAATGATGACATGGCAACCAAAAAATTCTCAGATATGGAGTCGAACAACGTCGCTAATCACTAATTTAACGTCGCTAAAATCTGAATGGACAGCGACAATCAGCAATGAAAGGTTGCGTCGCTAATTAGTAATGTTGTTATCGATAAAAGTCGCTAATACTATCGACGTAGTGCATCACCGATCTACGTCGCTTTGGCGACGAATAGCGACGTTTTAGCTAATAGGGACCATGAATAACGCGACATGCCCGAAACGTCGCTAAATACGTTGCTATTTTCAGTTAGCGACATTTTTTGGCTGTTTAGCGACATCGTTTGGCATCGCTGATATGAGATATTTTAGTGTCTGCACAAATCGATTCATCTCGAAGATGATGCCGACGATGCCGATGATGAAGCCGAAGCCGAAGCTGACTTGGAGGCAGAAATGGCAATCAACGCTCCCCTGAAAGTGTGACTGAAGGGGAAGCCGCCTCAAACACCGTCTCCTATAGTGGTCAAACTTCGCGGGAGGGCACCAACTTCTCTAGGCGGAGCATCCACTGAAGCCCCCTTGAAAATATGACTCAAGGGGAAGCCTCCCCAAGTGTCGGCTCCTCTCGTAGCAAAACTATATGGGAAGGCACCTGTCCCTGGAGCACCAACTAAGGCACCTCTCAAGATACGGCTCAAAGGCAGACCTCCTTAGTCTTCATCCCATCTCACTGTCAAGCTTCAAAAGAAGGCCGCAGTATCTCTATCGGCACCAGAGCCGACAAAGGCCATGCTCCCAATAGGTTCTTCCGAACCACCTCAGGCTGCTCCAGTACTCACTGACAAAAAACTGGGAGAGTACATATCCGCCAATGTGTATGCACCATCCTTCGATGATGTAATCCCTCAGGACAAGATCCCGTATTTTATCAATAAAAGGGTGTCTTTCAATTATTCTAGTCTTCCAATTTGGAATACCATATATACCCTAGATAATGCTCTACAGTCGTTGCAAACACAAATAACGACGGTTAATCATATAAATTGAGTTGTCCTGTACCAAGGAGTCTGGTATATAGTTTTGCCTCAAAACAAGGACGAAAAACCTATCATCTTTGGCAAAGTCGAGCATCACCAAGACCTTCCACCGACGGAGCCAGAACCCGACACCGGCAGAATACAAATTTATCGGTACAATGATCGAGCCAAGTATCTTATCCAAAAGATGGGCTATAACCTAAAAAGTGGCCAGGGTCTAAACTATGTCAAGGGTCGATGTCTTCCCTTACGACTCCCTATTCCGAAAGGGAAGCCATAAGACTATTATCACCATACTCGATGGGGGGTTGGCTACATCATGCCCCCAACAACCCTAGAAAGTTCAGAAGCAGAAAATGTCGCACACTCTCACTCATCTGAGGCTTCAACTTGGGACTCCGACACCAGCGTCGGCCCAATCGTCAGGAAGGTACTGTCAGCCAACATGACATCTGCACATCCTTCAGAAGATGAAGACGATAATCAAATAATAGAATTCTTCGAAGAAGAACCCTGGGCTCAATGCCTAGGCGCACAATAGGAATCTCGTTTTGAATTACGAGAACCCCCTACCGAAGATGAAGTTGAGCAGATCGACCTCGGGGATGGATCTTCATCTAAACCTATTTTCATCAGAAAGAGCTTGGCAGGAAAGGACCAAGATTCTTTGGTCCAACTGGTCAAAGAATACATCAACATCTTCGCCTGGAGTTACGAAGACATGCCGGGGCTCGACCCACAAGTCGCAATGCACAAGCTTAATATCTTACCTGACGCTAAGCCCATTAAGCAGCAACAGCGACGCTTCCGTCCCAACATTATGGACGCTATTGACAAAGAAGTAGATAAACTCCTGGCCAGTGGGTTTATTTGCGAAGAGCAACATCCGGAGTGAGTAGCCAACGACGTTCCCGTCACCAAGAAAAATAGGAAGATCCGAGTCTGCATTGACTTTCGGGACCTCAACTCGGCTTGCCCGAAGGACGAATTTTTACTCCCGATCACCATCGTAATGATCGACAAAATATGGCTTCGAGCACATGTCCTTCATGGACGTGTACTTAGGCTACAACCAAAACAAGATGTTTCCAGACGACAAAAAACACACGTCGTTCAGGACTCCGATAGGGGTCTACTGCTACATAGTAATGTCCTTTAGCCTGAAGAATACAGGTACCACATACCAAAGAACTATGAGAACCATCTTTTGCCAGCACCTCCGTAAAATAGTCGAATGCTATGTTGACGATATCGCCGTCAAGGGCCGTCTTCGAGGCAATTATCTGCAAGGTCTGAAGACAATCTTCGATCTCATGCAGGCACGTCAGCTCAAGATGAACCCCGCCAAATGCTTCTTTGGGGTTTCCAGTGGAAAGTTCTTGGGCTTCATTATCACTGCAAAAGACATCCATGTCGACCCCGAGAAGTCTAAAGCCATCCTTGACAGGGATCCTCCGAAGAACCTTAGAGAACTTCGAGGCCTGCAAGGACGTCTCGCATATATCCGAAGGTTTATCGCGAACCTTTTCGGAAAATGCCAACCCTTCACCAAGCTCACGAAGAAGGGAGTCTCCTATGTCTAGACGGAAGAATGTCAGAAAGCCTTCAACGACATTAAAGCTTATTTGACTAGCCCTCCAGTCTTGGTGGCACCCGTCACGGGTAAACCATTTCTACTTTATGTCCGTGCAATGGACCATTCCTTTTGTGCTTTGTTGGCCCAGAACAATGATGTGGGCTACGAGTAAGCCATATACTACCTCAGTAGGACAATGATCGGGGCGAACACCGGTACAACCCCGTCGAAAAATAATGTCTAGCTCTAGTGTTCGTCATCCAGAAGACTCGCCATTATGTCTCGGGACAGACAATTTATGTCATCTTCCGAGTCAATCCGCGCAGAGTCCTCATGACAAAGCCAGGAGAGCTAAATTCCCGATTGGCTACTTGGGCAATACTATAGACACCATATGACATGGTATTTGTCCTGTAAAAGGCTGTCAAAGGCCAAGCACTGGCCGATTTCTAGCCGTGCACCCAATTCTGGAATTGTCCAGACTCTATGAAGACATTCTAGATGAAGTGCGAGAATCAAACATTACTGAAGAGAACCCCGTTTGTTGGATGTTCTTCGACGGTGCTTCAAGAACAGGCCCCAAAGGCCAGATCATCGCAGGAGTGGGGGTAGTCCTGATCACCTCCGACAAGTTGGTCATCAAGCGTGCCTACTCCCTTTCAGAGCCGTGCTCCAATAATGTTGCAGAGTACAATACCCTCATCATGGGACTCCAGTTAGTAAAACAGCTGAGGGTAGAATATTTTGAGTCTTACAGCGACTCGAAGCTTGTCATCAATCAAGGTCGAGGACAATACGAGGTCAGCCATGAAGGCCTGTTCTCTTATCACAAAGTAGCGTTGGACATCATCTCAACCTTCGCTAAATTCTTCATAAAACATATGCCTCGGCTACAAAACGTAGAAGCTAATCTCTGGCCGGCCTCGCTGCTTCATTAGCAGCACCGGTCGACACGCAATACTTTATTACAGTGGTGAGCCAGGATTTGGCATGCCCAAGAAACAATCTGTGCATACGGACAAGTTATGTCATGGATACAGACACCAGCATCAACGTCAGAGACTGGAGGTCCCGTTCATCGACTTTGCCGTCTACAGAATCCTTCCAGAGGACCCAAAAGAAGCAGTCTCAATCAGAAGGCGCTCGCTCCGGTTCTATTACGATATGGCTACTAAAATACGGTACAGACGCTCCTACGATGGACTTCTCCTCCGATGTCTATCAAACAAAGAAGCAGCCGAAGCTCTTCGAGAATCCTATGATGGAACATGCGGAGCTCATCAACCAGGTCCTAAGCTACAGGATCGACTTCGACGTATGGGTTATTACTGGCCCACCATGATGGCCGACGATGTCGAGTATGCAAATAAATGTCGTGCTTGTCACCTACACGCCAACTTCATCCACAGACCGTTAGAGCCTCTACATCCTATGGTCACCTCTTAGCCATTTGAAGCCTGGAGCATGAACATAGTAGGACCTATCATCCCTTCCTCATCCTGGGGATACCACTTTATCCTAGCAATCACCGACTACTTCTCTAAATGGACAGAAGCAATACCATTGACAGAGGTAAAAAGCTCAAAGGTGATCAGTTTCATCAAACATCACGTCATCTACCATTTTAGGGTACCACAGAGGATCATCTACGACAACAGTCCATAATTTGTCAGCCATGCGTTCGATAGATTCTACGACAAGAATCGTATTCAGAATGTAGCATCAATTGCCTACAATCCGACAGTAAACGGATTGGCTGAAGCTTTTAATAAAACCATCGTCAAGCTACTCAAAAAGGTCGTATCATCCAACAAACATGACTGGGACGAGAAGCTCGGTGAATGCCTTTGGGCCTATCGTACGATACTACAGACTCCGACGGATAACACACCATTCTCTTTGGTCTATAGAAGCGAAGCAGTACTGCCTCTAGAGATCCAGATACCCTCACTCTGAGTAACGATCACAAACCAGCTGACGGAAGAAGAAAATTAATGTCGCCATCTGCAAGAGTTGGAAGTGCTGGATGAAAAATGCCTCTTGGCTCAACAGCGCATCGAATTTTATCAAGCTCGTATTTCACAGGCTTTCAATAAAAGAGTCAAACAGAGGACTTTCCAAGTAGGCGACCTGGTTCTTGCAGTCAGGAGATCGATGGTGATGACTCACAAGATACTGGAAAAGTTTGAACCCAAATGGGAAGGACCCTTCATCATAGAGACGGTATACTCAAACGGTGCTTACCGTCTCGCTCAACCTAATGGAGACTTATTCATGATGTCCATCAACGACAAGTACCTAAATAAGTACTACTCTTGACATCCTTCAAAATTTACTTTCTTCTCCCCAGCAAGAGAATTTATAAACTTGATAAACTGAGTTCGCTCCCCTTCATTGGCAATTAAGTACTTCTGGAACCCAGTTGTTCCATTGTATGCCCAGTAGGAGAACAACCATGTCCACATCACCTCTGAGTTGCTTCTCTATACCCTATAAAACAGAATTCTATACTACATAGGATCTTGCTCATTACTATGTTTACCATGTCCATATTACCTCTGAGTAAACATCCCATACAATAATCCCCGCGTTGTTGCACGTCAATCCTAGAATATCCACGTCCATATCACCTTTGAGTTATTCTATGTATCCCTACCAAGTTCATTCCTACCACATCCATATCACCTTTGTGTAGAAAAACTCTACCATTAGCCCTATATTTATCACGTCCATATTACCTCTGAGTAAATATGTCGGTTTCCTCTCTCAACTTATTATCTGTACCTAAAAACCAAGGTACGCCAAGGATGATAAGTCTATATAAAATCTCCAATAGAAGTACCCAAATCTATCATGTCCATAGTAACTCTGATAGGATTGTCACACCTAAACAGCTCTATTGTCCATGCTTCTTGTTCAAAATATTTCAAAACTTGTCCAAAAGTTTTAAAAACTTTGAAAGGGGACTTGTAGAAGCATGAAAGAGGGTTATTACTTTAATCCCACATTGGAAAGGAGAATAGGAGAAGTCTTATTCCACTCTATATAAAGAGCCCCTTGCCTCCTTTGAAAAGGTACCAAAATAAAATAAAATAAAATAAAAAAGGGAGCCCGTTCGAGCTACAAAAAGTTGTAACAGTACCTCTTCTTCTTCTGGATCGGCTGCAAGTTCTTCACTTGCCAGCTTGGTAAGGAAACGTTAGGCTACTACAAAGAAATCTAAGACAGCACGGACCATGTGCCCCAAATGTGCTACGCCTACAGTGAACCGAAGATGCGCACTCAAAATCATGCGTGCTGCCGATGTAAACTGTACAGAGTAGACTCGGGTGTGTTTGCACCAGATACGAGCCGACTCTCAAAGTCCCCATCTCGCTTGGGCGTATCTTCTGCATTTGGAACCAAGTCGTGTGAGGCAAAAGTTATGACTTTGAACCCATGCGCCCACGTGGGTTGTGCGTATGAAGTGGGTTCAAGTCATAATACATGTTGCTCCCCCACCAATGATCTCGGCATATCTCATATGCTAGAACTGGATTAGGGGGTACAGCATTCACATGACCACTCCGGGACTTAGCCTCGCCATACGCCTGAAGGGGGTGTGAAAGTGAAACTTTTTCCTCATGATTTGTGTAATGTAATCGATCACAAACGCAGATCAGGAGAGCTGACCATTAAGCACGATACACCCCTCGTAGGGTATATTTGTGCTATGGTCGCCATCAACTGCTACTGCCATAAAATAGTGGCTCCACTACCAAGGCAGTTTGTGTTCCAGCGACTTCAATCTGTTGCACCCATCCGACATTATCTTGGAAACATGATGCCAATTGCAGATTTTATAACAGCCTACTCTCAACTAGGTGCATCACACTTATGTCTCAGCTAGGCACATTGTCTCAGCCCAGCGTATTAGTCTACCAGCGTATCACTTTGCCCCGTCAGAGCGAATCACTTCCTCGTCAACGCACAGACGCATCTGCCAGCCTGGGGCTCTTCCATCATAATGTGGCTTGGGCACATCAAACCCAAACCATGCATTCAACTTGGCACCCAATGCCATCTCATAGAAGAATACTGCCGATAAGGGGATCAAACATAAACTATCGTGTCCATTCCCGGCGTATCTCAGTCTTCTGAAGGAGTTTATCGTCAAAGCTTCTTTGAACAAGGAGATCAGCAATCCACAGTGCAGCGTCTCGCCAAGGAGGAGGACCGATCAAGTTCATCTCCATTTGAAAGGAAAAGTGAAACGAGAAACAAAACTTCTCTTTACGCTGCTACTTATAGGCCAGGCAAATCAAACCCATACGCCAAGTGGCAACTTTCCCAAAGTCAGTACAATGAAGTTGCATTTATGGTGATGAATCTGCCCCTTCGAATTTAGCATCAAAGAAGTCATTAAAAGCCTCAGAAGAGCCAACAAAGACTGACTAATGAGGATGCACCACACAGCAGATGTGCTCGTCAACACCATGTGCTGCATACTGATGCACCTAGTGGAACATAGACCCATGCGTCCAGTGGTGTACGAAGATGCGCCCACTTCAACTCGTCACTCATCTAACATTTAAAGCTATGAGACAGAGTTGGCAGCACGCTTTCTAAAGACTGAACAGTTGACAGCTTTTTACAGAAAACGAAGAGCCGCCAACGTTATCTCCATCATTATCGGTTACAACTATGCTTTGCCACGTGGCCGACTGATCCTTTGCATGCATCTCCATAGCATACGCCCCCGACTTAGTCCTGATTCCAAAAGACAGAAACCAAGTCTCTATATGCGTCTCCACAGCCATGTAGTCGAAGCTCTGCATGCGCCTAAAAAGTCAAGCGCCCAGACTTGTCTGTGACCTCTGAAAGTCATAGACCAAGTCGCCCCATACGCCAGATCCTAGGCACATCCTAACAGATCACCCTCCAAAAAATCAGATATCTTTCATTCACAGACATGCGCCACGTGTATTTTGACTCAGTTCTGCTCAAGAATGGGTGCTAACCACCCAAGATCTCAACAACAACCGAATCTCCACATCTTCCATGTGTCAGCTCCACCGCAGTCCAATAGAGCAGTTCAACATATTTAACTTCAACTCAGGACGCATCATCCATGCGCCCCACAGCATCAGCCACATGGCGTTCCCACGTACAGTCGTATCCTACATATGCGCGCATGAGCAGACCAGTCTGCTGTCTATAAATAGAAGGATTATTCTTTCATCTAGACACACACAGACAGATAGATCATCATATCTTCCTACAGTGACGAGAAGAGACACGTAACGTCTACTTCTCCTCCAAACGCTCCGGCATCCAGAGCAGCCCAGACCTTCAGAGAATCCAAGAGGCAAGTTGAGTCCGAGGTACATCGAGCCCTTCGATATTTTGGAGCGAGTTGGCGAGGTGGCATTTCGTCTTGCATTACCTACATCCTTTGAGGGAGTGTACGACATTTTTTACCTATCTCTGTCGAAAAGGTACATGGCAGACCCGAGTCACCTGCTTGATCATTTAGAGATTACAGTTGGACCGAGCTTGTCATATGTGGAGCAGTTTGTTGCGATTCTCGATCGCAGCGAGAAGATTTTGAGGGGGCAGACGATTCGACTCGTCCAAGTTGCTTGGAAGCATCATTCTCCGGGCGAGTCCACTTGGGAGCACAAGGATTCCATCAGAGAGCATTTTCCTCACTTATTTGAGGATCGAGGTATGAATTTACGTACTTTTTTTCAATACCCTTAATTATTTTAGAATACCTTATTCCAAATCGTGTCATCCTTTTTTAAATTTCGGTGACGAAATTCTCTAAGGAAGAGGATGTAAGCCCCCCATTTTCAAGATAGTATTTTGAATATTTTGTTGGCCAAATTTATTGGTTAATTTACTAATTTTATTATTATAATTATAGATGGTTAAAAATCATCACCAATTTAATTATGTTATTATTATTAGGCAAATATTTTATTAACTTATTTATAGATTAATACATAATTATTGTTAAACTTAACATTATCATACATTTTTTTATTATTTTTATTCAATGTGGTATTATGAGATTGGTGAGTGCCAAGGGTAAAAAATAAAATTATATATATATATATATGAAAATATTTGGGCGATGATGAGCATGGCCTGTGCGATGCGGGACATCCACAACGTCGGAGGACTGACAAAAAATGGCTACGATCTGAGCTAGCGTGGGACAGAATGGGGCGTCCCGTGCATGAAAACTCATCGGCTAGGACGTCGCGTGGGCGGTCGAGGACCGGCACCATTCTACTACGGGTATAAACGACGGGTGACCACGCGGCCCGTCGTTCGGCGTCCAATGGACGTCGGAAAGACGTCAAAAGGGCATCGTACGCATAGAACGGGTGGCTGGGCGGAACCAGCTGTCGTAGGCGTCGTGAAGACGTCGGGGGCGCCTTCGGCGTCGTAGGCTAAGCGAGGCGTTGAGTTGCTGGCATCGAAAGGCGTCGGCCGTCCCGTGAGGCTCTGGAGCACGCGGAGTGCGCGAGGCGTACGTGTCGGGCAATGATGAAAAAGCCAGTACAGACAGGATCTGCACGAAGAGTCCGAAGCGACATGACGACCGGCTAAAAATCAGGTGCGGGAAGACATGATTTAACTGAGCTCACACGTGCTGGAAAAAAAAAGAAAAAAAAGAAAGTAATATATATATATATATATATATATATAAATATATATATATATGAAAATATTTGGCAAGTGATTGGTATACAAATAGAAATTACATTATTTACTTAATCCTACAACCTCATATTTCTTCCTTCCTTATATAACTATTGAGCGGGCAAGCAAACTCCTTATCTGTAACATTTTTCTGGCCCAAATTTTGGACCCAGGCCGAACTCATGTGATTAACCGACCGTTTAAAAACTTGAAACCAAACATTCGAACCACTGTGCATTTCCTCTTTCCCCGCTTGTAGTGTAGCGGCTACTTTGGCAACAAGTTGCAGGCGCAGCCCACGCCATGTACGGCAAGACAGGCCACAAAACCTTAACTCCCCTCTCTACCTATATAAACTCCATTCTCTATCCCCTTCCTATATCTAAACCTAGCCGCCACACTTGTATTCTTCCTCCACGGTAAACCTAGCCGCCTCCATTAATCAACCTCCTCCGAAGTTTCTGCTCCCAACTCCTTCTTCTTCCGTTGTTGTCGGCTGCCGTGTTGGACTTGGTACCAAAAAACCAAGTCTCACTCCTATTCCTATGCATACAAGTTGGAGAATTCTTAGATCCCCTTATGTTGGATTAACATGCTACTTTTGGGTTACTTTATCAGTATATATGTATCGCTCCATTCCTCTTAGAAAATACACTCTTGGCTTTTAGCGATTTTCCTACAAAGTCTCTCTCTCTTTCTTTTCACTCGTCACCTCCAACTTCAAATTATGTTCTTCCAATTTTTCTGTTCTGGGAAAAGCTAAGTTCAAGGTCACTCTTTTCGAGTTGTGTGCGACGAGGAGAAACTGGTAGAGCGGGAGTTTTACCACTAGGAGCATTCGGAACAAGTCTGCATATAGACCTGAATCAACTCTTATGGCAGTGCTTCGTGCGCGACTTTCCCGGAGGCCGGTAACATTTACTTTATTTTATTTTGTTTGCAGATTTTTTGGAATAATTTCCAACAATCTAAGAGTTGATTAAATAATTAGTTAATGTTATAAATATTTTTACGAAAATACATGCCACAAATTTGCTTGCTGTGAAAAAAAATCTATTACTATTGCTTTCCTTTGTTACTATTAGTCTATTCTTAATTTACAGATTCCACTTTCTCTAAATGACATCCAGAATTAGCTTCTTGAAAACCTTTTCAAAGGAGTTTCTTGTTATTTTATGCTTATAAGGCTACATTCAATATAAATGTACAGAGTCAGACATGTATGATGAATATTTCTCATTTTCTAAGAACTTGCTGACAAAGTGGAAAAAGTCGTTTCTCCTCACTATAGACATTTATTTTTTCTTACTGTTGAACATTTGCTTGCCTAGCAACTAATATTCCTAACTGACAAACATTACTTTGTCGACCAACAAATATTCCTTACAATTCAATTTTGTTCCTCTTCAAACAAAAGGATTGAGTGCTTAAACATTTAATTGCCTAGTTATTGTAAACGATTCTTTATTTTCAAGAAATATTCCATTGAAAAATTGCTAGCCCAATATATATTCATATATATTGCTCCTTTGTAACATCTTTCTTTTAACTTACAAACTGCTTAATTTGTTTACCAAATTTACTTTAGAAATAATTTCGCCAACTATACCAAGCTTTGTTTAGCAACATTTCTTAGCAAAATTTGTTGTCACTTATTATTTTGTCACCATAAAGCAAAGATATTTGCTGCCTTCAAACAGTTTTTCATTTTGTTTGCTGTGCTCAAACCATTTTTTCAGCATATACTAAATTTGTCTTCTAGCAAAGTTTGATGCATTCGTACTAAATTAGTTTATCCATATAAACTAAGATTGTTAAACAATCTGCCTTTTAGCAAATTTTCTCTACTGCTAATAAGTGTCTTTAAGGAAATTGTTAGACAAAGACAATTTCTACTAGACACTTTTTGTTAGAAAATTTGTTAGATAATTTTGCTAGACAATCTTCATATATATTGTCAACAATTTTTGTACTATTAATTATTGTTAGACAATTTTCTTATTCAATTGTCATCATTTAAGATGCACATTGTTTAATAAATCTTGGCTAGATATTGCTTAATATTTGTTAATTGTCATATCAATAACAAATATATTGTTATTTCTAATATATAACTATTGTAACCTCATAAGTCTGTTTCTATAAATTGACACATTAGATAAACATTATTCTGTTTGTATCTTGTGCCAATACTAGTTGGGTAATTTCTTTTACACAATATTTCAATTTAGGCTAAATTAAACAATAAATTGATATAGTAAGATTCCTTTAATTTTAAAGTTCTAAAGTAGAGATTTGTTTGGGAACAAGCTGAAAGGGCCCTTCTGTCAAAAAGACATAAATCGTCTAAGCGACTGGTTCTTAAGCGTTACTAGTGAACCTCCGCTTGCTGGGATCCGGCCCCTACAGCTAACCCAACCTTATCAAAACTTGAAAACTAAAAGTTTAAAGGTCTATTACTAAAATCATTTGAATTGTCCATTTTTAGCTTAAACCATCTTTATTGAGTAAATAATCTCTGCAGACTTTAGAAACCAATTTGTAAGTTCTAAGAGACTTGGAACAGAAATCAGATTAGGTTGAAGTCCATAGCTATATCTGACTCCATAGCTATACAAAATTATAATGGAGGCAAATAAAGTAGTTTTCTCTAAGAATGATTTGTCTGTGGGGAAAGGATTTGTGAAAGATGGACTATTTATTTTGAGCACGATGAATAAATTTAAGATCCTTCTTTTGTTGCAAATGTTGAATCCTCGAATGTTTGGCATGGTAGATTAGGTCATTTGAACTTAGGATCTATTAAAAGGATGATGAACTTAGATCTTATTCTCAAGTCTCCTATAGATGATGAACACAAATGTAAGATTTGTGTTCAAGCCAAACACACTAGATTGCCTTTCAAATCTGTCTATAGGGATTCTGAACTCCTAGAACTTATCTACAATGATGTTTGTGATTCCAATAAGGTTTTGACCCAAGGCGGTAGAAAATACTTTGTTACTTTTATAGATGATCATTCAAAGTATTGCTATACCTACCTTCTTAAGACAAAAAATGAAGTTCTAGACAGATTTAAGTTCTATAAGTCCGAAGCTGAATACCAGTTAGATAGAAAGATTAAAATTCTTAGATCAGATCGTGGAAAAGAGTATACCTCAAATGAAATGACTAATTTCTGTGAAGAACATGGAATTATTCATGAGGTTAACGCTCCTTATTCACCACAGTCCAACGGAGTTGCTGAAAGGAAGAATCGTACTCTGTTAGACATGGTCAATGTCATGCTTCTCAGCTCAGGTGCTCCTGATAATCCTTGGCAAGAAGCCCTTTTGTCAACCAGTTATATCCTCAACATGATACCTAGTAAGACTAATGATAAAACACCTTATGAGTTATGGAAAGGTCGAACCCCTAGGATTAATTACCTCAATGTTTGGGGATGTCGAGCTAAGGTAGGGATTCCTGAACCTAAGAAGAGGAAGATAGGACCTAAAACTGTTGATGTTGTGTTCATAGGATATGCCCTAGATAGTAATGCCAATAGATTTTTTGTAACATATTCTGAAGTAAATAAAATCTCTAACAATATGATTATAGAAGCTAGAGATGCAGTTTACTTTAAGAATATTTTTTCCTTCAAGGATAGAACCCCTTCATCTTTCTCTAACCCTTCTCTTATTCCATCTACTAGTTCTCATGATCAAATACCTAGGTCTCAAACTGAACTAGTCATAAAACCTAGAAGGAGTAAAGGAGAAATGTTTTAAAAGAATTTAGGAGCCCTCAACTTATGAAGAAGCCATATCTTCTCCCGATGCCCCTTTCTGGTAAGAAGCTATTAACTATAAGAATAACTCTATTATGGAGAACAATACATGGTTTTTAGCATATCTTCCTTTAGGTAACAAACCTACAGGTTGTAAGTGGATTTTCAAAAATAAGCTTAGAGTCGATGGTATCATAGAGGAATACAAGGCAAGACTAGTAGCCAAATAATTTACCCAGAAGAAAGAATTAGATTATTTTTTATACCTACTCACCTGTAGCTAGAATCACTTCTATTAGAACCCTTCTAGCCTTAGCTTCCATTCATGATCTGCTGATCCATCAAATGGAAGTAAAGACAGCATTTCTAAATGGAGATTTAATAGACTTTTTATGGAGCAACCTGAAGGTTTTATTGCTAAAGGCCAAGATAACAAGGTTCGTAGATTAGTAAAATCCCTTTATGACCTAAAGCAAGCTCCCAAGAAATGGCAGAACAATTTTGACAAAGTCATTCTAAAATTTGGTTTTGTGCCAAATGAATATGACAAATGTTTGTATTCTAAAAATACAAATAGAAGTTGTGTTATCTTATGCTTGTATGTTGATAATATCTTTATTCTAGGATCTTCACTGGAACTGATAAATAACACTAATAATTCTTTATCTAACCAGTTTGATATGAAAGATCTAGGTGTAACAAATCTTATCCTAGGAATACAAGTATACAAATGTAAAGAGGGTTATACTCTATCCTTAGCACATTCAATTAAAATAATTGGGTCTCTTATGTACATAACAAATAGGACCAGAACCGATATTGCATTTACTATTGAGAGACTAAGTAGATATAATAGACATCCTGGTATCACAGAGGTTACTCATATGCAAATTGGGTAACTAATTCACATGGTGTAAAATCCAAAACTAGATATATTTTACCCTAACAGGAGCTGCGATCTCCTGGAGATTATGTAATCAAACTATCATAGCCAGAAGTTTAATAGACTTTGAAATGATAGCTTTGGACACTACTTGTACAAAAGCCAAATGGCTTAGAAATCTTATTATGCATATAACTGTTTCGGTTTATCATATTCCTGTAATTTCTATAAACTGTGATAATAAATCTATTATAAAACTACTAAAGCATGATTCTGTGAATGCTAAGATGAACAGGCACCTGCAGCTGCACTTCAAGTCAATAAAAAGCCTATTGGGAAAATTTGTGGTTCTTGACTATAAAAGTCATAAAAAGAACTTTACAGATCTCTTGACGAAGAGTCTGTTTACTCTTGACGAAGAGTTTGTCTAGGATATTGATCTTAGAATCATCGAGGGAGATGGGGTTAAGCCTATAGTATAGTCACCAGCAGTGGCAACCCAACCGAGTCTAACTGAAGATCCCAAGAAGCCGGTTCAATGGTAGGAACAAGCTGGACTAGGTGACTATTATGGAACACTGACCTGAGATTAAATTTTCTTTAAAATAAAAGCCCAGGAGGCTGTACATGTGTACATTAATACCCCATCCCTATGGTGACAGTGTTCCGGTGTGATATGGTTAGGGTGAGTTTAAACTCTTAATAAGTCCAAGCATGATATGCAGGGTTGATACCTATTACCAACGCTTGAGGACTTATCTATATGAGAGGTCGTGAAGGCCGCGACTATGGGATAGGGCGATCCTAGACAACTCTCATGAATATGAAATAAGTGCGCATGGCCAATCAAAAGCACCAACCGATAGACTCAAGAACCTCTAGCGTACTATGTGTGCTATTTTCTGAATCTGGTTCAAGAAGTCTGATTCAAGACATAGTCCATCAAGTACTTCTTCAGATTAAGATAATAGTCACTAAGTGAGATTCAAGGTTGTAGTCTATCTCATCTAAGCATAGTATATATATTTGCCCAGATTCTCTCTCATATTCTTCTCTTTTATTTTTTTCGGAACTTAGTTTTTTGGGGGTGGGGATTATTGGACTTGGTACCAAAAAACCAAGTCTCACTCCTATTCCTATGCATACATGCTGGATAATTCTTAGATCCCCTTATGTTGGATGAACATGCTATTTTTTGGTTACTTTATCAGTATATATATATCGCTCCATTCCTCTTGGAAAATATACTCTTGGCTTTTAGTGATTTTCCTACAAAGTCTATCTCTCTTTCTTTTCACTCGTCACCTCCAACTTCAAATTATGTTCTTCCAATTTTTTTGTTCTGGGCAAAGCTAGGTTCAAGGTCACTCTTTTCGAGTTGTGTACGACGAGGAGATACCGGTAGAGCGGGAGTTTTACCACTAGGAGCATTCGAAACAAGTCTGCACATAGACCCGAATCAACTCTTAGGGCAGTGCTTCGTGCGTGACTTTCCCGGAGGCCGGTAACATTTACTTTATTTTATTTTGTTTGCAGATTTTTTGGAATAATTTCCAACAGGTCCTACGCAGTAGCGCGCTGCCAACAGAGAGGAAGAGAAGACAGCGGTGTAGCGTAGCAGCGACCTGTATGTTAGCATTTTGAAGATCTTCCAGGCGCGACGCCTCGACGTGCCGTTCTGTCGACCACCCTTCCCTCCGTTCGAACCGTCTCTACTGGTAACACCCTCTTCTCCTCCTTGTGATCATCTCAAATACTTGGTTATGTTTTCTTTTTTTTATAGGTTTAAATGTGAGAGTAGTATAATTTTTTTCTACTGTTGATTCGATGTGTGTGTGTGTGTTTAGAGGATGAACAGATTTTTGATGGTGCGTGGTTGGGGTTGAACCAGGACCTGTGGATGTATAAATAGATTAGGGTTCCGATCATGATCATGGGATTCATCTAGCTCATTTAGAGAAGTTAGTGAAGGAGAGGTGGTGTCCCTGAGTCTTTCAATACAACCCAACTAAATGACTTGGCTGGCCTTAATGTTAATCTTAAACCTTGTTGTATAGGGATATATGTTGCTACTTGAGGATGTGGTCAAATCTGAATTTGTAGTGCCCCGTCCCACAAAGTCAATCGGAGGAATCGAAACGCCGACGGCGGTCGAGGCGACTCATCGCTCAGGTGGGATAGTTTCGGTGAACTTGCCTCATCTTAGCCTTCACATAATAATTTACATATTTTTAACTTGCACAAGTAGGCTAATATAAAAGCTACGAATGTACATAGCTAAGGAAATAATCCCGATGGGTCGATAAATGCTAGAACTTGGAAAAGGTTCCACGGCCGTCTTAGAAGTGTGTTCAGCGTGCTTTCAACGTGACACTCAAATCCTGCATCCCGTGGCTTGGGAGAAGGAAGTTGGCTTAAATTGCTAATGTTGCCACGATACTCGAATTAGCCTAATTCATAGGCGTCGCCCGTGTGAATGCTTGATAATGCATGAACGGTCCCATCGTTTTGCTCCAAAGCTTGAATTGGCCTATGTCATAGGCATCGCCCGCATGAATGCTTAATAAAGCATGTACGGTCCCGTCGTCCACGGCTTGGCATAGCATATGCACGTTCCGTGAGTTAAGTCGTCTTGCACGACTTTTGGCTTAAGTCTAGGCACCCGAGAACTTGGTTGTTCAAGTCGAACGCGTGCACGACACGTTTCCTCGAAGCAAGGCTCGGCGTAGCCTTGATCGTCCTACGAGCTAAGTTGTATTGCATGGCCTATGGCATGAGTTTAGGTACCTAAAGACCTTGGTTGTCCAAGTTAAGCGTATGCACGGTCCCACGGTTCTAAGGCTGCATATATCCATTCGTTCCCACGGTCTTAAGGCTCATCACATAGAGTGTGACTTGGACGATAGTGTCGCACGAAATACATTAGAGTATGAAACGTTCCTATATACTCTTTCAAAGTATGAGGCGGTCCCTCGGTTGGGAGTCTCGCGTTCCTATACACGTTAAGAAGTATAAGACGGTCCCTCGGTTGGGAGTCTCGCATTCATATGCACGTTAAGAAGTATGAGGCGGTCCCTCAGTTGGGAGTCTCACGGTCCCAATGTACGTTATGTAAAGTGTGGTTCAGAGCACAAGTTGCTAAGTATAGTTCCAGTCGTACCAACAAATTAGGCCATGCATTTACGTAAGTCTAGATGTCTCTTAGGTGCGTGGTCATGGAAAACTTATAGACAAGGGCGATGTTTCTTCGAGCGGCAACCAGGGGCCACGGGACCGACTCGGCCTAGGAGGAAACACTATATAGCCGAGCTTGGTAATAGGCAACCGGTAGTTCGGGAACTTGCATCGAGGATCATAACCTGCGGTACAAGGGTCCCGAACGCCAGGCTATGTCCACGATGGCTTGTCGTGCCAGTGACCTTTCATATAGATAATTGGCATGATAAGCGGTGAATCCGTATGCACGGCGCCGGTCGTGACAAAGGAAGTGTAAGCACAGTATGACTTGAGTTATGAAATGTGTGCTCGGTTGCACCCAAAGTATTATGAGGCCTAGGGTTTGGCTAAGTAAACACCCGTGCTTCGGCACGAGATGTGGCGTCGAGTGTTAAGTTGTTGGCATAGAGTTATATAAGTCAAACTTGAATCGTTACGAGTTAAGTCGAGAAGGGCCGTAGGGTAAGTTGGGTGAAGTTATGTTGAGTTGTTGGGCACGACCTCGAATTATGAGGCACGGATGTGCTATCATAGAGTTGCCTCAAGGAGGTAGCACAGTCACACGAAAATGGGGTCTATCGTGGAGTTGCATCCCTGATTATGGCCGTAAGGCAAACACGACTTGATAGGTTAACGTTGTTGGCACGAGAAGGGGTCTAGAGGCAGAGTATGAGTTAACGTTGTTGTTGCAAGCACGAGATGGCCCTCAGACACAAGTATGCCAAGTCGTCTGTCATAAAATCGATCCTAAGGTAAGACTAGGAAGACAATCGTAAAGGGACTTGTATTGTACAAAGTAAAATAAACGTGTCGGTTTTGTATGGGTGGGCGAGGAGCTCACTCCACCAGTACAGTTGAGTACTGACACCCACATAGTTTACATGTGCAGACACAGATAGAAAGCTCATGGCACGGGGCTCGCTTGGATGCGTCGAGGCACGGAGTCCCTTGGCGATTCGAAGCGTACGGCCGCCTAGAGTCAAGACTTATACAGGACATAATGTATGGACGTTGCCTTCCGAAGCTTCCGCTGGCTCAAGCATTGTAATCGAAAGATGGAAGGGAGTAGAGTGACTTGTAAAATGAGGGAAAAGTGAGCACGAGAGACTTGTAATCAAGGCCTTGCGCCCATTGTAATATTATTGTTCAATATCAATAAAGAGTTAGTTTTGAATAACTTGTGTGTTGCTTCTAAATTTCTGCTGCATGTTCAATGTTTCTGCTTAGGACTTCTGTTCGACGACCCCGTCGCCGTCGATGTAATCGGCCGTTATAAAATTGCCTCGTACGAGCGCAATCTAGGCTTGTGCGACATCACGCCTTAGCGAGGACAATTGCTCCTACGGGAGCGGGGCGTGACAGAATTGGTTGCGAGTGTTCCCTCATATTGTGGGTATAGTAATAGATGGTGGACGTATAGCAGTGCAACATGGGGAGGGGGCTGTTGCTCGCTTGCTACATGAGCTAATAGCAATATAAGAATTTTATTATGAGGACTGGTGTAGTTGGGAAGTAAGCTAGGAACATTTGATTAAATATAACCAGAACATCATGTGAACACTTGTGAGCCATAGCTCACCTGTTAGTGCAGGTGGGTTAGCGTATGGGAGTTTTTATGTTCGAGCCATGGGTATAGAAGTTGTTGTTTTGTTTTTTTGAAGGATGTATGAGTGATAATATTTCTGACAATTGACACAGCAGAGAGAAATAAGTGTGAGCTCTTTTTTTTGGGGATATTGAACATCAAGAGAGAGGATTGAACTTGTGTAATGGAGATGGTGTTAAGGTCAATTTTTATTTATTTTATTTTGGGCTTTCGAAGAAATCAGTATGTTATTTATTTATTTAATACCATATTTGATGATCAATTAGAAAATCTTATTATAACGAAATGGGACTTATCTAGTTAGGGATTGGTTAATGGGTAATAAATTATATCTTTTGTCACATGTTTTGATAGTTAAGTAGTTAAATAAATATCTCTCTAGGTCCCTTCGTCACTTTGGACCCTTCGGGAGTGGTCGTTGGACCAACTTTTACTTCTCATCAGCAACCGGAGCCAGACAAGTATACCTTGCCAAACTTGTACTTCAGTTACATTATTAAATTTACATTATTAAATTCTTGAATATTATTTATGTGTATTTTATTGCAACACATAGGGACGTGTTCGGTACTTCGCGTCTAATCACATTCGGGCGCCATTGGATGTTAGTGCCAACGAGTATCGATGTTAGATACTTACATTCGCGTTATCGCGATAATATGTTGCGGAATACATTTAGACCTTAGCACATGCTCATGGTTACTACATACTGTCAGATTCACGTACATGATTTATATCTTGCGATACGAAAATCCATGATTCATTCTAGGACGATGACTTGTGATCTCTACACTGTATTTATTAGTATGACTCGATGTCCTTGTTAGAGGATCTGGACGAGCGTCTAGTGGATACGATTCATGAAGCCATATGGGAGGGGAGAACATACACCGTGCGCTTGGGCTACTTTTCTACGGAGTATGTTGTTGCCTCACTACCAGAGCCTCGGGGTTTCATAGATTGCCACAGCTTCTACACCGGACTGTGGGGCTTTTCATAGTTTGCTGGAGTGCCTATCAGGTCACCGGGGTACACCCTGTGTCACTGCCACATTTAAGCTTGAGGGTATTTTAGTCATTTTGTAAAATTTTAATTTATTTTGAATTATTGAAGTAATGATTGTTATTTTTGACCTTTGTTAGTTGAGACTTTGGAGACTGACCTAGATGTTGACTCTAGCTATAGTGACTTGATTAGTATGGTGGGACCCTAGTCTAACTTAAGTCAACCCAAGTCATTTAGAATCAAGTTTCAAATAGGAGAATAAAAGATTAGGTTCAAGGACTTTTGACTTAAGGATTTATTTCCTTTACCATTGAAACTTGGCCCAAGCCCATTAGCTATCACCCTAACCCTAATTTTAGCCTTTAGTGGCCGGCCATATAGGGATTCCCCTACTATAAAGTCTCTCTTCCTATTGTTCTTGCCTCTTTTGTATCAAATCAACTTTTGGAAAAGGAAAGATATTGTCATTCTTCTCCAATCCATAACTATTCCATTTTAATTCCTTTTTGACTCTAGTTTCTTGCATTAGAGTCTAATCCTACTCTATTTTCTGTTTATGGAGAGAAATCTCAACTTTTGAATAATTTGGAGCTTTTGCTAGAATAGAGAATCATTCTATTTGGAGCTTTTCTTTGTCATTGACACACTATAGGTAAACCCTCTAAATTGTGTTTTAATTCTGATTTCTTTGCATTTTAGCCTAGATCTAGGTGTCCCCTAGCTGTGTTGTGTGATTTGCGAAAGTTTGCATTGATTTCGTATCCGTATCGGACACGTATCATAACCTAGTCCTAGGTGTTTGTGAAAATGCCTCAATGGATTTTACTTTACTATTTTTGAAAAGTAATTAAAGGGAAATGTAGATCTATATATAAGTTATGATTTCCATGTGGACTGAGTCAACCACTGTGTCCTTCTTGAGTCAGAATATGACACGGACATGCAGCACGAGCAGTGTGCTCGATGCCCTGCTGTTCGGGGTGTAGTGTGCACTGTACACGACACCATTGGACACGAAAATTCGTGGACACATGAAGCACATGTCTGACACCATCCTTCCAAAATTTGGGATCATATGGTGCACTACACAGGGAGCAATCTGACCCGTACAGAATCCTCACTGTGCGTGTACTGTCATATATCACGCACTGACACGCGTCTCGTATCCGTACTAGATACGACTTGGATACGTCATGGTTTGTGCAGTGTGTAGCCCTAGTGTTGGGCTACACGTAGACGTGACCACATGGACACACGTGTCATGTGTCGTATCCACGAACGTAGTGAACACATATACGAGACTGTGCACTGTTTAGTGTGGCTCGTGTGTGGGAAATGTGTTTGGACACGTTTGTGTCCAGTTTTTGGATACTGGAACACACATAGGACACACTCACATGTGACACATGTATTACCAACCATTAAAACTGATTTTAAGTTGTATTTGAATTCAAAATCGGGTTTTTCCCCAAAATTTTCTGATACTGTTCAGTATACTCGATTTCTGAGATTTAAATGTATTTTAAACTGTTTTCTAATGATTAAATTGAATGTTGGTTCACCAGTACATATCTGAGATTAACCTACATGTTCGGTTTTCATGTTGGCATGGGATTTTGGTTTTCGAATTTGCATTGGGCTGTCTAAACCTGAAAACTGTTTATGTGTACACTGATACACTGTTTCCAGCTACCATACACATATACACCCACACTCTACAAAACTGAGAATATATATACATACACACATGGACTGACCTGAGAACCTATGTTGATTCCCTATACACACACACTCAAATCTGAGTTCAAAAACCTGAGAACTGTTGTTTGTGTACAGTTTTCTCTACACACACACACATATACAAACCTGGGACCCTATAGCTACTGATACCTTGTACATTGATTTCCTATTACACACACACTTATACGCATCTACACACATTACACAAAATCTGAGAACACATTGATATCACTCATGCACACACACACAATGAGATACACACACCCACTTTACTGCCAAACACATTACTGTCACACACACACACACACACACACACACACAGGAATCTATATACACACACTCACTATTAGGTACACACACCTGACACACACATATATATGCACATGTCACTCTATATCTCTCTATTTGTATATATATATATATATATATATATATATATATATATATATATATATATATATATATATATATATATATATATATATATATATATTTTATATATATATATATATATATATATATATATATATACAAAAATAAAAATAAAATAAAATAAAATATATATATACAAAAATATATATATATATATATTTATATTTATATATATATTTTTTTTACAAATATATATATATATATATATATATATATATATTTTATATATATATATATATATATATATATATTTATATATATATATATATATATATATATATATATATATATATATATATATATATATATATTGCCTATATGATTAGTATATATGTGGATGTGGTAAATAAATATGTGTGTGCCAATATAGATTGTATATGGCATATAGCCTATATGGTTCCTATAGGTATTCATATGTGTATATGGTAATATATACACATGAGATTGTGTGTGGATAGGTTTGTATGGCTTTGTGATGATGTGTGAATGCTAGGTAGATATGGTTAGGCTTAGTGAGACTTGTCTGGGTTAGGTTTGACCTAGTTGTCCTAGTTTGACTAGTGTAGTTGACTAGAGTTGACCAAAGGTTGACTTTAGCCTAGATTGGCCCAAACATCATGTAGAATGCATTGTAGCAGTCTATTTTACCCTTTTGGATATGTTGTGACGTGTTGTTCTAAATAGGAACCAGACACCACTCCTCAGGTAGTATTTTATTTCAGATACTCAGTATATTAGGCGAGTCCATTCTCTGACCGTTTCATACTTGCTAGGACTATATTCTTGCTCAAGATTACTTTACTTGATGCTGTCACGATGGAAACACAGATTAGTACTATATGGATCTTTTCATACGATGTTATCCCCCTCGGGAGCATCGGATACATCATGTCATGTGCGTTTCACTTTCATCATGTATTCCTGTGCTTTCTTCATTCATGTGCACTTTCGTGATTCACGTACTCTCATGTTCACGGAGCCCCCATATTTATATTCATGTGCACCCATTTATGGGCCCCCATATGAAATCATGTACAATAACATAACTTGAACGAATTCTTGTGTATTGATTGGGGATGGGGGAGTAGAAATAGTCATGTGGATATTTCCAAAGTAGTGTAGCCATGTACAACCTCTCATGTTTATTATCAAGCCGTTCACATGTCTATCTTGTACTCTAAATTACTAGTTCACTGTAGTTCTTTACTTATAGTAGATATTTCTTTATAGTCTTCTTTTTTACTTCATGTATATTCTTCAGCGTTTCATGTATCTTACTCTATTTCCTGTATTATATTTCTATCATGATATGAACTGCGTGAGATGTATTGTGCTCGTTCCCGTCCTGACTTGACCTGTTAAAAATATTACAGATGACTTTGAAGAGTTCTGTCCCACATACTATGGAGCAGGCCTAGATGACACATGTGAGCTAACTCCCAGGAGGACCCAGCACTTGCAGAGGATATTACCCCAGTAGTCTAGGATAGTTAGCTAGACCAGTATCTTACTTATTATTCTGTCTTGTTGGATACACTTGTACTTATTTGGAGATTTATTATTCTGGATATTATGGAGTTGTTATCTTAGACATTTAAATCCTCTCTCTTATCTTGTATTTCATCTGTAGATTTTATTGAGATATTATCTATCTATCTTATCGTACTTTCTACCTTAGCTGTGATTGAGTTGTATTTATATTATTCCTCCATTCGGAGAGTATAACTGTACAGGTACCTTATAACTGTTAGATGTATGTGACCTAGGACAGCGTTCTACTACTGATACTGCGACGTAGGCTGAACGTAACCACTTCTCGTGCCCCTACACTGGGTGCGGGTCGTGACACGTTTTTAGTGGTAGCCCATACAGGTCGGATAGTTAGAATTGTGGTGGTATTCGAACTAGAGTATCACTCCAGCCTGCAGTAGGATTAGGATATTTTTGAAGGTACTCAATCACATTAGAAAAAATTCTTAATCAGATTCCTTTTATCTAAATTTGCTGCTTATTGTCTTCCCTTGAATATAAACTGTCATCCTTTGCTATTTTGACACATTCTCAGAAATTGTTTTCTTGTTTGATCTGTCTCCAGGATGGTCGAGACTAGATCTCATCGCCCAGGATAGGGGGATACTGATGAGAGGTCTGCCACCTCTCATCTTCAGCAGCCAGCCCCTGGTACCATAGCCAGTTATGCCAGCTGGGGTGGGTGTTTCAGCTACATTCGGAGGAGCCCCTCCACCAGCATTTCACAAGCAGAGCCCGGTGATTCTGGAGATGTTTCAGCAGCAGCAGCCACCTTCAAGATCTGTTGACATAGTCCAGTTGTTCACATTCTTCCAGTAGTTCATGAAGGCCCAGCAGGCCCAGCAGCAGCGTCAGACGGCAGAGTTCAGTCGGGACATCGATCTGGCCCTGACGACAGTCGAGAGGGCAGCAGCTCAGCCTCCGGCAGTTCAATAGCAGCATCAACCGAAGGAGAAGGGCATCCAGGATTTCTAGAAGATGCATCCGTAGGACTTCAGGGGTACAGAGGGCATTCTATACGCAGATGAGTGGACTGAGCACATGAAGGAGATCTTCAGACTGGCAGAGATTCCAGCGAGGCTACAGATTGAGGCGGCGGCTAGTATGATACAGGATTTGACTCGCACGTGGTACCAGACAGACCCGAGGGTTAGTACAGCTAGGCAGACTTGGGCAGCTTTCAAAAAGCTGTTCAAGGAGAAGTTTTTCCCCGACGCAGTGCTTGGTGCCCTCGAAACTCAGTTCGAGGCCTTGGTACAGGGCAGTCAGACTGTCGAGGAGTACGCCGGGGAGTTTTGCCGTCTGGCCAGGTTTGTTGAGGGGTTATCTGAGACGACAAAGACCCGAAGGTTCGAGGAGGGACTAGTGAAGGAGGTGAAGTCCTATACCAAGAGTGCCCGCAGTGCCACTTTTGAGGAGATTCTGGTGGGTGCCTTACCAGCAGAGGATGACCTTGAGCTGAGGTTCAAGAGGGGCGAGACACTCGGGGAGCCAGTGGTAGCGGAGGACTGGCCAAGAGGCCACACTTTCAGCAGCAGCACCAGCAGAGACAGTTTCAGCCGCAGCAGTTCCAACAGCCGAGACTTTAGCCAGCTCAGCATCAGCAGCCGAGGCAAGCAGCAGCAGGCCCCGAGGCAGCAGTCTACTAGTTATATCTTCTGCAAGAAACCAGGGCATGGATGGGCTGAGTTTCGGAAGAGGCTGGGGAAGTATCTTCTCTGCGGATCGTCGGAGCATTAGTTGAGGGACTGTTCCCCCTTCGCAGGCAAAGCAACACAGGGAGCAGAAGCCAAGGCTCCAGTGGGACCGCAGAAGGGACCGCGGTCGACTCAACAGCAGCAGTTCGTACAGCATCAACAGCAGGCCAGGGGAGGCCAGCAGGCGCGAGCTTTCGCCTTGGCGGTCGTGGATGCAAAGGCTATTGGGGAGCTGATCGCAGGTTCTATTCTTTTCGACTCCATTCTAGCTTTCGCCTTATTTGATTCTGGGGCTTCCCATAGTTTTGTGTCTATATCATTTGCTGTTAGACACTGCCTTGTATCTGAATCGTTGCCTAGGACCTACAAGATCACGATCAGGGGTGGTATTATCCTCGTGAGTGATGTTTGCAGAGGGCGGAGTGTTATTTTAGGAGGCCAAGAGTTGGAGGTTAGTCTGCTCGTAATGCCACTACCGAACTATGACATCGTATTAGGTATTGATTGGTTAAGCAGGCATCACGCCAGCATAGATTGTCGTGGGGGTAGAGTTCTGTTCGGAGCACCAGGAGAGCCAGAGTTCGAGTTCACCCGATGGCAGGCGGAGCAGAGCAGCAGACTTTTTTGCAGAGTTTTAGTCAAGGAGCAGGCGGTTCAACATCTCTTGATTATGGAGTTCATAGATGTCTTTCCGAAGGAGTTGCCCGGACTTCCACCGGGCAAGGATGTTGAGTTCTTGATAGACTTGGTTCCTGGTGCGGAACCGATTTTTTAGCATGTCTATCGAGTGAACAACAGTGAGTTGGTGGAATTAAAGAAGCAGATGGATGAGCGGCAGGACAAGGGCTTCATCCGATCGAGTTTTTCACCTTTGGGTGCACCGGTACTCTTTGTACCCAAGAAGGATGGGTCGGTACGGATGTGCATCGACTACAGGGCACTCAACAACCTCACGATCAAGAACAGATATCTACTGCCGCGGATTGTTGATCTCTTTGATCAGTTGAACGGAGCTCGGGTTTTCACCAAGATTGATCTGAGGTCAGGTTATCATCAGGTAAAAGTAAAGAAGGAGGATATCCCGAAGACCGCATTCAGGATGCGGTATGGCCAGTTTGAGTTCTTGGTTATGCCGTTTGGGCTGACCAACGCCCCGGCGGTATTTATGAACTTGATGAACAAGGTATTCCACCAGTACTTGGACAAATTTGTGGTGGTGTTCATCGATGATATCCTGGTGTACTCGAAGACTGAGGAGGAGCATGAGAAGCATTTGAGAGTGGTTCTGGAGACACTAAGAAGGGAGAAGCTTTATGGCAAACTCTCGAAGTCCGAGTTCTTTCTGGACAGAGTTGACTTCTTAGGTCATGTGGTGACTGGAGATGGGATCTCAGTAGACCCGAAAAAGATCACGACAGTTGAGGCTTGGTCGGCACCGAGTTCAGTAGTAGTAACCAGGAGCTTCTTGGGACTGGCAAGCTATTACAGAAGGTTCGTGCAAGATTTCTCCCGAATTGCAGAGCCGTTGACTAGGCTGACCCGGAAGGATGCAGAGTTTGTTTGGTCAGAGGAGTGTCAGGTCACTTTTGATGAGTTGAAGAAGCGACTGACGACAGCTCTGATTCTGACCTTGCCATCAGGATCGAAAGAGTTCACTATCTACAGTGACGCCTCAGAAAAGGGTTTGGGTTGTGTCTTACAGCAGCATGAGAAGGTGATTACCTATGCTTCCAGGCAGTTACGTCCCCATGAGAAGAACTACCCTACCCACAACTTGGAGTTGGCAGAAGTGATATTTGCTTTGAAGTTGTAAAAATACTACTTATATGGAGAGAGGGTGGAGATCTTCACGTATCATAAGAGCTTGAAGTATGTGTTTACACAGAAGGAGCTCAACATGAGGCAGCGCAGGTGGTTGGAGTTGATGAAGGACTTCGACATTTTACTACAGTATCATCCAGGAAAGGCCAACGTGGTTGCCGATGCCTTGAGTAGGTATCTGACAGCCATGTGTTTGACTATGGATCATCACTTGCTAGCAAATTTAGAGAGCCTAGGGATTGAGGTGATTATGCCAGGAGGTCAGATACAGATATGGGGCTTCAGACTCAGTCGGACTTGATGGAGAGGATCAAGTCGACGCAGTTCGAGGATGTTGCTCTACGGTATATCCGAGAGCAGGTTCGAGCAGGACTGGTGGATGATGAGTTTACTCTTACAGAGGATGGTGCTTTGAGGCACGGTTCCAGGCTGTATGTGTCCAGTGGAGAGCTCAGGGAGCAAGTCATGCAGGAGGCCCACCGATCTCAGTACTCTATACATCCTGGTGCCAACAAGAAGTACAGGGACCTGAGGGAGCACGTCTGGTGGTATAGGATGAAGCGGAAGGTAGCCCGCTTCGTAGCTAGGTGTTTGGTCTGTCAGCAGGTCAAGGCAGAGAGGCAGAGGCCAGGGGGTTTATTGCAGCCATTGCCCATTCCAGAGTGGAAATGGAAGCACATCACGATGGATTTTGTATCTGGGTTGTCGCGTACACCAGGAGGCAAAGACGCGATTTGGGTCATCGTAGACAGGTTGACCAAATCGGCCCATTTTTTGCCATTTAAAGTGGGTACGTCTACTAAGAGGCTTGCAGAGACATACATACGACAGATTTTAAAGATTCATGGAGTTCTGGTCAGGATCGTCTCGGATCTGGATAGTCGCTTTACTTTCCATTTCTGGCGGAGTCTGCAGACTAGTTTGGGTACTCAGCTCAAGTTTAGTACTGTATACCACCCTCAGACGGACGGACAGTCAGAGAGGACTATTCAGACGCTCGAGGACATGCTACGGACGTGTGTCTTGGATTTTGAAGGATCCTTGAAGGATCACCTGCACTTGGTGGAGTTTGCTTACAACAACAGTTTTCAGGCCAGCATTGAGATGTCACCTTTCGAGATACTGTACGGGCGTAGATGTCGTACACCCTTATCTTGGGATGATGTTGGAGAGCGAGCCTTATTGGGACCTGAGATGGTTGTTGATGCAGCCGAGAAGGTGAAGCTCATCAGGGATAGACTTCGTATGGCGCAGGATAGACATCGGTATTGGGCCGATAGCCACCGGAGGCCTTTGGAGTTTGAGGTATAGATTAGAGATAGGATTAGAAGTAGGTTGTTTGTTTGTTTTTGTTTGATCATGTTCGATTATTTTGTAACTTGAGACCTTGTTTGTGTCTAGGTCGGAGACATGGTTTTTCTGAGGATATCTCCGACTCTTGGTACCATACGTTTTGGTGGAGGTGGGAAGCTTAGCCCGCACTTCATAGAACCTTTCGTGATCAGCAGGAGAGTCGATGACGTGGCATACAGGCTAGACTTACCACCTGCACTAGTGGGTGTCCACAACGTATTCCATGTATCACAGTTGAGACGGTATGTGGCTGATCCTAGCCATGTACTTGACCATTCGGAGATTGAGGTGGGACCTACTCTCAGTTATCCAGAGCAGCCAGTGGAGATTCTGGATCACCGAGAGAAGGTACTAAGAAACCAGGTGATACCCTTGGTTCGCGTCGCATGGAGGCATCATTCTCCAAGAGAGTCTACCTTGGAGCGGAAGGATGAGATGCGCGAGCAATACCTATATCGTTTTGGACCTTGAGGTATGATTGTCTATCCTTCTCATCAGTCTAGTTTCGTCTTTTAATTTCGAGGACAAAATTCTTTTAAGGAGGGTAGATTTGTCACTACCACATTTTAGCTTGAGGGTATTTTAGTCATTTTATAAATTTTTAATTTATTTTGAATTTGAAGTGATGATTGTTATTTTTGACCTTTGTTAGTTGAGACTTTGGAGACTGGCCTAGATGTTAACTCTAGCTATGGTGACTTGATTAGCATGGTGGGACCCTAGTCTAACTTAAGTCAACCCAAGTTAAGTCATTTAGAATCAAGTTTCAAATAGGAGAATAAAAGATTAGGTTCAAGGACTTTTGACTTAAGGATTTATTTCCTTTACTATTAAAAATTGGCCGAAGCCAATTAGCTATCACCCTAACCCTAATTTTAGCCTTTAGTGGCCGGCCACATAGGGATTCCCCCACTATAAAGTCTCTCTTCCTATTGTTCTTGCCTCTTTTGTATCAAATCAACTTTTGGAAAAGAAAGGTATTGTCATTCTTCCCCAATCCATAACTATTCCATTTTACTTTCTTTTTGACTCTAGTTTCTTACATTAGAGTCTAATCCTACTATATTTTCTGTTCATGGAGAGAAACCTCAGCTTTTGAACAATTTGGAGCTTTTGGCTAGCAAGGGGAATCATTCTATTTGGGGCTTTTCCTTGTCATTGACACACTATAGGTAAACCCTCTAAATTGTGTTTTAATTCTGATTTCTTTGCATATTAGCCTAGATCTAGGTGTCCCCTAGCTGTGGTGTGTGATTTGTGAAAGTTTGCATTGATTTCGTGTCCGTATCGGACACGTATCATAACCTAGTCCTAGGTGTTTGTGAAAATGCCTCAATGGATTTTATTTTACTATTTTTGAAAAGTAATTAAAGGGAAATGTAGATCTATATATAAATTATGATTTCTATGTGGACTGAGTCGACCATTGTGTCCTTCTTGTGTCGGAATGTGACACGGACATGCAACACGAGCAGTGTGCTCGATGCCTTGCTGTTCGGGGTGTAGTGCGTACTGTACATGACACCATTGGACACGAAAATTCGTGGACACATGAAGCACATGTCTGACACCATCCTCCCAAAATTTGGGATCATATGGTGCACTACACAGGAAGCAATCTGACCCGCACGGGATCCTCAGTGTGTGCGCACTGTCACATATCACGCACCAACACGCGTCTCGTGTCCACGCTAGACACGACTTGGACACATCGTGGTGTGTACAGTGTGTAGCCCTAGTGTTGGGCTACACGTGGACGTGACCACGTGGACATGCGTGTCGTGTGTCGTGTCCACAAATGCAGTGAACACGTACACGAGACTATGGACTGTTTAGTGTGGCTCGTGTGTGGGAAATGGGTTTGGACACGTTTGTGTCCAGTTTTTGGACACTGGAACACACGTAGGACACACTCACATGTGACACATGTATTACCAACCATTAAAACTGATTTTAAGTTGTATTTGAATTCAAAATCGAGTTTTTCCCCAAAATTTTCTGATATTGTTCAGTATACTCGATTTCTGAGATTTAAATGTATTTTAAACTATTTTCTAATGATTAAATTGAATGTTTGTTCACCAGTACATATCTGAGATTAACCTACATGTTGGGTTTTAATGTTGGCATGGGATTTTGGTTTTCGAATTTGTATTGGGTTGTCTAAACCAGAAAACTGTTTATGTATACACTGATACACTGTTTCCAGCTCCCATACACATACACACCCATACTCTACAAACTGAAAATATATATATACGCACACACACACATGGACTGACCTGAGAACCTATGTTGATTCCCAATACACACACTCAAATCTGAATTCAAAAACCTGAGAACTATTTTTTGTGTACAGTTTCTCTACACACACACACATGTACAAACCTGGGACCCTATAGCTACTGATACCTTTTACATTGATTTCCTATTACACACACACTTATACACATCTACACACATTACAAAAATCTGAGAACACATTGATATCACTCAAGCACATACACACACAAAGAGATACACACACACCCCCTCTTTACTGCCACACACATTACTGTCACTCACACACTCACACACACACAGGAATCTATATACACACACACTCACTGTTAGGTACACACACCTGACACACACACATATATATATGCACATGTCACTATATATATATATATATATATATATATATATATATATATATATATATATATATATATATATATATAAAATATATATATATAATATATATATATATATAAAATATATATAATATATATATATATATATATATATATATATATATATATATATATATATATATATATATATATATATATATATTTTATATATATATATATATCTATATATATTTTTTATATATATGTATATATAAAAAATATATATATAGATATATATATATATATATATATATATATATATATATATATATATATATATATATATATATATTTTATATATAAAATATATATATATATATATATTTTATATATATATATATATATATATATATATATATATATATATATAATATATATATATATTATATTATATATATATATTATATATATATATATATATATATATATATATATATATATATATATATATATATATATATATATATATATATATATATATATATATATATATATATATATATATATATTGCCTATATGATTAATATATATGTGGATGTGGTAAATAAATATGTGTGTGCCAATATAGATTGTATATGGCATATAGCCTATATAGTTCCTATAGGTATTCATGTGTATATGGTAATATATACACATGAGATTGTGTGTGGATAGGTTTGTATGGTTTTGTGATGATGTGTGAATGCTAGGTAGATATGGTTAGGCTTAGTGAGACTAGTCTAGGTTAGGTTTGACTTAGTTGACCTAGTTTGACTAGTGTAGTTGACTAGAGTTGACCAAATGTTGACTTTAGCCTAGATTGACCCAAACATCATGTAGAATGCATTGTAGCAGTCTATTTTACCCTTTTGGATATGTTGTGACTTGTGCTGTTCTAAATAGGAACCAGACACCATTCCTCAGGTAGTATTTCATTTCAAATACTCAGGATATCAGGCGAGTCCATTCTCTGACCGTTTCATACTTGCTTGGACTATATTCTTGCTCTAGATTACTTTACTTGATGTTGTCACGATGGAAACACGAATTTGTACTATATGGATCTTTTTATACGATATTATCCCCTTCGAGAGTATCGAATACATCATGTCATGTGCGTTCCACTTTCATCATATATTCCTGTGCTTTTACCATTCGTGTGCACTCTCGTGATTCATGTACTCTCATGTTCACGGAGCCCCCATATTTATATTCATGTGCATCCATTTATGGGCCCCCATGTGAAATTATGTACAATAACATAACTTGAACGGATCCTTGTGTATTGATTGGGGATAGGAGAGTAAAAATAGTTATGTGGACATTTCCAAAGTAGTGTAGCCATGTACAACCTCTCATGTTTATTATCAAGCCGTTCATACGTTCACATGTCTATCTTGTACTCTAAATCACGAGTTTACTGTAGCTCTTACTTATAGTAGATATTTCTTTACAGTCTTCTCTTTTACCTCATGTATATTCTTCAGCGTTTCATGTATCTTACTCTATTGCCTGTATTATATTCCTGTCATGATATGAACTGCGTGAGATGTATTGTGCTCTTTCCCGTCCTGACTAGACCTGTTGAAAATATTACATATGACTTTGAAGAGTTCTGTCCCACATACTATGGAGCAGGCCTAGATGACACATGTGAGTTGGACTCCCAGGAGGACCCAGCACTTGCAGAGGATATTACCGTAGTAGTCTAGGCTAGTTAGCTAGACCAGTATCTTACTTATTATTCTGTCTTGTTGGATATACTTGTACTTATTTGGGGATTTATTATTTTGGATATTGTGGAGTTGTTATCTTAGACATTTAGATCCTCTCTCTTATCTTGTATTTCATCTGTGGATTTTGTTAAGATATTATCTATCTATCATATCGTACTTTCTACCTTAGCTGTGATTGAGTTGCACTAATATTATTCCTTTATTCGGATAGCATAATTGTACAGGTACCATATAACTATTAGATGTATGTGACCTAGGATAGCGTTCTACCGCTGACACTGTGGCGTAGGCTGGCCGTAACAACTTTCCGTGCCCCTACACTGGGTACGGGTCGTGACACCGTGACAGCCCTGTAGGAGCGTAACAAGTGCTTTGTGGACTAAGTCAAAGGAATTGAGGACTTTACGCAAGTAACTCTCTATGTGAGCTATTTTACGCCAGGGCTATTTGTATTAGACATTACGCGAGCTACTTTACGCCAAGGCAGTTCATTGAATTTTACGCCTGGAGACAACTGTCAGGCCGTATTTAATACAGAAGATTTGATTTGACAGAATGATTTTGCTGACAACATACAAACACAGAAGTCGAGAAGATCGGATTTTCACCAAACCCGATACTTGTCGTGTGGTGTGCAGAGAAGGCTATTTTACGCTCAATGAAATTACTTCTTTTTTACGCACTATAGTTATTCGAGCTTTTACGCTCAAAGCTATTGTGAGCGTAAAGTCTATTTGGGCTAAGTTTTACGCTCAAGGCTATTTTAGCCACTTTACGCTGAAAAGTTTATTTTGGGCTATTTTTACGCCAATTTGCCACTTTACGCTCAGGGCATATTTTGGGTCATTTTTACGCCTGATCCTTCCTGACTACTTTAATACGTGGTTTGTCTACGTGGCTATCATGCCACACTTATTGAAGAACGTGTGTACGTGCTCCCTATTTTTGTTGAGATAATGGGACACGTGTCAACATGCACAGAGGGTGACTTCCATCGTGGGTGACAGTTGCTAGCGTAAAGACTGGATTATGCTGCTTTTTTACGCACAAATGTTTAAGTCTATAAATAGACTTATTTTTTACATAGATGGCATCAAAAGATCAAAGAGACAGAAGAGAATATACAGAGATCAGAGCCCAGAGACTTTGATTTTCCAGAACATTCTTCTTCAACTTTTCTTCCAAAATAGAGTGAAGCAAAGCAGAAAAGCATTCGACCTCGCCATCAGTGCCCAAGTGCGTCAATACCTTTCTGGTGACTTAGTTCTTCCGACTGTTCATCTTCTAGCAGTACTCTTCATCATCATTGTATGGTCCAAGGAACAAAGTGACCGCCTTCAGATCAGACTTCTATAGCAATACTTCCCAGAACAATTTGTACTTCTTGTACTTTTTCTTGTTTTATTTCAAAAGCCAATTTTTAGTCATTTTGATTAAGTGAAACAAAATGGCGACTCTGCTGGGGACGACCTTCTCCTCTGACGAGAAGGCAATTGCTCAATATGATGATACGTTGTTCGGATCGACCAAGAAGACTCTGGTTGTGCACTTCGACCAGACTGCCTACGAAAAAATGCTCAGGACTGGGGTAGTGCTCGCTGCTCCAATATTCAGAAATCGTGGAAGGTGCAAAAAGTTTGGATTCCTAAGTCCAAACCATCCTCGGATCTCCCTGTTGTCTCTGAAGGCAAAGGCATCCTTCCTACTCCTGTTGTGGAGACTCCCATCAGTGATGAGGCAGTCTCTACTTCAGTAATACACCGCGGGCATAAAAACCAGGCTCCCGTTTGTAACGAGGCAGCCTCAGTATTGCGCCCTGAGCGTAAAAACCAATCTCTCGTCGTTGATAAGGAAGATTTCCAAGTTTTACACCCAGCGCATAAAAATGAGGTATTACGCCCAGTGCGTAAAAACCAAAATTTACGCTCTGTGCATAAGAACAAGTCTCCCATCTGTGACGTGGTAGACTCCAATGCTTTACGTTCTGAGCGTAAAAATAAGTCTCCCGTCTGTGACGCGGTAGACACACAAAATTTATGCTCCACGTGTAAGAAAAATCTCTCGTCTGTGACGTGGCAGATACTCATGTTTTGCGCTCTACGTGCAAAGGTAAATCTCATGTCTGTGATAGTGTAGATAAAATTCATAATAATGTCTTTACATCTAAAGTGAATGTACCTGCACGCAACCAGCGTAAAAATATTGTTGGTAAAACTTTAGTTTTTCACCAACAGTCTTCTTACACTGCTTTACGCAAGGTACCAAACCTACAAATTATGCGTAATGCTGATGGAGTTCTTTGTGCTAAAAAATCTCTAGATTTATGCACGTAACTCCAAGCGCGTAAAAATGTACAGCTTGGTTCTGCTAATGCAGCAAGTAATCTTCTTTATACACATGGGACTAAACGACTTTATGTCCTAAACATAATAAAGAAGACTGCTTCCTCTACTCCTTCTGATTTACGCGAATTGCTTGTACAAAAGCATAAAGACAGAAAGTCTCCTGTGACATTCCCAAAGAAGATCACCATTGTGAGTGTCACCAGATTGTAATTAAGTGTTGTTGTTCGACGTCTAAACGGTCAGTTTTTGATCGGTTAGGCTACAATGATCAGCAATCAGTTGAAGATCAAGAACAGGAGTTGTCATATGCCTCAGTTAATATGGCATCTCATACTAATAGAGGATGACGTCTAAGACGCAACTCATCACAAACTCCTGGTCAACAATAGTTTAATCGACTTCTTGATAACTTTGAAGGAGTATATCAGAATACTCGATTGAGAAGTCAGAGACAGTTACAGACTTCTGACTCAGAAGCTGGGGGTACCCAGTCCTTAGAGTCTGAAACCGATAGCATTGATTCATACTTCTACACCATCCCTATATCTTCAAGAGAGGTTGAATCTTATGCTATTGGAGACGAACCGGAGACGTCATTTGCTAATACAGAACAACGTCTCTCTGCGTTGAGCAGTCGCTGAAGGATTGCTTACTATGATGCAAAGTATGCA
>JANAVB010018998.1:12824173-12879173 GCA_029216955.1 Iris pallida
TCCAACCATGAGAGTAACTCAACGCTGCTCGATGTCTACCGTCGTAGCAGTCCATGTGGCCTTGCTGAATTTTTAGAAAAAGATTGCCGCTTCATCTTCAGGGCCTGGTGGCAGTAAACTGCAGTTGTGGTGTAATAACCAACCCATCAGATAGGTATACGGTAGCTCCACCCTTGGAAAATTGTCTCGGTGAGGAGCATTATTAATCAATTCTTCACCAAAAGTCCGTAGACCTGCATTTATTTGGCATACCATTGCCGACAGTAGATTGATTTTGGCTTTGAACACCAAACGTACTGCTGGCCACAATACGTTTCGGTAGATCCTGTCTATGGTACTGATCCCCGATACGACCCATCTTCGTAGCCATAGGGATAGGAAGCCTGCCAGCAAAGCCTTCTTTGACATCTTCTGACTACCATGCCTCAGGTAGCTTAAAGTCTCAGTCTCCACAGGGATATCTCCAGTCTTGGTGGATAGATATTGGTCTCGAGCTTTCTGTGAGACTATCAGTTCCTGGATCACATCTGCTGGAATTATAGAGCAAAGGTTGATGGTTTGAGTCTTGTTTTTTCGAAACCTACCCTTCTCAGTCTTAGATACCCTATTTTCATGGTAAAATAAATAGCTAGTCCATTTAGTTATATATGCCAAATGTGACCCAGTTTTATACAAACTGATACAAATCAGATAATGGCACATGAGTTCTTCATAAACCTGCACCAATTCAGGGTTCTTCTCTCTTATTTCTGCTAGTTTCCGATTGGAGGGAACATATTCTTCATAAGGGGCTTCGCCCATTGGCAGCTTTGATATAAATTGTATCTCATGTAGAGCAAGACCCATTTTACCGTGTGGAGTTGCAAAAGTTCCTGTTGAACTCATATACAATTCCAATAAAGCCAAGAACAAGTTGCTGTTCGGTGGTATGCCATAACTTGTAGAGGCTACTGCTTCATATAGGCCGATAGCTTCTAGGTCTGTTTTAAAGTGCTTCATGATCCAAGCACTGATTTGAATCCAGTTATTACTATAAGAAGTCAGCCACCCTGTTAACCTAGGGTTGGTCTGAGGATATAACACAGCAGCTTTCATGAACTTATTTATAAACATGGGTACTTGTACTGGCTGGATCAGTGATGAGTCTTCACTTGGTGTGAACCCGGGCAATAGACCATAAAATGGGACAACACCACCACTGGGAGTACTAATGTGGTAGCCTATATCACTAGCTCTCTCTCTTTTGAAAATAATCTTGCCCGGCCTACCATAGCTATTGGGAGTCAAATTTTATAGCATCTGACGAGGGTGAGTAGTTTGGACAAAAGCAGATAGAGGGTAATCCCTGTCTATGTCAGAAAGATACATCACCCTTTCTCCAGACTTAAACACCCAGGCTTCTTTCTTGGGGTGAGTTTGCGATTTAAAGTCTATCGCATCCCCAAATAGAAAAGCTGGCTTCAAGAATTGTTGGTCTTCTAGTGATACCAATACTTCTCCATTCATCATGGACAGCAGCATCCTGTCCCCTTGAGCAGCTATCAGTTGAGCTCTCCCTTCAGGGTATTCAGGGTTGGATTGAGGAAACTGTACATGTGATAAGTTCTCCAGATAGTTCGAGCCCACCATACCAGTTGGCGAGCCAAATATTTCTGCAAGAGGGTGAATTTGCAAGTCCACTGCCAAACAACAAAAAAGAAAAAAAATCAAGTTAGTGAAATCTAATTTGAAGCCTTTTTACGCATATGATTTGGTTTGACTTTTACGCATAAAGACTCTGAGCATGCAAATTTTACGCTTATTAAAGTTGATAAAAAACTATTTTAAGTGTAAAAATATTCTTTTTATGCAAAAAACTGTTACTAGTAAAATTTTACGCTAGTACAACTAGAAGTGAGAAGATTTCCAATTTTACGCCAGTACACATTAAATATGAGCGTATTTTGAATTTTGCGCTAGCACGTACAGACGTGAGCGTATTTTCAATTTTATGCTGCCACCAAAAGATGTGAGCGTAAAATGAGTTTTATGCTGACACATGTAAATGTGGGCGTATTTCAAGTTTTACGCTGACACATATAAATGTGGGCGTATTTCAAGTTTTACGCTAACACGATAAACATGGGCATATTTTAGTCTTTTTACGCTAGCACGAACGACGTGGGCGTAGACTTTTGGTTTTCGTTGGTTCTTTTTCTCCGACGAACTTATGACCGAAGTTCAACACTGTACCCCTCATTGCCGGAGCCACGGCGGGATTGCTTTGCTGAGATGCTGCCGAGGATCGGACAGGATTTTGCGCGCGATCGACCGATGAGGAATCAACGGCGGGTTTCTTGCCTTTGCTGCCGGCGGAGGACGACTTCTTGGGGGCCATAGAATCAAAGTAAGAGTAGAGGAGAGAAGGAGAGTGGAGAAAGATTAAGATTTCGAAAGAACAAAGTAAAGTTTTCTCTCTCCCCGAAGAACCCTATTTATAGAAAATTTTTGAATCGGTTCAAATTCTCTATTTTTACGCCAACTGTTGGATATCCCAACTTTTACGCGGATGACCATTGAATATCCCAAACTTTACGCTGACTGGTCAAATCCTAAATTTTACGCTTCTGTTCAAAGTATTTCAAATTTTGAAAAATATTTGAAAACTTTGAAGGGGGTTTTGTAGGAGCGTAAAAAGTGCTTTATGGACTAAGTCAAAGGAATTGAGGACTTTACGCAAGTAACTCTCTATGTGAGCTATTTTACGCCAGGGCTATTTGTATTAGACATTACGCGAGCTACTTTACGCCAAGGCAGTTCATTGAATTTTACGCCTGGAGACAAACTGTCAGGCCGCATTTAATGCAGAAGATTTGATTTGACAGAATGATTTTGCTGACAACATGCAAACACAGAAATCAAGAAGATCGGATTTTCACCAAACCCGATACTTGTCGTGTGGTGTGCAGAGAAGGCTATTTTACGCTCAATAAAATTACTTCCTTTTTACGTACTATAGTTATTCGAGCTTTTACGCTCAAAGCTATTGTGAGCGTAAAGTCTATTTGGGCTAAGTTTTACGCTCAAGGCTATTTTAGCCACTTTATGCTGAAAAGTTTATTTTGGGATGTTTTTACGCCAATTTGCCACTTTACGCTCAGGGCATATTTTGGGTCATTTTTACGCCTGATCCGTCCTGACTACTTTAATACGTGGTTTGTCTACGTGGCTATCATACCACACTTATTGAAGAACGTGTGTACATGCTCCCTATTTTTGTTGAAATAAAGGGACACGTGTCAACATGCACAGAGGGTGACTTTCATCGTGGGTGACAGTTGCTAGCGTAAAGACTGGATTATGCTGCTTTTTACGCACAAATGTTTAAGTCTATAAATAGACTTATTTTTTACATAGATGGCATCAAAAGATCAGAGAGACAGAAGAGAATATACAGAGATCAGAGCCAGAGACTTTGATTTTCCAGAGCATTCTTCTTCAACTTTTCTTCCAGAACAGAGTGAAGCAAAGCAGGAAAGCATTCGACCTCGCCATCAGTGCCCAAGTGCGTCGATATCTTTCTGGTGACTTAGTTCTTCCGGCTGTTCATCTTCTAGCAGTACTCTTCATCATCATCGTATGGTCCAAGAAATAAAGTGATCGCCTTCAGATCAGACTTCCATAGCAATACTTCCCAGAACAATTTGTACTTCTTGTACTTTTTCTTGTTTTATTTCAAAAGCCAATTTTTAGGCATTTTGATTAAGTGAAACAAGCCCGCGTGTTCGAGTGATGTTCTCAAATTACATTTACACTCTAATTTGGTTATGTTAGCCTTCATTCGGATAGCATAATTGTACAGGTACCTTATAACTATTAGATGTATGTGACCTAGGATAGCGTTCTACCGTCGACACTGTGGCGTAGGCTGGACGTAACAACTTCCTGTGCCCCTACACTGGGTGCGGGTCGTGACACCGTGACAGCCCACGTGTTCGAGTGATGTTCTCAAATTGCATTTACACTCTAGTTTGGTTATGTTAGATTCACCCCAGTTATCAGACTTACTTTTATTTAAATATTCTTTACTGTTGTACTTTGACCTGTATATTATGTACCTTGTTGCGTCCCGCTGAGGATTATCCGGAGGACTACGGATCCGGAGGACTACGGATCCGGAGGACTACGGATCCGGAGTTGACGCAAGAGTAGGACCATTTGCAGAATAAGAGGTTGATCCAGCAGAGTAGCTTGTTCCCTTGGTAGAGCTCATCTTGATCTGGCTTCATTATCTAGCTTAGCCTATTGTCAGATCTAGTTATCTTCCAGTTTTACTTTCATTCAGTATTGTATTAGCAAAATTGTTTTCGCATGACTCTTTCATTCAGTATTGTATTGTGTTTCATTTGTAGACTCTTACTATCTCTTTTGAGCCTACTCGGCAAATATGATTATTGGGCTGCAAACTAGTTTCATATTTTTCCTCTTTATGTTTTCTGTACTTGGATTGAGATATAGTCTTGTTGTAGTGATTAGTTACACCATTTTGATAGCTTATACGTATTCTAGTCGGACTAGAGTCTGGTTGAGTACGTAGCTGGCCATTGCCACGTGGCTCGTTCCAGCGTGTTTGGGACAGGGATGTGACATGGTTTTTGTGGTGGCCCATGCAGGTCGAGTATTAAATCGTCTTGGTTACCTAACTGGGCCAAGCGAGCCTGCCATTAGGATTAGAATTTAAGATCTCATACACTTGCTTGAATACTTCTCTATGACACCTCCTTATCGCTTCCTTATCAATTTATATCCTGTTTGATTCTATGTCGCTAAATTTTTGCTTGTCTATTTTTAAAGTATGAATGTCCGAAGTGGGCGAGTGGCGCAGCAGGATGGCATCCCCCAGGATTCTATATCGTCAGACGAGCTGACTCCGAGACAGTCTCTCTTGCTGACCCCAGCTCCCCAGGGTCAGATTTCTCAGCAGATCGAGGGGCCGTCAGACGAGCAACGGCACCAGACACAACCAGGGCAGCAGCAGCCCCAGAGGACAGAGCCGCAGCAGCAGCAGCCACCTTCGCCTCCCCCGCAGATATCGTACAAGCCATTTCCACCACTAGGACAGCAGGCAGATAGGAAGCAAATGTATCAGATGATGTATGCCATGATGCAGGCCCAAGAACAAGTTCAGTATCAGGCTTAGCAGCAGGCTCAGCAACACCAGGTGGATCCTCTGAGGGAGAGTATCGTCACTACGCTGGAGCAGGTAACACCACCGGAGCGACGGCCATCAACGGGGTCTATAAAGGACTTCCGTCACATGGTACCCCTTCTATTTTTGGGCACAGAGGAGCCTACAGAGGTCTACGCATGGCTTACTGGTATCGAGCATCAGTTGGAGGCTACAGAGCTTCCAAGGGATAGATGGATGAAGGCCGTCAGGATGCAGATAACGGGAAATGCACACCATTGGTGGGTGGCCGAGGAGCCTCGGCTAGGACCCGACCAGGTCACATGGGAGGAGTTCTCCATACTCTTCAAAGACATGTTTATTCCAGCTACGGTACGTGCAGAGCTTCGGGACCAGTTTATGCACCTTACCCAGGGCAGCAAGATTGTCGAAGACTACAACACGGAGTTCCTGCTCCTGAGCCGCTTTGCCCCATATTTGTTCGATATTGAGGAAAAGAAGGCCGAGAAGTTCTATGACGGCCTGCGCTTTGAGCTACAGAGATTGGTAGGATCGGTCGCTCCTACTTTATACTCGGAGATACTGACAGCGGCTCAACGATAGGAGCGCATCAACCCTAGGGAGGCCAGCATGAAGCGCTCTCACTCATTAGCACCAACAGCTCGAGCATAGCAGGGAGCACCGACGAAGCGCCCCCAGATTCACCATCCGCTGAGGGCAGCTACACCAGCAGCACCAGGACTTCCTACTTGCCATTACTGCGACAAGTTGGGCCATGTCGTGAAGGACTGCCAGTACAAACTAGGGCTATGCCTGGTTTGCGGATCAGATCAGCACCAGGCTCGGGATTGCATGGAGAGTCGTAGAGCAGCGCCGATGGTACACCGACCAACTTTTCCAGTACCAAGGCCTTTCTTCTAGGGTCCTAGAGATACGTGCCCGATTTCTAGTCTTCTCCATGCCAGACTATGATGTGGTTCTTGGCATAGATTGGTTGAGCCAGTACCATGAGACGTTAGATTGCCGACGTGGATGTGTCATATTTCGACCCCCAGGTCACACCGAGTTTGAGTTCTCTCGGGGAGCCGTAGAGATGGATGATCACCCCACCCTTGAGGCACGTATTGCATTATAGGAACCAACACGCCCGACGATCGTCTCAGAGTTTAAAGACATTTTTTCTGAGGAGCTTCCAGGACTGCTACCAGACAGAGAGGTAGAGTTCTCCATCGAGCTAGTTTCAGGAACGCCATCTATTACTTCTCATGTGTATAGGCTGGCACCGAAGGAGGTACGTGAGTTAAAGATCCAGATAGATGAGCTATTAGATTTGGGTTTTATTCGAGCTAGTGTTTCACCATGGGGAGCTACAATATTGCTTGTACCAAAGAAGGACGGGTTTGTACAGTTGTGCATCGACTTCAGAGAGTTGAATGCTATGACAGTGAAGAACAGGTATCCATTGCCTCGTATTGATGATTTATTTGACCAATTGTGTGGTACTTGTGTGTTTTTGAAGATTGATTTCAGGTCAGGCTACCACCAGATCAAGGTGCGAGACATTCTGAAGACGGCTTTTCGGATGAATTATGGATACTAGGAGTACCTTGTGAAGTCATTTGGTTTAACCAACACGCAAGCAGTGTTCATGAGTCTAATGAACAAGGTGTTCCACCAGTACTTGGACAAGTTTATGGTGGTGTTCATCGATGACATTTTGGTGTACTCTAAGTGCCACGAGGAGTATGAGGACCATCTCAGGATAGAGCTGCAAACAATAAGGAAGGAAAGACTCTATTCCAAGCTCAGTAAGTATGAGTTCTGTCTGGGCGAGGTATCTTTTCTTGGACATATTACTTCTGGAGATGGATTGGCAGTGGATCCAGAGAAGATTAAAGTAGTAAAGACTTGTGTAATACCCTATTTTCTGAAATTGGGGATTTTTGAAAATTTATTATTTTTATTGTTTATTAATGGTGTTTTAGGCATGATAGGATTTTTGGTGATTATTAGTGTAATTAAAACCATTTTTTAAGTCATGACTTATGACCTTGTGACTTACTAGCAAAACCTTAGTGTAAACCCTAGTTTTCCTTAACCTAGAAGTTGCCATGACCATGTGAGCCTAGCCATAGGCTTAGAACATCAAATTAGTGATTTTAGCCTAAAAGGGTATTTTGGTAATTTACTAGACTTTATTTGAGATTATGTGATTTTAATATTATTTAATCATGGTTAAGTACCATGATTAGTCACTAACCTATCTTACCCTAATCTAGGGGTTAGCTACTAACCTAGAAGCTTTAGGATGGATAATTGGTCATGGGTTAAAGTGATATAAATATCTAGATATTACATAAATGATATTTTGCTTGAAACCCTCAAAATATCAAGGCTTTTGCACCAAAGTCTTGCCTTAACCATGAAGGAAAGGGCAAGGACACCCCCCCATGCCATGGCCGGCCAAGGACACCCCCCTAGCCCTACACCATTCTATATAATCCCATTACATCATTCATGATCATTTTACATGAATTTTAATCCTAGAAAATCCTATTTTCTTCAAACACCCACAACTTGGCCATTTTTGATCTAAATTCACTCTAGTCTTTTGCATTGGGACCCTACAACATCAAGGGTGCTAAGGGAGGCTAGCAATCCAGATTTCATGAGCTTTGGACATCACCAAGTGGAAGGAAGCACACCCCCTCTTTATTGATTTTCCTTTGGAATTGCACAATTAGGTAAATGCCCTTAAACTTAGTTAAAACTCTGTTTTTTCTTCATAAATGCATGCATATAGGACTACCCTAACTGTGGGTCAAGTTTGGTGAAAATTAGAGTTGGTTTGGTGTCCGTATCGGACACGTATCCTAGCCTATAAACCCTTGTTTGGTGAAATGCCACAAAGGATTTGATTTTGTTAAAATGTAAAACAAATTACATGATCATATAGCCCTAGACTTGCTGATCATGAAACACCATGATTGAGCACATTTTTGTGCTGTGTCCGTGTCCAAAATGGACACGAACTCACTGCACGAGTACGCGCGCGCATGCCCTGCTACCACGCCCTTCGTGCTCACTGCACAGAGCACTAGGACACGTGATATTTGACTTGGACACGGGGGCAATGTCTGCGAGCATGCCCCCAAAGTTTGGTGTCGCGTCGTGTCGTGTCGAGTGAGAAATCTCACTCGCACTGGACACGCGCTGTCAGCGCACATGCGCACGGGGGCCAACTTTACACGTATCGTGTCGCGCGGACACGACACTTGGGCACCTCGTGGTGACACGAGCGTGTAGCCCTTCAAGTGGCGAACACGAGGACACGAGCATGAGATGTGTCGTGTCCTGTGTCACGAGCACGAGACGCGCAACCGCGTGCACGACGCTGTGTACGCGTGTGTGCGTATCAGTTTACCCGATTGGGTTTTTGAGTGTGTGGACACTTCTAATCGTATCGTGGTGTTCGTGTCCGGCCCCCTAGACACTAGAGGACACTTGGGGCATCAGTTACCAACCTTTAGGTTCGAGCCTTAGCTCGATTTTGTGTGTGTACATGGGTTTACCATGTTTACCTATGCACAGTGCTATTATTCCAGAATTTGGGATATTCCCAGTTTTTTAAATTCGAATTTCAAATCTATTTTTATTATGATTTATACATGTATATGTGTATTTTCAGTGTATGTATAGGTAGTATATGTGTATGTGAGTGTATAGGTAGGATTTTAGGGTGTATACATGTATATACATGTGTATATACATGTATGTATATATGTAGGTGTGTGTGTGTGTGTGCATTTGTGTGTGTTGTGTGGGTGCTGTTTCCTGGTTCCAGGAAACTGAAACACATCCCCCCTTTTTCCTGTGACAGCCCATTCTCTCTCTCTCACCATTCTCTCTCTCTCACTATTCTCTCTCTTTCACTCTCTCTCTATTTTACTTCTCTCCCTATATATATATATATTATATATAAGTTTTGTGAGTATATATATGTATATATATATATGATATATATATATATCTTTACTAGATCATGTATAGTGTTATATATATATATATATATATATATATATATATATATATATATATATATATATATATATATATATATATATATGTGGGTTTTGGTATTATATATAGTGTATTCATATATTGATACATATATAGGTAGTAGATAGATTGTGTATATCTATATATATATAAATATATATAGATATATGTATGACTTCTAAATATAGGTTATATGGAAACCTAAGTCACTAGCCTATGGCCTAAGTGATTAGCCTATGGCATTAGGGCTAACCCAATTGACCTAATGACCTAAACACCTACTAGTTGACCCTTGTTGACTAAGGGTTGACCAAAGTCAACCTTAGGTCAAACTTGACCTAGTTGACCTAGATTGAACTTGAATTAACCTAGAATGACTAGTTTGACTAAACCCTAACTAGTTTGACATTGGTTGACCTAACTTTGACTAGTTTGACCTAGTTTGACTTTTAGAGTTGACCAGAGTTGACCAAGAGTTGACTTCTGACCAGATTGACCTAGAATCATGTAGTATGCATAGTAAACTTCATTTTTACTATTTAGAACACATTGTGACTTGTGTTGCTCTGATCAGGAGCCAGACACCTCTTCTCAGACAGCATATTCTCTACAGACATTCATACAGCAGGCGAGTACATTCTCTGACCGTTTTATACTTGTTCAGGCTTTACTTTCTCGCTCTAGATTACTTTACTTGATGCTGTCACGTTAGTAACACGGATTGGTACTATATGGATCTTTACATGAGATGTTATCCCCCTCGGAAGCATTGGGTACTTCATGTTACGTGTATTTCACTTTCATCATGTACTCCTATGCTTCCATCATGCATGTGCACTCATGTGATCATGTACTCTCATGTTCACTGAGCCCTCATGTATAACTTCACGTATACTCATTTATGAGCCTCATGTGAAGTAATCATGTATAATAACGTAACTTGTCTAGATCCTTGTGTATTGATTGGGGAAACGGGGGAGTAGAAGTAGACATGTGAATAATTCTAAAGTAGTGTAATCATGTGCAAACTCAGTAGTGTAATCATGTATAAATTCTAGCCATTCACATGCCTATCTTGTACTCTACATCACTAGTCACTTACAGTTCTCTATATATAGTAGATATTTCATTACAGCTATCTCTTTTACAGCGTATATTTCCTTTCAGCACGTCCTGTATCTTACTCTATTGCCTGTATCGTATTTCCTAACCTGATATGAACTGAGTGAGATGTATTGTGCTCGTTCCTGTCATGATTGGACCTGTTGAAAATATTACAGAGGATGAGGATGAGGCATGGGTGACTACATATTATGGAGCAGGACTAGATGACACTTGTGTTGAGGACCCTTAGCAGGATCCACCTGCAGCTGAGGATGTTGCTCCAGTAGTCTAGACCAGTTTAGCTAGACAGTCTTTTCTACTTGTATTTTGTCTCATATTTTGAGTTGTATTTTGAGATGTTGAGATGTATAGACCTTTAGACTTATTGTATTATGAGTTGACATTCTGGATGTTATGTGTCCTAGACACTTAGACTAATTTCATCTATGCTACTGTTCTCTTTCAGTTACTATCTATCTATCTATCTATCTGTCTTTCATTCTTCTACCTTAGATGTGATTGAGACTGTATATTGTGATGTCACCTCCATTCGGAGAGTACAAACTGTACAGGTACCTTTATATTGTTAGATGATTGACCTAGGACAGCGTTCTACTGCCGACACTGCGGCGTAGGCTAGACGTACCCACGTCTCGTGCCCTTACTCTAGGGTACGGGTCGTGACACGTTTTTAGTGGTGGCCCATGCAGGTCTTGTTTATGTGGTGGTATTCGAACTAGAGTATCGCCACAGCCTGCAGTAGGAAATAGGATGTAGTTTTGAGGTACTCAATCACATTAGGAAAAACTCTTATCTAAATCCCTGTTATCTAAATTCTTGCTGATATTGTCTTTCTTTTGAAATAAACTGTCCCCTTTGACTATATCGTTTCTTCTCCGTATTGATTTTTCTGTTGATCTGTCTTCAGGATGGTGGAGACACGATCGCAGCGTCTCGGTCCAGGTGACACCGCTGAGAGGTCTGCCACCTCTCGTCCAGCTCACCAAGACCCGGGGACCACAGCTCCCCTTACTCCAGCTCATGTGGCAGCTTCTGCCACATTTGGGGGTGCACCTCTACTTATTCGGGGGACCATCCCAGCTACCCCAGACATGCCTCCCCCGCAGTTTCGTCAGCTACAGTTTCAGCAGCAGTTCCAGCCGCCGATGCCATCTGGATTAGTGGATGCTGCACAGATATTTTCATACTTCCAGCATTTTCTAGAGACGCAGCAGGCCTAGCAGCAGCGTCAGACAACAGAGTTTACCAGAGGCATAGATGAGGCCCATCAGCTGGCTAGAGCGACGGTGGAGAGGTTGGCTGTCCAGCCACAGGGAGGATTGGGACAGCCGCGATAGCAGAGGATTCCGGGCATTCAGGACTTCAAGAAGATGAACCCCAGGGACTTCTTGGGGACAGAGGGGATTCTTTATGCTGATGACTGGATTGAGCACATTGAGGAGATCTTTCGACTGGCGGAGATACCAGTCGGACTCCAGATAGAGGCAGCAGCCAGCCAGATGCAGGATCTTGCCCGTACCTGGTATCAGACGGATCCGAGAGTAGGCACTCCAGGGCAGACATGGAGGGCTTTCAAGAAGCTCTTCAAGGGGAAGTTTTTCCCGGATCAGGCAGTCGGTGCTTTGGAGACCCAGTTCGAGAACCTGGTTCAGGGAAACCAGACTGTAGAGGAGTATTCCGGTGAGTTTTGCTGGTTGAGCAGATTTATGGAGGGCCTTAGCGAGACAGCGAAGGCGAGGAGGTTCAGGAAGGGCTTGGTCAAGGAGGTCAAGTCCTTGACCAAGAGTGACAGGAACGCCACTTTTGAGGAGATCCTATCAGGAGCGATGGCGGCTGAGGATGATCTTGAGCTGAAGCTCAAGAGGGGCCGCGACACCCAGGGAGCTGGCATCAGTGGAGGACAGGCCAAGAGGCCTCATTTTCAGTACCAGCAGCAGAGGCCATTCCAGCAGTAGAGGCCGTTCCAGCAGGTACAGCAGCAGCCGAGGCACCAGTAGCAGGCACCCAGGCAGCAGGTCGTCAGTTGTACTTTCTGCAAGAAGCAGGGTCATGGATGGAATGACTGCAGAAAGAGGCTTGGCAGGTGTCTATTATGTGGTTCCGGAGACCACCAGCTGAGAGAGTGTCCCATGTCTTCGGGACGACCAGTTCAGGGAGGCGGAGCCAAGGCTCCGGCGGGGCAGCAGAAGGGACCTTTGTCGACTCAGCAGCAGAGGTTCACCCAGCACCAGCATCAGGCCAGGGGTGGTCAGCAGGGGCGAGCCTACGCCATGGCAGCAGAGGATGCTGAGGTTACTGGAGAGCTGATAGCAGGTTCTATTCTTCTCGACTCTATTCCAGCTTATGCATTGTTCGATTCTGGGGCTTCCCATAGCTTTGTATCAGTATCTTTTGCGATTCGACATCTATCTGAATCGTTGCCTAGGACTTACAAGATCATGACCGGGGGTGGCATATCCTCGTTCGTGATGTTTGCAAGAGACGGAGAGTAGTTTTGGGAGGCCGAGAGTTGGATGTGTGTTTGCTTGTAATGCCACTACCGAACTACGATATTGTACTCGGTATGGATTGGTTGAGCAGGCACCACGCCAGCATAGATTGCCGCGGGGGTAGAGTTCTGTTCAGAGCGCCAGGAGAGCCAGAGTTTGTATATTACCGACGGCAGGCAGAGCAGACTTACGGAGTTTTCTGTGGAGCTTCAGTTGAGGAGCAGCCAGCTCCACATCCTTTGATTGCTGAGTTCATGGACATATTTCCAGAGGAATTGCCTGGGCTTCCACCAGACAGAGACGTTGAGTTCTCGATAGACTTGGTTTCAGGTGCGGAACCCATTTCTCAGCACGTCTATCGAGTGAACAACAGCGAGCTGGTGGAATTGAAGAAGCGGGTGGATGAGTTGCAGGACAAGAGCTTCATCCGCTCTAGTTCTTCACCTTGGGGTGCACCGGTACTCTTTGTACCGAAGAAGGATGGGTCGGTACGGATGTGTATCGACTACAGGGCACTCAACAGTCTGACGATCAAGAACAGATATCCACTGCCGCGGATCGACGATCTCTTCGATCAGTTGAGCGTAGCTCGGGTATTCTCGAAGATTAATCTGAGGTCAGGCTACCATCAGGTAAAGATGAAGAGGGAGGATATCCCGAAGACGGCGTTCAGGACGCGGTATGGCCAGTTCGAGTTTATGGTGATACCGTTTGGGTTGACTAATGCTCCGGCGGTGTTCATGAACTTGATGAACAAGGTATTCCACCAGTACTTAGATAAGTTCATGGTGGTGTTCATCGACGACATCCTGGTGTACTCGAAGACAGAGGAGGAGCATGAGGAGCACTTGAGAGTAGTCCTGGAGACTCTCAGGCAGGAGCAGCTTTACGGCAAGCTCTCGAAGTGCGAGTTCTTCCTAGACAGAGTTGACTTCCTGGGTCATGTAGTGACTGGAGATGGGATCTCAGTCGACCCAAGAAAGATATCAGCAGTTGAGGCTTGGGCAGCACCGACGTCAGTGGCAGAGATCAGGAGCTTCCTGGGATTGGCAGGCTACTACAGGAGGTTCGTCCAGGATTTCTCCCGGGTTGCAGAGCCGTTGTCTAGGCTGACCCGGAAGGACGCAGATTTTGTCTGGTCAGAGGAGTGTCAGGCTGCTTTCGATGAGTTGAAGAAGCGGTTGACGACAGCCCCGATTCTGACATTGCCATCAGGATCAGACGGGTTCACTATTTACAGTGACACCTCGGGGAAGGGTTTGGGTTGTGTCTTGCAGCAGCATGGGAAGGTGATTGCCTATGCTTCCAGGCAGTTACGGCCCCATGAGAAGAACTACCCTACCCATGATTTAGAGTTGGCGGCAGATATCTTTGCTCTGAAGCTGTGGAAACACTATTTGTATGGAGAGCGCGTGGAGATATTTACAGACCACAAGAGCTTGAAATACGTGTTTACGCAGAAGGAGCTGAACATGAGGCAGCGCAGATGGCTGGAGCTGATAAAGGACTTTGATATTCTACTGCAGTATCACCCAGGGAAGTCCAACGTAGTTGCCGATGCTTTGAGAAGATATCTGACAGCTATGTGCTTGACGATGGATCGTCACTTATTAGCAAACTTGGAGAGCCTTGGGATCGAGGTGATTGTGCCGGGAGTGCAGATGCAGATGTGGGGCCTCCAGATTCAGTCGGACTTGATTGATAGGATCAAGTCGGCTCAGTTCGATGACGTTTCTCTATGATGCATCAGGAAGCAGGTCAGACAGGGATTTGCGGACGATGAGTTCACTCTGGCAGGAAATGGCGCATTGAGGCACGGTTCCAGATTGTGTGTGCCCAGTAGAGACTTTCGGGAGCAGGTTATGCAAGAGGCCCACCGTTCTCAGTACTCGATACATCCGAGAGCCAATAAGATGTATAGGGATCTGAGAGAGCATGTATGGTGGAGTGGGATGAAGCGCGAGGTAGCACACTTCGTAGCCAGGTGTTTGATCTGCCAGCAGGTCAAGGCAGAGAGGCAGAGGCCAGGAGGACTGTTGCAGCCATTGCCCATTCCGGAGTGGAAGTGGGAGCACATCACGGTGGACTTTGTTTCGGGATTGCCGCGTACTCCAGGAGGAAAGAATGCAATTTGGGTCATCGTCGACAGGTTGACCAAATTGGCCCACTTCTTGCCATTCAAAGTGGGTTTGTCTACCGAGAAGCTATCAGAGATGTATATGAGGCAGATAGTCAGACTTCATAGAGTTCCAGTGAGCATTGTATCGGACCGGGACAGTCGTTTCACTTCATATTTCTGGAGGAGCTTGCATATTAGCTTGGGCACTCAGCTCAAGTTTAGTACTGCATACCACCCCCAGACAGACGGACAGTCAGAGCGGACTATTCAGACACTGGAGGACATGTTGCGGACTTGTGTCCTGGACTTTGGAGGATCTTGGGAGAGTCATCTGCACTTAGTAGAGTTGCATACAACAACAGCTTTCAGGCCAGCATCGAGATGTCCCCTTTCGAGGCACTGTACGGGCGTAGATGTCGTACACCCTTGTCTTGGGATGATGTTGGGGAGCGAGTTTTATTGGGGCCTGAGATGGTTGTAGATGCAGCAGAGAAGGTGAAGCTTATCAGAGATCGGCTTCGCGTGGCGCAGGACAGACATCGGCACTGGGCCGATAGCCACCGCAGACCTTTGGAGTTTGAGGTACAGTTTAGAGATAGGATTAGAATTAGGTTGTCTTGTTTATGTTTTGTTAACCATGTTTGATTATCATAATTAAATTGAGACCTTGTTTGTGATTAGGTCGGAGACCAGGTATTCTTGAGGATATCTCCGACACGTGGCATGATACGTTTTGGTGGAGGTGGGAAGCTTAGCTCGTGTTTCATTGGCCCTTTCGTTATCAGCGGGAGAGTCGGTGACGTGTCTTACAGGCTAGACTTACCAGCAGCATTGGTAGGAGTCCACAACGTATTTCACGTGTCGCAGTTGAGACGGTACGTGGCAGATCCTAGCCATGTACTTGATCATTCCGAGATCGGGGTGGGTCCTACTCTTCGTTATCCAGAGCAGCCTGTTGAGATTTTGGATCGACAGGAGAAGGCATTGAGGAACCAGACGATACCATTGGTTTGTGTCACATGGAGGCATCATTCTTCAGGAGAGTCTACCTGGGAACGGGAGGATGAGATGTACGAGCGATACCCTTATCTATTTGTACCTTGAGGTATGATTTCTATCCTTCTCATTAGTTTCAGTTTCGTCTTAAATTTCGAGGACGAAATTATTGTTAGGAGGGTAGACTTGTAACACCCTATTTTCTGAAATTAGGGATTTTTGAAAATTTATTATTTTTATTGTTTATTAATGGTGTTTTAGGCATGATAGGATTTTTGGTGATTATTAGTGTAATTAAAACCATTTTTTAAGTCATGACTTATGACCTTGTCACTTACTAGCAAAACCTTAGTGTAAATCCTAGTTTTCCTTAACCTAGAAGTTGCCATGACCATGTGAGCCTAGCCATAGGCTTAGAACATCAAATTAGTGATTTTAGCCTAAAAGGATATTTTGGTAATTTACTAGACTTTATTTGAGATTATGTGATTTTAATATTATTTAATCATGGTTAAGTACCATGATTAGTCACTAACCTATCTTACCCTAATCTAGGGGTTAGCTACTAACCTAGAAGCTTTAGGATGGATAATTGGTTATGGGTTAAAGTGATATAAATATCTAGATATTACATAAATGATATTTTGCTTGAAACCCTCAAAATATCAAGGCTTTTGCACCAAAGTCTTGCCTTAACCATGAAGAAAAGGGCAAGGACACCCCCCCATGCCATGGCCGGCTAAGGACACCCCCTTAGCCCTACACCATTCTATATAATTCCATTGCATCATTCATGATCATTTTACATGAATTTTAATCCTAGAAAATCCCATTTTCTTCAAACACCCACAACTTGGCCATTTTTGATCTAAATTTACTCTAGTCTTTTGCATTGGGACCCTACAATATCAAGGGTGCTAAAGGAGGCTAGCAATCCAGATTTCATGAGCTTTGGACATCACCAAGTGGAAGGAAGCACACCCCCTCTTTATTGATTTTCCCTTGGAATTGCACAATTAGGTAAATGCCCTTAAACTTAGTTAAAACTCTATTTTTTTCTTCATAAATGCATGCATATAGGACTACCCTAACTGTGGGTCAAGTTTGGTGAAAATTAGAGTTGGTTTGGTGTCCGTATCGGACACATATCCTAGCCTATAAACCCTTGTTTGGTGAAATGCCACGAAGGATTTGATTTTGTTAAAATGTAAAACAAATTACATGATCATGTAGCCCTAGACTTGCTGATCACGAAACACCATGACTGAGCACGTTTTCGTGCTGTGTCCGTGTCCAAAATAGACACGAACTCACTGCACGAGCACGCGCGCGCATGCCCTGCTACCACACCCTTCGTGCTCACTGCACAGAGCACTAGGACACGTGATATTTGACTTGGACACGGGGGAAATGTCTGCGAGCATGCCTCCAAAGTTTGGTGTCGCATCGTGTCGTGTCGAGTGAGAAATCTCACTCGTACTGGACACGCGCTGTCAGCGCACACACGCGCGGGGGCCAACTTCGCGCGTATCGTGTCGCGCGAATACGACACTTGGGCACCTTGTGGTGACACAAGCGTGTAGCCCTTCAAGTGGCGAACATGAGGACACGAGCACGAGATGTGTCGTGTCCTGTGTCACGAGCACAAGATGCGCAACCGTGTGCACGATGCTGTGTACGCGTGTGTGCGTATCAGTTTACCCGATTGGGTTTTTCAGTGTGTGGACACTTCTAATCGTGTCGTGGTGTCGTGTCCGGCCCCCTAGACACTAGAGGACACTTGGGGCATCAGTTACCAACCTTTAGGTTCGAACCTTAGCTCGGTTTTGTGTGTGTACATGGGTTTACCATGTTTACCTATGCACAGTGCTATTATTCCAGAATTTGGGATATTCCCAGTTTTTCAAATTTGAATTTCAAATCTATTTTTATCTTGATTTATACATATATATGTGTATTTTCAGTGTATGTATAGGTAGTATATGTGTATGTGAGTGTGTAGGTGGGATTTTAGGGTGTATACATGTATATACATGTGTATATACATGTATGTATATATGTAGGTGTGTGTGTGTGCGTTTGTGTGTGTTGTGTGGGTGCTGTTTCCTGGTTCCAGGAAACTGGAACACCCCCCCCCTTTTCCTGTGACAGCCCATTCCCTCTCTCACCATTCCTCTCTCTCACTATTCTCTCTCTTTCACTCTCTCTCTATTTTACTTCTCTCCCTATATATATATATATTATATATAAGTTTTGTGAGTATATATATGTATATATATATATGATATATATATATCTTTACTAGATCATGTATAGTGTTATATATATATATATATATGTGGGTTTTGGTATTATATATAGTGTATTCATATATTGATACATATATAGGTAGTAGATAGATTGTGTATATCTATATATATATAAATATATATATATATATATATATATATATATATATATATATATATATATATATATAAAAATATATATATATATATATATATATATATATATATATATATATATATGTATGACTTCTAAATATTGGTTATATGGAAACCTAAGTCACTAGCCTATGGCCTAAGTGATTAGCCTATGGCATTAGGGCTAATCCAATTGACCTAATGACCTAAACACCTACTAGTTGACCCTTGTTGACTAAGGGTTGACCAAAGTCAACCTTAGGTCAAACTTGACCTAGTTGACCTAGATTGAACTTGAATTAACCTAGAATGACTAGTTTGACTAAACCCTAACTAGTTTGACATTGGTTGACCTAACTTTGACTAGTTTGACCTAGTTTGACTTTTAGAGTTGATCAGAGTTGACCAAGAGTTGACTTCTGACCAGATTGACCTAGAATCATGTAGTATGCATAGTAAACTTCATTTTTACTATTTAGAACACATTGTGACTTGTGTTGCTCTGATCAGGAGCCAGACACCTCTTCTCAGACAGCATATTCTCTACAGTCATTTATACAGCAGGCGAGTACATTCTCTGACCGTTTCATACTTGTTCAGGCTTTACTTTCTCGCTCTAGATTACTTTACTTGATGTTGTCACGTTGGTAACACGGATTGGTACTATATGGATCTTTACATGAGATGTTATCCCCCTCGGGAGCATCGGGTACTTCATGTTACGTGTGTTTCACTTTCATCATGTACTCCTATGCTTCCATCATGCATGTGCACTCATGTGATCATGTACTCTCATGTTCACTGAGCCCTCATATATAACTTTACGTATACTCATTTATGAGCCTCATGTGAAGTAATCATGTATAATAACGTAACTTGTCTAGATCCTTGTGTATTGATTGGGGAAACGGGGGAGTAGAAGTAGACATGTGAATAATTCCAAAGTAGTGTAATCATGTGCAAACTCAGTAGTGTAATCATGTATAAATTCTAGCCATTCACATGCCTATCTTGTACTCTACATCACTAGTCACTTACAGTTCTCTATATACAGTAGATATTTCATTACAGCTATCTCTTTTACAGCGTATATTTCCTTTCAGCACGTTCTGTATCTTACTCTATTGCCTGTATCGTATTTCCTAATCTAATATGAACTGTGTGAGATGTATTTTGCTCGTTCCTGTCCTGACTGGACCGGTTGAAAATATTACAGAGGATGAGGATGAGGCATGGGTGACTACATATTATGGAGCAGGACTAGTTGACACTTGTGTTGAGGACCCTCAGCAGGATCCACCAGCAGCTGAGGATGTTGCTCCAGTAGTCTAGACCAGTTTAGCTAGACAGTCTTTTCTACTTGTATTTTGTCTCACATTTTGAGTTGTATTTTGAGATGTTGAGATGTATAGACCTTTAGACTTATTGTATTATGAGTTGACATTCTGGATGTTATGTGTCCTAGACACTTAGACTTATTTCATCTATGCTACTGTTCTCTTTGAGTTACTATCTATCTATCTATCTATCTTCTTTCATTCTTCTACCTTAGATGTGATTGAGACTGTATATTGTGATGTCACCTCCATTCGGAGAGTACAAACTGTACAGGTACCTTTATATTGTTAGATGATTGACCTAGGACAGCGTTCTACCGCCGATACTGCGGCATAGGCTGGACGTACCCACGTCTCGTGCCCTTACTCTAGGGTGTGGGTCGTGACAACTTGGCCTGCATTGACGTCAGTTATGGAGGTTAGGAGTTTTCTTGGACTTGTCGGATATTATCGAAGGTTCGTGGAAAACTTTTCGAGGAATGTTGAGCTTGTGATGCATTTGACACATAAGGATCAGGAGTTCATCTGGACAGAGGAGTGTCCGATGGCTTTTGATGAGCTGAAGAAGCGTCTGACGTCAGCATCTATCTTGACACTACCTTCGGATCTGGAGGCTTTGTAGTGTATAGTGATACGTCCGGTAGCGGACTAGGATGTGTAACAACCCGCTCCGTTCTAGCAGAATGTCGACTCAAATGGCACAAGTGCAACGACTCGAACCTCGTCTTGCTCGGCAAAATAACTCGCTTAAGGCAAAGGCAATGGACTTGGCCCTTCAGGAGGATCCAGACCTAGACTTTCAAAGGCGCGCTCGGAGTCTCGCTCGGCCGATACGATCATCGCTAAGGTGGGTGGCTCCGATGAACCTGTCTTTGCTTAGCCTAGACACATAATAATATGGACACTATTGCTAGAATTGCTAGGCGATAACACCGTGCATGCTAACAAAATGACTCAATGCACCTAGCTTTGGGAATAATCCCATCTTGTATGCTTGTGTAGAACATGGAAAAGAACTTAGAAAATTATTCGAACTCTCGCACCGCACTCTACGCCTGTGCAAACGTACAACTTACACTTTGTGTAGATTTACTTATGCGTTCAATAACGAATGAAATATTTGTCACTATAATCATACCACAACTTGAAACATGAAACAATGAATGATTTACAATAATAAAGCAGGAAGACTATCGACATAGTCGTTCCGAGTAGAGTATAGAAATATTGAAAGGCTTCGAAACCGATGGGTTGCCAAGGCAATTCCCGCATAGGGAGTTGCATAATGAATGAATGAATGAATAAGTGAATGAATCAACGAATGAATGAATAAATACGTGAATGAATTAATGAACGAACGAACAAGTGAAAGAAAGAAAAGAATGAATGAATGAAAGATAAGAAAGAAATAAATGGTTAGCGACAGGTATGACGGGGACGAACAACAGGGCTCGCTACCCGCGCTGCACGGACGCCGTCGCCAACCTGCTCGATAACGCATTATGGCTCACAGACAGCCGTTAAGTTAAAAATGACAAGACAATACGAAATGGTCGTAGACAACCCACTCATATACAGGGAAAGAATCAAATAGGGATTCCAAGGCAACGATCAACGACATCGTGGCCGGCCCAGGCGGAATCATGGCTTACGGGCTGCTTGGGTGCGGGCTCGGTCACCCAAGAGACGTATGGCCGGGTATTGCATAGACTATCAAGGTGTACCAGCCATCACGCTTGATAGATGCGAATACAAAGACGAACATGTCCAAATGGCATGTGGTGCCAGCGATCGATGTATATAGATTAAGTTGACTCGATTACGGCAAATTCGCGTACGAGACCTTGCATTAAAATAAGAAAATCTGACTAGCTGAACATGCTATATTACTGAATAAAACATATCTAAATAATAGTTGAGTACAACACATCCTGACAACTTGAGTAAGCTGACCAACTGTAGAACTGAACAAAGCGCCTTTTGAACAGGCTTGAGTATAACACAACAAATAAACTAGAGTACTTCGTACAAATGAGTTAGAAACACGCCTACGATGCGCTACTACCTGAGGCAGGAACATGCCCTTAACACTTTTGAATACTTATGCAAACTTGACAATTCATAATGCATAATATGTTAGCTAACTTGGTTTACCTTGGACAGGGATGATCATACGATAAGTATGGTAAGTTACACATATTTTACTTATGCGACACTTGAAAACTATAACACGGGTTAGGCTTTGAATGTTATGTCATGAAACTGATCCTAAGGCAAGAATAGTAAGATAATAAATGATAGATGGTACACAAAAGTAAATTGAACGTGTTTTGTAATGATAGCAGGTGGGCGAGCTAGCCTTCCCACCAGTGCATAACAATGTACTGATAACCACATAGATTGTATGCAGAATACGGAAGAACTACGTCAGGTACAGAGACTTTCCTCGAACGTGCTAAGGCACAGAGCTAACTCTGGAGTCTTGGAGCGTTGCAAAGGAACTGAAGCACCATATACGGGATATAATGTATTGGAACATCGCCATGAATCATTCCATCTTGTAAACCACTTGGTACTACTTTTATGTTTCGAGAGAGAGAGCTCGAGTGAATTGTAATCTCGGCATAACGCCACTTGTACTACTTCTTGAATATCAATAAAGACTATTGAGTTTGTTTCAAATTGTGTTCATTTACTTTCCGCTACAAATGAGGACACTCTGTGCGACTCTGTGGCCTAGCTTCAAATGGCCGTTTCTAGACATAGCCTTGCACGAGCACAACCTAGGCATATGCGGCATCACGCCTTAACGAGGACGATCGGTCCTACGGGACCGGAGCGTGACAGATTGGTATCGAAGCACGGCTTTACGTCCTTGGACTTCTAAATCGATTCTTTAAGTTTTGAAACCTCTATCGTGGACAAAAGAAGTGTACGTTCTCTCTCATTGACCCTTGGGATGTTCCATACAATAAGTCTAATATTTGTAAAAAGCAAGTATAAGTATTCAATTGGACGGGATCGATGTGCGAAGGCATTTATGTTAAATTATGACGGACTTGAGTTGAAAGGAACCAATGCTAAAAGTTAGCAAATGTTACGCATACCTAAATAACTTTACGCTGACGATAGCAAACGAGTGTACGAGACCAAAGTATAGTCCAAACGGGTTGGCTATACACACATCCTTTGCCTAAGTTGTGTTGAGTATCGCGCACCTAGACCTTCTGGTGCAAACGAGTTACGAGCCAGATTGACTATCGCTCGGACGAGAACAGGTGACTTAGAACGCATGTCGATAGGGACGCTAACAGACCAACGCTTAAGGCAAACACGAGAATGACTATTAGATTTTGAGGAACGGACGAACGTATACTTGAACGTGTCGATTGTAAATTGAATGATCACTTTGATGACTTATGGAATGACTTGACCTTGAGTGGTGTATACGGTAGATAGGAAGAGGAATAAGAATGAGTTTCGATGACTAGTCGAGTGGCTCGAATCCTGAGTGGGGTATGGACCGTCTAGTGAACTCTTCGACCAAAATTTATGGACTTACAGGTAGCAATGAGTATATCCGCAAGCGACGCTAAGATATTACGCAAAGACTTAGAACGAGTAACGCTTAGTTGGTCGTGACCTTGAGAGTCTCAAACGAGATATCGTTCGGACGATTTATAGATGTTTAGTGCGATACAAAATAATTGAATAGAGATTCGGAACGATAAAACGAATGGATATCTTGGTCAAGAAAACTTGGTGGATCATACGTGCGATTTCAGAATAGTCGAATGGAGTAAAACTCGAGTTAAGGTGAAATGCTTATGGATGAGATCGAAGATAGCACGATTGGAAGATAGCGTGCATGAACATTGGTTTGAACATAGAAGAATGACTAAAGATTTAGAATAGATGTTGCTCAACGACTTGAGCTAGCATGAAACAATACGAATTAAGGAATTAAGTTGCATGACTCAGATTTCATTGTAAAAGGAAGATCGTCAGGTTATGTACATCATCGATGGTATTGAGGCGTATCAAAGATCGATGCACGATAACTCGGGGGTACTCTAATTCGATGAAAAATGATCGTGTAAAATGATAATGTTTCGATGGATGTTGTGCTTGGAATTTTAATAGAAATGAATGTTTGGATAAAAGGGAGGTGACTTGATTGTTCGGTGATAACCACAACGATAACGATCTTGTCTTGCGCGAGCGCAACTCTAGCCTTATACATGCATCACGTCGAATTTGGGATGATCATTTCGCGTGAGCATTGGCGTGATCATTCATGTCTAGCGGGAATGATCGAACTCGAAATATCATGACATGGCAATTTTGATTGCTTCGACTTTTGGTTTGAAGTGGAGGTGAATTATAGGATTGTTCGGACTTGTGATTGACGATTTAAAAAACTTGAGAATTGAGTAGAACCAATCTACGTATCGAGAATAAATTAGTCTAGACTCAATGCAAGAGTTATGTCACAATGAGGTCGATTATTCTGCAGAAACATTGGCATGGTGATTCATGTCCGCCATGGATAATTAGACTTGCGTGAGATTGGGGTATAACAAATTGCTGGGCTAAACGACCCTGTGATCGACAACGTGTATTAGATAGGATGGATAGGTGAATTGTATCAAACAATATTAAAGAGATAGACTATGGCAATTGCTAGTTTGGACGTACGATATTGACATACCGAGGATTTGGTCGAGGATAATCTACCGTGGCATGACTTTGCTGAACGAACACGGACCTTATGCATAGAGTGTCTTGATATGAATAGGACGAACACTGCTCGATGTTTAGGTAATTTGAGTGAAACGAGCTTGGGTAGAAGTATTTCATACTAACGAACAAACGGTTTGACCATAAGATTGGAACGAGCGTCGTACAACGACTTTGCATGATGAACCAAGAACTTGACTTGTAACTATAACCTTGTGAGCTGACCTAGTGGATAGGTGGACAAACCTATGCTGAGTGATTGAACCTGTGTAACCGACTTTAGAAGATCGTTCGGACGAACGATAAACCTGGGGCAACAAGACTTAGAATTAGGACGTAGAACTGGGAGTATACGTTTGCGACAACATTAACAGCCCCAAACGAAGTGAATGACAGAAATCAGTGATGCGCAAAAAAAGTTAGGATAACGAATTTGAATCATTGAGGAAAGACGTACTTGGTGATAGTGCAATGTTTAGCCGTAAATGGGACTAGAGTTACGTGGATGTTGGTCGACTTTGATAGAAGAAATTGTATTGATTTCGTAGCTTGAGAAACGAATCGGGTCATCTCGAAGATCGAGATAGACGATAGTGAAACGAACTGGAGTTCGATTTTAATTGAGTTATTAAAACGACCGATAATTCAAAACTATCACGAGTAGCTTGTGTCACGCCCCACTCCCGTAGGAGGGATCGTCCTCGCTAAGGCGTGATGCCGCACGAGCATAGATTGCGCTCGTGCAAGGCAGTTTCATAATGGCCGATTTCAACGACGGCGACGGGGTCGTCGCACAGAAGCCCCAAGCAGAAACATTGAACATGCAGCAGAAATTTAGAATCAAAACACAAGTTATTCAAAAGAACTCTTTATTGATATTGAACAATGAGATTACAATGGGTGCAAGGCCATGATTACAAGTCTCTCGTGCTCACTTTTCTCTCATTTTACAAGTCTCTCTGCTCTCTCTCATCTCTCGATTACAATGCTTGAGTCAGCAGAAGCTTCGGAAAGGCGATGTCCATACATTATGTCTCGTATAAGTCTTTACTCCAGGCGGCCGTACGCTTCAAATTGCCAAGGAACTTCATGCCTCGACGCATCTAAGCGAGCTCCACGCCACGAGCTTCTACCTGTGCTTGCACATAGAAACTATGTGGGTGTCAGTACTCAACTGTACTGGTGGAATGAGCTCCTCGCCCACCCATACAAAACCAACACGTTAGATTTACTTTGTGCAACATAGTCCATTCTTATCAATTGTCTTTCTAGTCTTGTCTTAGGATCAGTTTTATGACTGACGCCTTGGCATACTTATGTCTGAGGACCATTCCGTGCTTGCACAATAACGTTAACTCATACTTTGACTTAGACCCTTCTCATGCCAATAACGTTAACCTATCAAGTCGTGTTTGCCTTACGGCCATAATCAGATACGCAACTACACGATAAAACCCAATTCCATTTCCATGTGATCGTGCTACCAATCCATCATGCCGTACCTCGCACTTCGGTGAGAAAAAACCACATTGTCGCCTCGTGGCCCTTGCTACTTTGGTGACCAACTGATCCAATCGAGACTTGTGAACTTAGTGTCGCTCAATCGACTTTGTCTTACGACAGTTTCCTGACTTAAACTCCACGACTCAAACCAACTTGTGTTATGACAGCGCCGCCGTGCCTCATATTTGAGGTCTTGCCCAACAACTCAACGTAACTTCACCCAACTTGCCCTATGGCCCTTCTCGACTTAACTCGCAATAGCTCAAGTCTAACTCATGCAACTCTATACCGACGACTTAGCAACTCGACGTCATATCTCGTGCCGAAGCATGCCGCCTTCGTTGTAGCCAAATCTTAGGCCCAAACATTGTGTTCTCTAACTGCATATACATTCAACTCAACTCAGTCCAAAGGCACACACGCGGATTGTCGCCCGTGCCGACACATCTATATGAATGGTCACTGGCATTAACTAGCCATCATGGACATAGCCTGATATTCGGGACCCTTGTACCGCAGGTGGCAATCCCCGATGCAAGTCCCTGACCTACCGATTGCCTATTACCCAGCTCGTCTATAATCTGTTCTTTCTAGGCCGGATAGGTCCCTGGCCCAAGGTTACCGATCCGAAGAACCATCGCCCTTGTCGACAAGTTGTCCATGACCACGCGTCTACGCTAACTTCTAGACTTAACGTAATTGCATGGTCTTATCATAATCACTTAGTTCCTTTGCTTTACATCTTCCACTTTTCATACTTCTTCGCAGGGCCCAAACCAGGGTTGCCTCGGCGACTGAACTACAGTCCCGACATATTTCCTCTCGACAACTAACCATCGCTTAGACTTAATATTCTTTTGAACTCAGGGAACGGCTACTGCATAGCCTTCCAACTTAACTTGAACATAACGTATTTCCTTAAGTATCGACAGACCGTGGCTAACTTTCTACTGAACCAACCACGGCTCGTACCTTAAACCGACTCGTGTTCTACACAACGCTATCGCCCAAGTCATACCTCATATGACGGGCCTTGGGATCGTGGGACTATTTAACTTGACAACCGCAGAAATGAGCGGGATAGCACTTAGAATGACTTAGGTCGATCGGCATAACTTTGTCTAACTTACTCAAGCCTACAACTTAACCCGAGGGACGAGCAAAGGCTATGCCAAGCCTTGCGCTACGGAAGCGTGCATGCTTTATCGAACATTTACGCGGGCAACGCCTATGACTTAGGCTAATTTCCAGTTTTGTGTCGAAGACCAACTTTCCATCTCCCAAGCCACGGGACGAAGGATCGAGTGTCATTTTCAAAAAATGCTGAGCTGACTTCTAAGCAGACCGTGGGACCTTTTTCCATGTTCTAACACATTTCGACCCGTCGGGATTATTCCCTTAGATATGTGGATTCGTCTCTTTTATTATCAAGCCTATTTGTGCAAGTTAAAAACACACAATTTATTAAGTGAAGGCTAAGATGAGGCAAGTTCACCGAAACTACCCCACCTGAGCGTGCGATCGCCTCGACCGAGCAATGTCCAAAATGGACGATTTACGACAGTTAGAGCTGTCTAATAACGACATATTAAAACTGTCATTGCATTCTCGACAGATTGAAACCGTCGTTTAACATCAAAATCTATTTTACCAAATAGTAGGTTTGGATTTGACAAATTAAAACTGTTGTTTAAATTAAAATTTTGTTGAAAATTTTAAATCCCTAATCCATTAAAAATTTGGCTCCATAATTTTTCGTCCAAATTCGTCTCCCCTCCCGCTGGAACCTTCTTCTCAAAAAATTACTTTCTCCGCTTTTCCCTCTCAAAACTTCTCCTTTTAGAACCCCACCTCCCCCCACTGGAACCTCAGGTATTTCTCCTACTAGAAAACTTTTCTTCTCAACACTCTCTCTTTTCTTCTCTCTGTGTATGTGGGTTTGGGTAAGAAAAGAGAGGAGGTGTCGACGACGGCGGTGTTTAAGGCGGTGTCTGCGACGATGTCTGCGGTGGCGATAATATATGGTGGTAGTGGTGGGCTGCGCCAACCTGATCGAGATGATGAGGGTCGTAGGCACCGATGCAAATGTTTGGGGTCGTCGAAGCCCATGTCGTGGATGGCACGGTAGTTTTGCTCCATGGTTCAGTCGGTGTCATCGGAGAGGATATAGGGGGAAGGGGGTAGTTGGTGATGAGGGTGGCGATCTGGAATTCGGTGAAGCCATGGTGTTTGAGGAAATTACGGACCTAGTGTGATCAGACCAAAAAATAAACTATTCCCAAATCCTTTTCTAGGACCTAACTTCCAATTCTCTACGATAACTCTCAGGTATCTGATCGAGTCTATAGCTATGTATCCTAATGTAATTAATAATATAGAGTAGGCTTTTCTCTTGCAAGCCTTCCCCATGTCGTGGTATGTATTCTCATGTTCAGTAATTTTGCAACATGCCTGCCTCTGACTAAGTTCTCTTCATTGTGCTTGCATATGAAGCTTGGTTTATATATGATCTTGAAATTAATATACAAATTTTTTTTGTTATGACTAATTGGTGTTTGATGAAACTTGTCTCTTAATTTATCATCATCATCATCATCCAAGTCTTCTCCAGTAGAATATGGTTGTCTAGGGAGCAGAAGATATCTTCATAAGTGAATTGACAAGGTTTTTTAGAAATTTTCTTCACGAAACCAATAAAAGAAATTTCCTTCACGAAACCTTAACCTTAGTTTTTTCCATGGATGACTCCGACGTCCTCCCGACGATGGAGGTAGACATCACTATCTTCTTCCTCCTTTCTCGCCATAATGATGACTCCGATAGCAACATCGAGCTCCTATACGATTGTGCCACTGTCATCGTCTCTAGCAACGTAGATGAGCACCAACGACCTCCAATGGATCTCTTTTATCTCTCCATCACTCTCGTAGTGGCCGACCAGGTCTTGATCCCAACTCCACCTAGGTGGTTTTTGCTTAATTTTACTTAATTAACTTATAATAATTACTTGATTTTGCTCATTGAAATTTTTCGATGATTTATTTTGATGAATTCCCAATACTGAAGTGATTCAAATTTTATTGTTATTGTTGTTGTTGTGTAGGTGAGGAATATATTGGACAACACAGAATGGGAGATGTTGTACCAATACGAAATCACTGTTCTTACGCGACCATTATATGTTCAATTGAATGCCAGCACTAGCTCGGCATCGACTGTCCTTCAATGCATTTCTGTAGTACTGTCATCGACTGATGGCAGTCAACTTTGCAAGATTGTGTGATTCAATATTTTTATTTGTGTTTTATTTACCTTTTTATCAATGTCCAAAAATTAAAATGAAGTTCCATGTCAGGACCAGGATTTCTGATATCATGATTTTCAACCTTCCTTTCTATTTAGCAGACTTTGCCTTTAACTGTGATTTAAGCTCAAATTCTGTCATTACACCCTTGTTTGAAAAGATGCTAAGTGTTAGTGATGCTACCAAAAAAATGTGCTGATGTAAGTCTTTGGAATTGTTGTTTCAAATCAGAAGTTATTAGACTGTAGTCCTTTGCTGCATTTTTTAATTTATGAAGTACAATTTCATGGCATTTGGTATTGAAGTTGTAGATGTAAACAATCTAGAAAGTGTGCAGGAACTTGAGTACTACAGTTCTCTTCTTTATGGAAATAAAGGAACATATAAGTACCTTTCCAGGATAGAAAGTGATTTGAATCAGTCTTAAAGCCCACCCTTTCTTTCACCCAAGTTTGTATGTAAGCTTCCTACTTTTCTGGAGAGCTAAAAGTCATATTGTTAGGATACACAAGTAATTGCTCCACCTTGTAGAGCGAAGGCACCAACAGAGTTACATTTTCTTTTGCAAATTTAGCCAAAAAAAGGATTTCTGCAGTTCCAGTCATCCATGGGATACTGGCAGTTGTTACAATTGCGACATGACATTTTGTGTCTATTGTGTCATGTTTCCTAGAGTTGGTCCAGAAGCCACCATCATAGTGATGCCCTGTGCTTTGTAGCACACTAGCTATCCTGAAATAAAGTTCATCATTTATGTTCTAATGTTCACTAAAAGATGCTTCTCTGGTAGAAAGAGAACCATAAAGAAGAGGATCCTTCTGTCGGTTGCATAACTTCAATACCTTCGTCATTTTACTTTGTATTTCCTTATTGGCATCCACAAACTCCCAAAACAATGTTGCATTTATCTATTAGTCGATGGAAATAATGTCTTTGTAGATTGTATTCTTCATTGCCACGTGATTTTATTTATTTCATTGTCTTTGTGTTCCAATTTCAACAATAATTCTCTAATTTAGTCAGTCTGAACTCCTATGTGTCGACTAGTGGATTTCTCTTGAACTATTGAATTTATGAACATTTTCACACGTCTTTACACACAGAGGTATTTGTATATGTTTTCTAGACATGGTGGAGCAAGAAAATTATCTCGCGTGAAGCACTTGTGTATCTAATGTGGTATCTAACATTGTGTCAACAACAATTTGATGGGAGGTGGAGCCAAAACTAGAATTACAAGACCATGGGATGCAAACAACTAGAAAACTTTAGATCTTCTAATTATAGTAAATTAATAGTTAGGACCCATATAGTATAAAATGATTTAGAAAAAATATTTATTTTCTATTTGGAATAGTATCTTTCTTCTGTAGATTGATACCACTACAAAATACATACTATTGCATTTTCTAGTTTATTCAATTTTCCTGCATTTTGAAGATCATATGGACTTATAAAAAGAGACAGGGCCCTCTCAGACACAATTTTTGTCTAGCCTAGGCCTACATATGCCCAATTCATTAAATTTATTACTCTTGTTTAGGCCCCTTCTTATGGTAGTATATAGTTCTTTTGTTAACTTGCTTATTTTTCTTGGAAAGCTATACAAGACTGTTTGGTAACAATAGATCATTTTTTTTTGAAAAGTTAGTTCAATTTTGGGACAGCTTTTAACAACAGCCTCCAACCTGCTGCCAAAAGCTGCTTATGTTGCCAATTATTAAAAAGAAGAAGCAATCCTAAACCAAGCCTAAGATTGGTGCTTAAGAGATACTTCAGCCATTTCACTTCATAGTGAAGGTGAGATTTTGTTATTCATTGCATCAAAGTTGGACAATTAATGAAGAGCTCTTAATTATGTGATCCCAAAAGCTGGAGGCGTCTTCTAAAACACCAGTTAAACTCTATCGGTGTAAATGTTTTGAAGTAAAACCCATATATAATACATACGCAGGTCAATTTGGAAATTGGGATGAATAGAGGGCAGTAAAAGATATTATAGATTAAGAAAGGAGTTTATTTGTTAGATTAATATGTCAAAGCAAACATGGAAATATGTTGTCATTTTCAAGTAATGCCCATGAAGAATTTTGTATTGCAATTTTTTGAGCTCGTTGATGATTCCATTCAACAAGAAATAATTCGAAAAAATTATAATTAATCTCCTTCTTTGTTTGTTAGATTATATTATTTTTGTTGTTGTTGTTGTTGTAGATTGTAATATTTTATTTACTGATGCAATTTCATAACTTGGCTCTGTAAATCTCTTTGGCTCTGGAACATTTGGTCGGTTAAGTGACCTTATTATAAATTAATGTTCCATTATTTTCATTCATGTGATAACTTTGCAATTAGATTATACTTGTATTATTGTTATTTTGTGATATTGGTTGTAGTTTATTATTGCATTTGGCAGTATTAACTTTGGATCATTGAAGCAAGGTATTGACCATATACCAAGCAGCACCAGTAAAACTGTTATATACTTATCATATGTTCACGTCTGAACCCATTTAACTCCATAGTATAATTTCTTTACCTCTACTTAATTTCACTATGTATATTATTTTTGTAAATATTTTGGCTTCCACTTTTTCAACACAGAGAAAATATATATAAGGAAACTATATAGAAGTTTTATTGGCTCTCTACTGTAGATTTTTAATAGTAGAAAAAGTAGCTATTATTTACTCGTTTTGTAAGGAAACTATAGAGAAGTTTTCATACATTTAACTAGAAAATCAAACACAGCATCTTGTGAGCTCGAGCTCGACTAGTTAACAGCTAGCTAGTCTCGGCTTCATTAAGAAGCAAAGATTGAGCATGTAAATGAGCTCAATTGTGAACAAGCACATCTTGACATAAGATGCTCGGATTGATAGCTGATGTGATTCAGATTCTTCCCTCTACTAGAGAGTAGGAGAGAGAACACTGTTGCTCACGATCCTTTGAAGCAATAGGGATTGTTGGGTAGTTGATCATATGATGTGAAGGGTGGTCTTCATTTTTTAGATAGCACAGTCCCAATTTTCAAACAATTGTGAGTATATGAACCCTATTGCTGAAGACCTGTATTTTTTTTATGTATGTCCATGAGTTGTTTGTTTTCTCTATTTCTGAGTTCCTATGTTTTTGAAATCGATGATTTACTTAAATCCAGCTAACCAGTTCAAGGTCTGTTTGTAACCAAATATCACATTCACGACTAATGTTCATTAAGCTAATTGCTTAAGTTATGAAGTATACTTATTTTGCATGTTTCATCAATTGTGGTAATTTGTTCAAACTCTTATATATTCTTATTTGTAGCTATGATTCCTACTCGTTTTCAGTGATTCCAGCAATGGGGGAGCTTGTAGCTGGTGATCTGGACTCTTACCAGTACTTCGTTGAGAGTATTTGTCGTTTCCCTAAGCAGGTAGATACTGTAGATTATGTTATTAAAAATATTTCCAACTCTGTATTTAGATTCTGAAATTAAATTATAAATAAAATAAATAAATGATACCGAGGCTTGAACTTGGTTCAATGTCCTTAAGACAATATTCGCCCCGCATTGGTGCTTACGGTTTAATGGCGATTAGTCTCCCAGGATACAACGGTTCTTTCCTTCGGTAGCAACACTTCACACCGTAGGAACTCGTCGAAGCAACGTCGGTTGTCTCTCTCTCTTAGACTAACTAATGCAATATGGATGAATTGAATGAATGCTTGAATGCTCCAAACACATATGTATTTATAAAAATAAAGAGACACGATGGAAAGGACACACCTTTTCAATAAATAGATTCGTACACCTTTTCCAATGAAAAGCTTCGTACACCTTTTCATATATTCGTTGAATTTTTTTTTGATATTATTAATATAAAAAATATACATTCACATTTTCCAACAGATTATTTGTCTTCCAACTTCTTATATATTTTTACCCCCATGGGTATTACCTGGAAACATGCATTTATGTATTATTGTATGTTTGGAGTTCCATATTCTGGTTGATGCTTATATTGTTAAGGTATTAGTCAAATGAAGCTTCATCTTTTCCCCACAAATGTTAGTTGATCGAGTTTTTCCATATTGATTTTCATATTTTATACATATGTTGTCATACTACAGAGTCTTTTGTCCTTCATTAGCCTGTTGTTGTTCTTAATGACATCCTCCTATATGGGCTGCATTACCAAATGGACTCCCATGGGATTATTGTTGACTAAAATACTTGATACAGAGAAGGAATATAAAAGAATTGAGGGGAAGGTGGAAAATTAGTTTTATCAAATACAAAATTATTCTCTGCTTATGACCGTCCAAGAGGTTTTTTTCTCAATTCCTTCCTCTTATTAATATATGATGTGCTATGCTCCATATAATATCTAATCCTCTGTACTAACCTTTGACATATAGCAGCAAACTCTCTATATTCGATAAGAAAAGATTACATGTATTTGATAAGAAGACAATAGTACATGTGATTGCGGCACTGCCTATATTTATATAGGATATTGGCGAAGTAAACTTCTACTGTCAATAGCTAATTTATTAGCAACTCCACTGATACAGTGATACCTACATTGACTACCGTGAACTATATTTAGTATATTCGAAAAGAAGGATCAAAGTTTAGCTTTTCGTCCATTTGGCAAGATTAAGGTCTTCCAAAGGGGTTTGTACCACCTGTTATCTATTGATATGTTGACATGTCTGTTATTGGCCTAGATCTTTGATGAACTTGGAACACAATTGATATGAGAATGAATCATTAATGTTACAAAATGTTGATGTCATCGGTATATGGTTGTTCGCAGATTCAATGTTAGCATTGATCCTATACAGGGTTATTTAAGGTTTGTAGAATCTCACAACTGGAGAGGGGTGAAAATGTTGTGATTTTTTGTTCTCTTTGCAGGAGGCTTTTGCTCGCATGATTGGTGATGTAGGATTTCAGAAGGTGGAATATTAAAATCTTGTTGGTGGGGTGGTTGCCATTCACTCGGGGCTGAAATTATAAGCATATTAGTCCAGCATATGACTATCTTGTCAAGTGTTCATTGTCGTGCTTCTGATAGAGATGATAAGAAAGTTCTACGTAACCAATTATTGTCATTTTGTTGGGCCGAATAATCATTCATTTTCATGACTGGCACTTTGTATAATCAAGAAAATTAAGTAGAAAATTGGTTTTTACCATTTGGTTCACCTTCTTTTACTTCCAAGGAAATATATAGCAAAGCCTCTTTTTCCTTCCACTGTTGCATCAATGTTACTCATTGATGTAATCCTTTTAACATCCTACTAATATGAATCTTTTGTGCTTCATTACTTGTATTTTGATTTCTTAATGTGCAGAATGTTGATTAGGCGTCGACAAAGAATTTTGTTCAAAGTTGAAGAGTTCGTGATTAAATAGACAAGAGGTAACTATTGAACTAATATTTTTCTTCCTTTAGGGATGTGATGAATGGAGATGATTTTAGCTAGCTGGATAACACATATTTATTCAGGAAAATATGGCGACATTACTTGTTAATATTACTACATTTTTTACAGACAACTAGGTAACATCATACATCTTTGTATTAATTTCTTTCTTCAAATATATTCTTTAATCTGATATGTCTTTCATTGTAGTTCAGTGTTGCTTTGCTTAACTAAATTTTGCTGAAATACTCTTTCCTTTTGGGTTATGAAAGGATAATGCAACTATTCATCCCAATGACAGTTTTTCATTCAAAAGCTGTATTCCCCCTTCCCTGCTCCCTGAAGATCTCCATTGGTCTTTTCCGAATGACAGTGTAGAAGAGATCAAAATGAATTCAATTGGATTATTATCCCCAATTCTGGGGACCAGAAACCTGGACCAAGTTATAACTAGAAGTGTACTCATCAAACTCAACAAAATGACTCTAATATTAAACTGTAGATCATAGCTCCTGGATACACTTTCGCCGTCTCTATGACCAATGTTGTGCCCAACCCAACCAGCATATTGATCATGGGGCCTGCAAAGCAACTAGCCATTTCCATTGCAGGCTGCCCAGGTTTGCCAATAACACATCGACTACAAGATCACCAACTGACACATCGACTACATTTGTTGGGCTAGTATGCTTACTATGTATACATATTTAAATTGGTACATGATACTGTGAATTGGATGCTTATAATTGATGCCAACTCTTAGCATATGGCATATCTATCTCTACAATCACAGACATGAATATCCTTATCTATGGAAATCATATCATATCATATCATATCGACTTGGAGTATCAGTTGCTGACCTTGATAGATCTAATTTTGATGGTGATCCTTATGAAGTTGAAATTTTAGCAACTGATTTATGAAATAAAAGATAATAGTTGCTTGTTGATAGTCTTGATATAGCTTAGTATGAAATTGGTTTGGTTTGAAACTGTCTCATTGTGATTTACTTGTTATTTCTATTTATGCTTACAGGATTCTGGCAAATAGACAGTCGGCAGCTCGGTCGAAGGGGAGGAAGGTTCGCTACACCGGTGAGCTCGAGCGGAAGGTGCAGACGCTTCAGACAGAGGCGACCACACTCTCAGCCCAACTTACTCTTCTACAGGTACCATTTACTTCATCCCTGTTAATTTAGGTATAAGCTAGTTTATTTTAGTAACCTGAATATAAGTTGGCAATTAAATAGTAATAGCATAGGCGAGAACCAGAACAATATTGTGTATCATGAAAGCCAATCCATCATGTTGTGTGCAGGAAAGCATATTACGATAGATACTTTATTATATACATGTTGTATGCAGGAAAGCATATTAGTACCAAACTTGCTCTCTTTGTAACGTTTGACTGAACATATATGACATATACTCTGGGAACTTGTAGGATTGAATAAGCAATAAGCTGCGAAGTAATTAGCAGTATAACACTTCTGTCATATTGTTTAGTGTAACTTATGTTTCTCATCATCTATTTCTATCCTTGTTATATACTATTGGTATGCAACTTTATATAAATTTCTATGAATACTTATTTCTTTTGTCCTTATGTTTGCATATAGGGACATGATCATCAACCTACCATGTCCATAAAGACGTGCCTTTTGAAGAATTTTGGAAAGAAAGTCATTCTATTGGATGTGTGAATACAGATGCACCGCCGAATGATGAAGCTTATAATCATTATTGATGAATTTTTTTAATGGTATGAGATGTTGTTCGACAGAGACAGAAAATTTGATGAGATTACGGTTGGAGAAATGATTAATTGTACAAAATATATAGTTTAGTTAGTGAGGTTTTAAAATTCTTTTTTTAAACTGTACTTGAGATTGTAAGCTAGTAATAGCATTCTCCTTTTTTGTTCATCATGAGAACTAAGTAATTGTGAGCTAGCAACATTGGGGTTTCTTTTTGTTTTTGATAAAATATTGCTATGTAAACTCGATACAATTATTAGTTAATAAAATTTTGATTGAGTTTCTTTCATTGTTGATGATTGTTGATGTTTATATTAAATTCTATTTTTCTATATATTTCAGTTTTATTTAGATGATGAATATGTTTAAATAGCTTTGATATGGATGAATTGAGAAATTTTTTTAGTTCTGTTTCCAGGAAAAACGACAGAGCTTAACTATTGATAATAAAAAATTGTAGCCAACTCATTCACATATTATTTGACAGTTTTAGTCAGTCATTTTTATTTGACAGATCATAACTGTCATTTTATTCAGCTAAATTACGACAGTCCAAAACTATCGTTTAAATTTTGGGACGCGCTATTAACGATGGATCTTCTGACGGATCAAAACTGTCGTTAAACTTGATTTACGACAGTTTTGGTCTGTCGAAAAATGTCTGTTTAGGCGTAGTGTCTTCTAGTAGCCGTTGTAAGGCTAAGTCCGAACGCCGTCGGCATTTCGATTCCTCTGATTGACTGAACGGAACGGGGCACTACAGCTTGTCCGACTTCGCTATCGCTAAGCTTGTTTGAAATATATATATTCGGGGGACGCCTTGAATATGTGCACGATCTAGACTCAGCGATATGATGAACTCGAATACAGCTGCAAGTGAATATGATGAGATGTGCATGGATGAATAGACAATAGCGAGTTAGTCTCAGCCTACGACTCTCACGTTTGACGAATTATAACACACCTCGTATGACCATAATAGTCCCGCTACAGGGTACAATAGTGACCAAGTTATAGAAACATGATGACCGAGTCAGTACCATCAGCTTGAATAAGTAGTAAAGTCATTCGATAAAATTTACCAAATACATGCGACACAGAACATAGAAAGGTACCCGAGTGTAGTTCGATGCCATCGAACGATAAAGCCATTCGATAGGAATTGTCTAAGATATGCACACGACATGAGTTAAGGAACGGTAGGATGATGTGCACTCAGGAAGTCTCGAGAACGAGACGTATTTTGAGTGGTGTATTATGTAACGACCCGCTCCGCCCTAGCAGAACGCCGACTCAAATGGCGCAAGTGCAACGACTTGAATCTCGTCTAGCTCGATGAAATGACTCGCTTAAGACAAAGGCAATGGACTTGGCCCTTCAGGAGGATCCAGACCTAGACTTTCAAAGGCACGCTCGGAGTCTCGCTCGGCCGCTGCGATCATCGCTAAGGTGGGTGGCTCTGGTGAACCTGTCTTTGCTTAGCCTATACCCATAATAATACGGACACTATTGCTAGAATCGCTAAGCGATAACACCGTGTATGCTAGCAAAATGACTCAACGCACCTAGCTAAGGAAATAACCCCATCTTGTATGCTTGTGTAGAACACGGAAAAGAACCTGGAAAATTATGAGAACTCTCGTATCGTACTCTACGCCCGTGCAAACGTACAACTTATACTTTGTGTAGATTTACTTATGCGTTCAATAACGAATGAAATGTTTATCATTAGAATTATACCACAACTTGAAACATGAAACAATGAATGGTTTACAACAATGAAGCAGAAAGACGATCGACATAATCATTCCGAGAAGAGTATGAAAACATTAAAAGGCTTCAGGACCGATGGGTCGCCAACTAGGGGGACTATCAGATTTGGCAGCAGAGGCAAGTTGAGTCCGAGTTACATCGGGCCCTTCGATATTTTGGAGTGAGCTGGCAAGGTGTCCTATCGTCTTACATTACCCACGTCCCTTGAGGGAGTGCAGTGCACGATGTTTTCCACGTATCGCAGTTGAGAAGGTACATGGCAGACCTGAGTCACGTGCTTGATCAATCAGAGATTATAGTTGGACCGAGCTTCTCATATATGGAGCAGCCTATTGCGATTCTCGATCGCAGCGAGAAGGTTTTGAGAGGGAATACGATTCAACTCGTCCAAGTTGCTTGGAAGCATCATTCTCCGGACGAGTCCACTTAGGAGCACGAGGATTCCATCCGAGAGCGTTTTCCTTACTTATTTGAGGATCGAGGTACAAATTTACGTACTTTTTTTCAATACCCTTTATTATTTTAGAATATCTTATTCCAAATCGTGTCATCCTTTTTAAATTTCGGGGACAAAATTCTCTAAGGGGAGAGGATGTGAGCCCCCCATTTTCAAGATAGTATTTTAAATATTTTGTTGGCCAAATTCATTGGTTAATTCACTAATTTTATTGTTATAATTATAGATGGTTAAAATCATCCCCAATTTTATTAGGTTATTATTATTAGGCAAATATTTTATTAACTTATTTATAGATTAATACATAATTATTGTTAAACTTAACATTATCATATATTTTTTTATTATTCTTATTCAATGTGGTATTATGAGAGTGGTGAGTGCCAAGGGTAAAAAATAACTATTTACTTAATCCTATAACCTCATATTTCTTCCTTCCTTATATAACTATTGAGCCTGCAAGCAAACTCCTTCTCCGTAACATTTTTTCGGCCTAACTTTTGGACCCAAGCCAAACTCATGTGATTAGCTGACCGTTTAAAAACTTGAAACCTAACATTCGAACCACTGTGCATCTCCTCTTCCCCGCCTGTACTGTAGCGGCTACTTTGGCAGCAATTTGCAGGCGCAGCCCACGCCATGTACGGCGAGACAGGCCACAAAACCATAACTCCCCTCTCTACCTATATAAACTCCATTCTCTATCAGCTACCTATATCAAAACCTAGCCGCCACACTTGCATTCTTCCTCCACGGCAAACCTAGCCGCCTCCATTTATCAACCTCCTCTAAAGTTTCTGCTCCCAGCTTCTTCTTCTTCCGTCGTTGTCGACTGTCGAGGTCCTACGCAGTAGCGCGCTACCAACAGAGAGGAAGAGAAGGCATCGATGTAGCATAGCAGCGACTTGTGTGTTAGCATTTTGAAGATCTTCCAGGCGCGACGCCTCGGCGTGCCGTTCGGTCGACCACCCTTTCCTCCGTTCGAACCGTCTCTACTGGTAACACCCTCTTCTCCTCCTCCTTGTGATCATCTCAAATACTTGGTTATGTTTTCTTTTTTTATATAGGTTTAAATGTGAGAGTAGTATAAATTTTTTTCTACTGTTGATTCGATGTGTGTGTGTGTGTGTTTAGAGGATGAACAGATTTTTAATGGTGTGTGGTTAGGGTTGAACCAGGGCTTGTGGATGTATGGATAGATTAGGGTTCCGATCATGATCATGGGATTCATCTAGCTCATTTAGAGGAGTCAGTGAAGGAGAGGTGGTGTCCCTGAGTCTTTCAATACAACCCAACTAAATGACTTGGCTGGCCTTAATGTTAATCTCAAACCTTTTTGTGTAGGGATATATATATGTTGCTACTTGAGGATGTGGTCAAATCTGAATTGGTTGCGAGTGTTCCCTCACATTGTGGGTGTAGTAATAGATGGTGGACGTATAGCAGTACAACATGGGGAGGAGGCTGTTGCTCGCATGCCACATGAGCTAATAGCAATATAAGAATTTTATTATGTGGACTGGTGTAGTTGGGAAGTAAGCTAGGAACATCTGATTAAATATAAACAGAACATCATATGAACACATGTGAGCCATAGCTCACCTGGTTGTGTAGGTGGGTTAGCGTATGGGACTTTTTAGGTTCGAGCCATGCGTTTGGAAGTTGGTTTTTTTTGAAGGATGTATGAGTGATAATATTTCTGACAATTGACACAGTAGAGAGAAATAAGTTTGTGCTCTTTTTTTTAGGGGATATTGAACATCAAGAGAGATGATTGAACTTGTGTAATGGAAATGGTGTTAAGGTCAATTTTTATTTTATTTTATTTTGGGCTTTCGAAGAAATCAGTATGTTTAATACCTTATTTGATGATCAATTAGAAAATCTTTTTATAATGAAATGGGACTTAGCAAGTTAGGGATTGGTTAATGGGTAATAAATTATATCTTTTGTCACATTTTTTGATAATTAATTAGTTAAATAACATCTCTCTAGGTCCCTTCGTCACTTTGGACCCTTCGGGAGTGGACGTTGGACCAACTTTTACTTCTCATCAGCAACCGAAGCCAGGCAAGTGTGCCTTGCCATACTTGTACTTCAGTTACATTATTAAAGTCTTGAATATTATCTATGTGTATTTTATTACAACACATAGGGCCGTGTTCGGTACTTCGCATCCGAATCACATTCGTGTGCCATTGGACGTTAGTGCCAACGAGTATCGATGTTAGATACTTACATTCGCGTTATCGCAATAATCCGTTGTGGAGTACATTCAGACCTTAGCACATGCTCATGGTTACTACATATTGTCAGATTCACGTACATGATTTATATCTTGCGATACGGAAATCCATGATTCATTCTAGGACGATGACTTGTGATCTCTATACTGTATTTATTAGTATGACTCGATGTCCTAGTTAGAGGATCTGGACGAGCGTCTAGTGGATACGATTCATGAAGCCACATGGGAGGGGAGAACATACACCGTGCGCTCGGACAACTTTCCCACAGAGTATGTCGTTGCCTCACTACCAGAGCCTCGGGATTTCATAGATTGCTACAGCTTCCTCACCGGATCGTGGGGCTTTTCATAGTTTGCTGGAGTTCCTATCAGGTCTCCGGGGTACACCATGACAGCCCGCGTGTTTGAGTGATGTTCTCAAATTGCATTTGCATCCTAGTTTGGTTATGTTAGATTTACCCCAGTTATCAGTCTTACTTTTATTTAACTATTTATTCTTTATTGTTGTACTTTGGCCTGTATATTATGTACCTTGTTGCGTCCTGCTGAGGACCTGGTTTTCTCTCAAGATTTAGACGAGGATTATCTGGAGGACTACGGATCCGGAGTTGACGCAAGAGTAGGACCATTTGCAAAAGAAGAGGTTGATCCAGCAGAGTAGCTTGTTCCCTTGGTAGAGCGCATCTTGATCTGGCTTCATTATCTAGCTTAGCCTATTGTCAGATCTAGTTATCTTCCAGTTTTACTTTCATTCAGTATTGTATTAGCGGAATTGTTTCCGCATGACTCTTTCATTCAGTATTGTATTGTGTTTCATTTGTAGACTCTTACTATCTCTTTTGAGCCTACTCGGCAAATATGATTATTGGGCTGCAACCATAGGGAGGCCAACATGAAGCGCTTTCACTCATTAGCACCAACAGCTCGAGTACAGCAGGGAGCACTGTAACCCGTCTTCCCGAAATTTTAAATTATATTTTATTTATTTATTTGAATCAAATGGTGATTTCTAATATTTTTATAAATAATTACTTAGTTAATTATTACGGTAGATGATTTTAGCCATGATGAAGTTTTGGAGTACACTGTGACTAGAAACCGTGGCACGGATAGTGCCATGGCATGCTTTGGCTAGTGTATTAGCCCCGATAGGGAAGGCCGAGCCATAGTGATGTCCTAACTAGGAAAACCAGGCTAAGTTGCGACTCAACCCTTACTGAAGATTATTTATTTATTAATTATATTATTGAGTTTAGGGAAACCGATTATACCATTTTAGTCCGGACTGGACCCGAACTGAGCCCAAGCCCATGTAGTCATGCGGCACGTCCAATGACATTCGTGTTGATGGAATTTGGTATGAGGGTGTTGTGTTTCGTTCTAATGGTTTAATGAATTTCTAAGTATTCATAATTAAATATTATAAATATTATTATTAGTGATATTCAGTGACTTTTGTATAAAATAGGTCTTCATATATTTTGGAATTTTTAGACTGTACTTATTGGTACATACGCCTTATTTGGTTTATTGAATATCGTTATTATTATTATTATTACTATTATTATTTTTAATTAATATAAAATTTCAGTATTCATATTAATTGCTAGCTTTATCTTTATTTAATATTTTAGCTAATAGCCTTGTTATAATCACATTAGGTAAAATTGTACAAAATAGTTATTTAAATATTTTAATAATATTCTGGGGATTTTCTACGATTTTTATAAATGTATTTAAAATATATTAGTGTATATACATATGTATATGTTTATATATATATATATATATATATATATATATATATATATATATATATATATATAAAAGAATATATAAGAAAATGAAGGAAGTGAAACCAAAGGGGACAAAGCTTAGCCAGGCCATCAGCCAGGCCGGACCTTATTGAAACCAGGTCCCAGCATAAACTCCCCAAACCGCGCGTAACCACCCAACCCGAACGGAAAGAAAAACCCGCTCCCATCCTTTATATACACATGAGAGAGGGATTTCTCGACTTCAACCAAAACCCTAACCTATCCAGCGACTTCCCGAGCATCTGGGCGGCCGCTCGCCGCCGGCGCACCACCACGCGCGGCCGGGAATCGCTGCCCGAACCCATGCCGTGCGCGCACATAAACAGAGCAGCGACAGCAGTACGACCCCCCAACTTCGAGGTAAGATTCCTTCTCCGATACTCTATCATTTTATGACCCGTAAATTGGGTTGGAAAGCCAACATGACCCTCTCAAAATTCCAACAAGTGGATTTGAATATATTCGCACGACCAGTCCGAAAAATAAATGCAAAGTGGGGGAAAAAATACTGTTCTCGACAGTTCGAAGAACAGTTAACGAACCTGCTTTGGGAGATGATTTCTGGTCGTATCATCGACTAAGGTAGGAAACTACCTAAATGATTATTGAAGACAACCTATAGGACACTGAAACCCAGTTTACAGAATTTGGTATCATCGACTATGCGTCGAGAAATCGAATCCCAAAGTTTACCGAAAACCTATTTTTCAAAACACAAAATTGTTCGATACGACGTGCGTCCCGCCAATCCGGGCGACATGGTCGCGAACCGAAAGCATCGAAAGGTGCGTAATGGCATCGTGGACGTGTGGGCTTTGACAGAATTTAAATTGGTTGCGTGTGCGCAACGAATTTGATACGTATCCGTCAAAATTTACCGTATCAACCTCTGTGCAAATTTCCCAATTACTTTGTGCACATTCATCAGATCAAGACGAAACTTGTGCCAGCAGGACCGTATCATTTTTCTGGTCCTGTATGCCAAATTTGGTCCGATTCTGAGACAGTTGATTGGATCGCCGTGTTGCGGGCCCCACGGTCCGACTCAACGAGTGATTTTGTGCACGGGCCGCCGGAATCCAACTTTGGACATACGGTTGCGTTCGTATCATCAAAACGAATTCGTAGACATGTAGTTTGATGACTTTAGGGACCATTGACTCTGGCACACTTTTCGGTGCAAAGCGGGTCCAACGGCGGACACCGTTTTGATCCAAAATTACGTTTTGCTCCTGTGTCCAGAATTGGATTTAAGGACAGGCAATCCTAGCTAATTTGACTATTCTGAGATCATTGGTATTGCCTATTTCAGCATCCGGAGACTGTTGTACGAGTTTTGACTATTGTGGCACACCGAGTAGTTCGGATTGTCGGTTTCACCAGCAAAGGACCACAGGCGAGTACAGTTTATTGTTTGTTTTCAGTATTAATCTTTACTATGCATCAATGTTTAGTCGATAGATATGTGGTTTCAGTTTTGTGTTGATTTGTTTCTTGTTGTGTCGGGAGGGTAAAGTACCAACGATGTGTGAACTGACCTTAGACAGTGTAGACAGTGATTTATTATTGCAAAGTAGACAGTGTAGACAGTAATTTATTATTACAAAGTAGACAGTGTAAATAGTGATTTATTATTGCAAAGTAGATAGTATAAACAGTGATTTCTTTATTGTATTATTCAATGTAGACAGTGTAACTTTATACAATGTAGACAGTGTAACTTTAGACAGTGTAGACAGTAGGGGTGAGCATTCGGTTTATTTGGTTCCAACCGAACCGAATAAGCAAAAACCGAATTGGACCGAAACCGAATAAGCAAAACCGAAACCGAACCGAACCAAATTAAATCGGTTCGATTTTCGGTTTATTCGGTTTTTGGATTTTGTTTTTGTTTTTTTGGTTAATATATATAATAACTAAATATACCTAGATATATTCAGTATATATACCTATAACATATACCTATATATATTTAGTATATACCTATAATTAACACACGCACACACACACACACACACATACACACACACACACACACACACACACACACACACACACACACACACACACACATATATATATATATATATATAAATATAAAATATAAAATATATATATATATTATATATATATATATATATATATATATATATATATATATAAACTAAAATTTCTTATTCGGTTTTTGGTTTTGGACCGAAACCGAATCCCAAAACCGAAACCGAAACCTAATAAGAAAATTTACTATTTTCAAAACCGAAACCGAACCGATTTTTTTTAAAACCGAACCGAATTCCTTATTCGGTTCGGTTCGGTTCGTTTTTTGGTCCAAAACCGAATAATGCTCACCCCTAGTAGATAGTGTAACTTTAGACAGTATAGACAGTATCGTGTAATTGTCCCGAGACCGATCACATATCAAAGGTATTTCAGTCAGTCGGTGAGTATTGTCTTTATTTATTGTTTTTCTTTGTTTAGTTTTATTTATCTTTTGTATTATTTTCCAAATCATATGTCTAAAGGTTAAAATCTGTCGTATAGTCATTTTCATATATTGAAACTGCATTCAGTGAATTGTGCTCGTTCCATTCCTGACTGGAAACCAATATTTTTTAGATTAGCCGTGGATTCACTTAGCACGGGAGATACGGGGGTACTTGCAGACAAAAAGCCTAGAGACTAGCTAGATAGATGAGTTGTAGTCATTCATATATTTGTACAAGTTTATATTTTTTTGCAAATGTAAAACTTGATCATTGTAAATTAAATTAATTTTGTGAATGAGCAGTATTTGTGATTTTGATCTTCATGGCCGTGCAGCGTTCTACCGTCGACTCTGCGGCGTAGGCTGGCTTGGACACGTCTCGTATCCGTTTTAAAAAAAAGGGTACGGGTCATGACAAGCTCCGACGAAGCGCCCCCAGATTTACCATCCGCTGAGGGCAGCTCCACCAGCAGCACCAGGACTTCCTACTTGCCATTACTGTGGCAAGTTGGGCCATGTCATGAAGGACTACCGGCACAAACTTGGGCTATGCCTGGTTTGTGGATCAGATAAGCACCAGGCTCGGGATTGCACGGAACGTTATAGAGCAGCGTCGATGGTACACCGACCAGCTTTTCCAGCACCAAGGCCTTTCTTCCAGGATCCGAGAGATGCGTGCCCAATTTTTAGTCTTCTCCATGCCATACTATGATGTGGTTCTTGGCATGGATTGGTTGAGCCAGTACCATGCAACGTTAGATTGTCGACGTGGATGCGTCATATTTCGACCCCAGGTCACACCGAATTTGAGTTCTCTCGAAGAGCCGTAGAGATGGATGATCACCCCACCCTTAAGGCACGTATTGCATTGGAGGAACCAGCATGCCCGACGGTCGTCTCAGAGTTTGAGGACATTTTTCCTGAGGAGCTTACAGGACTGCCACCAGACAGGGAGATAGAGTTCTCCGTCGAGCTAGTTTCGGGAACGCCAACTATTACTTCTCATGTGTATAGGCTGGCACCGAAGGAGGTACGTGAGTTGAAGATCCAGATAGATGAGCTATTAGATTTGGGTTTTATTCGGGCTAGTGTTTCACCATGGGGAGCTCCAATATTGCTTATACCAAAGAAGGACGGGTTTGTACAGTTGTGCATCGACTTCAAAGAGTTGAATGTTGTTACAATGAAGAACATGTATCCATTGCCTCATATTGATGATTTATTTGATCAATTGTGTGGTGCTTGTATGTTTTCAAAGATTGATCTCAGGTCTGGCTACAACCAGATCAAGGTACGAGATATTCCGAAGACGGCTTTTCGAACAAATTATGGACACTACGAGTACCTTGTGATGTCGTTTGGTTTAACCAACATGCAAGCAGTATTCATGAGTCTAATGAGCAAGGTGTTCCACCAGTGCTTGGACAAGTTCATGGTGGTGTTCATCGATGACATTTTGGTGTACTCTAAGTGCCACGAGGAGCATGAGGAGCATCTCAGGATAGTGTTACAGACATTGAGGAAGGAAAGACTCTATGACAAGCTCAGTAAGTGTGAGTTCTGTCTGGGCGAGGTATCTTTCCTTGGGCATATTATTACTGGAGATGGATTGGCAGTGGATCCAGAGAATATTGAAGCAGTAAAGACTTGGCCTGCACCGACGTCAGTTAGGGAGGTTAGGAGTTTTCTCAGACTTGCCGGATATTATCGGAGGTTCCTAAAAAACTTCTCGAGGATTGTTGAGCTTGTGACGTGTTTGAAACGTAAGGATCAGGAGTTTATCTGGACAGAGGAGTGTCAGACTGATTTTGATGAGCTGAAGAAGCGTCTGACGTCAGCACCTATCTTGACACTACCTTCGGGATCTGGAGGCTTTGTAGTGTATAGTGATGTGTCCGGTAGCAGACTAGGATGTGTAACGACCCGCTCCGTCCTAACAGAATGCCGACTCAAATGGCGCAAGTGCAACGACTCGAACCTCGTCTTGCTCGGCGAAATGACTCGCTTAAGGCAAAGGCAATGGACTTGGCCCTTCAGGAGGATCCAGACCTAGACTTTCAAAGGCACGCTCGTTGTCTCCCTCGACCGATGCAATCATCGCTAAGGTGGGTGGCTCCGATGAACCTGTCTTTGCATAGCCTAGACACATAATAATACGGACACTATTGCTAGAATTGCTAGGCGATAATACTGCGCATGCTAACAAAATGACCCAACGCACCTAGCTAAGGGAATAATCCCATCTTGTGTAACACCCAATTTTTTAAATGAGGGTAATTTTAAAATTTTGTAATTTTGATCATTATTGATGGCATTTAAATCATGATATGATTTCTAGTAATTTTTAATTATTTTAAAAACTATTTAAAACCATGACTTATAATTTTGATGTTTTGCTAGAGAAATCCTAGAGACTGTCTAACCTAGAGCCCAACCATATGATTAGGATATTTTATTTGTCATTTTGGCCTGAGGGTGTTTTGGTTATTTGACCTATTTGAATTATTTTGATATTTATTGCATTGGTAATTTTTATTTGTGACTTTTGCTAGTTGAGACTTTGGGGACTAACCTAGATGTTGATTTTGGCTATGGTGACTTGATTAGCATGGTGGGACCCTAGTCTAACTTAAGTCAACCCAAGTTAAGTTATTTTGAATCAAGTTTCATATAGAGAATAAGTGATTTAATGCATGGACTTTTGACTTAAGGATTGATTTCATTTATCATAGAAACTTGGCCCAAGCCCATTAGTCATAACCCTAACCCAAATTTCTTCCTTCATAGCCGGCCACATAGGGAATCCCCCTATTTAATCTCTCTTCCTAGTTCTTGCCTCTGTTGCATCAAAACAACTTTTGGAAAGAAAGAGGTATTGGTCATTCTTCCTCAATCCATAACTCTTTTATTTTAATTCATTTTTGACTCTAGTCTCTTGCATTAGAACCTAATCCCATTCTATTTGCTGTTCATGGAGAGAAATCTCAAATTTGGTACAATTTGGAGCTTTTGGCTTGCAAGAGGAATCTTCCTATTTGGGGCTTTTTCCTTGTGATTGGTACTCTATAGGTATATACCTCAAACTATCTTTTAATCTTGATTTCTTTGCATGATAGCCTAGATCTAGGTGTCCCCTAGCTGTGGTGTGTGTTTGGTGAAGTTTTGTATTGGTTTCGTGTCCGTATCGGACACGTATCATTTCCTATTTGTAAGTGTTTGTTAAAATGCCACAATAGAATTTATTTTGATGATTTCGAAATGTATTTGAATGATCTTGTAGCCCTTTATGTGTAGATCCCAACCCCTCTTGTCTGAGTCGACCCTTGTGTCATTTTTGTGTCAAAAACTGACACGGACACGCAGCACAAGACCGCGTCTCGAGTATCCTACTGCCACACGTGTCGTGCTCACTGCACAGGCCACGTGGACCCACCAAACTTGGTGTGGAGGTAGGGGCAGTGACTGATAAGCCACTTGCCCAGTCCCACGACTCCTTGTGTCGTGTCGGACACGTATTTCGTCGTGTACTGGTTCGACACAGTGACTGTGCACGTGTAAAAACGTGTCTGATACGCGTGTCGTACTGCGTGTACACGTGGCCGTTGTGTCTTATATTGTGTCGCGTGTGTAGGCCTACATGTGGGCTATACGTAGACACGAGAACGAGACGTGTCATGCCCTGTGTCGTGTCCACGAGTGCGTGGACTTGCAGCACGACGCAGCCAGCTGTGCGTGTTTAATTCTAGTGTTCTGTGAGCTTGGACACGTCGTGTCCCACTTTGGGGACACGACACACACTGTAATGCATGTTCACACATACATGATTCATTACCAACCCTTTAGTTTGGATTTTCATGTGTTTCGAATTGGATTTCATGTTTTCTCCATTTGTCTGATACTCATGTTCTGTTAAATAAATTCTTGAGATTTTAAATGATGTTTTAATTGATTTTTAGATGATTAGATTATCATGTTAGATCACATATATATGTCTGAGTTTAGTCTACATGTTGGGATTCATGCTAGCTTGGATTATGGGTTTTCGAAATGCTAAAGGAATGTTAAAAATGAAAACTGGAAATTTGTGTATACACAGATTTTTGAATAAGACACACATGTTCATACACACTCACATGTGTTAATTTCTAATATACATGTTCACATTGAACTGTCACAGGATACCTGAGACACCTATCTCTACTGTTATGTACTCACACACACATCGAGACACACACACACACATTGAAACACACACACACACATATATGTACACTCAAAACTGGAAACCACATACACACTCACACACCAATGTCACAAGCCTTTCATAGGAAACCTGAGAATAATGATAAGTTAACCGAAGTTGAAAATGAATGGAGTATATACAATTCATGAGAACTTGTTTTGAAATAATCTGATTTGGTTTGGTATATCATAAACTGAGTATTAAATGCAATTCAATTAGGCCTACATGCTACCATGTACCCCCTCTTGCCATGTGATACACACACACTCATAAAACCCCCTTACCATGTTCTGTAAACCCTTTACTGTCTCATACATCCACACACACACACCTATATATATATATATATATATATATATATATATATATATATATATATATATATATATATATATATATATATATATATATTTTATACATCCACACACACACTCATAAAACCCCCTTACCATGTTCTGTAAACCCTTTACTGTCTCATACATCCACACACACACACCTATATATATATATATATATATATATATATATATATATATATATATATATATATATAGGTGAAAAAAAAAAAAAATATATATATATATATATATATATATATATATATATATAATATAATGTATGTCATGATGTAGACTAAACCCCCCTGTTTCCTGAGATACTACAATGTACTTCCCTCACACACATATATGTGCACACACACACATATACCCCCTTCCACCCTCTCTCTATTTATCTAAGTATGTATATACATATGCTTGTATGCATGTAAATAGAAATGTATCTATCTATATATATAGTGTAATGTACAATATAGAGTAATGTAATGTATATAAATTATGCAAGAATAATAGTAGTTAATGATATACAAAACTGAAATATATAATACAATGCTTGAATAAATAGGTGAAATGCAAACATGTAGGTAATGATATACATGCATGTTATGTATTCATGTAGATACATGTATGAATCAATATATGTATGTAGACAAGGTATGAAGTGTAATATGAATGCAAGCATACATTTGGTAGTTAGAGTTTGGGTTGATATATATATATATATATATATATATATATATATATATATATATATATATATATATATATATATATATATATATATATATATATATATATATATATATACATATATTGTATATATATTATGATGACTTGCTTATGTCAATATTGGTTGCCTATACATGATAGCCTATATTTGATTTCCTAGTGTATGCCAATATAGACATGTATATAGGCATATAGCCCTATATGAGTGTGCCTATGAATGATTGCCTATACTAGTGTATACAATATGTGTATTGAATATATATATATATATATATATATATATATATATATATATATATATATATATATATATATATATATATATATATATATATATATATATATAATTGTGTGTTGATAGCTTGTATAGCATTGTGATGGTATGTGAATGCTAGGATAGACATGGTTAGGCTTAGTGAGATTTGTTTGGGTTAGGACTTGACCTAGTCGACCTAGTTTGACTAGTGTAGTTGACTCGAGTTGACCAAGTGTTGACTTTAGTCTAGATTGACCTAGAAAGCATGTAGAAGCATTATACATTTTATTTATCATCCCCTGTATACATCTTGACTTGTGTTGCTCTGAATAGGAGTCAGATACCTCATCTCGGACAGTATATTATCACAGACATTCAGATATCAGGCGAGTACATTCTCTGATCATTTCATAACTTGCTTATGATTATATTCTTGCTCTAGATTACCTTACTTGATGCTGTCATAATATTATCACGGATTGGTACTATATGGATCCCTACATTGAGATGTTATCTCCCTCGGAAGTATCGAATATTTCATGTCATGTGTTTCATGTACATCATGTATTTCTCGCTCTCATGTTATTCATGTATACTCATGTGCTTCATATACGTTCATGTACGCTCGTGTACTCTCATGTGCTCTCATGTACGGCCATGTTTTTCATGTGCTTCATGTGTAACCTATACTTCATGTGTACCCCTTTATGGGCCTTCATGTGGAATTCATGTGCACTCAGTTCTGAGCACTCATATATACTTCATGTGCACCCATCTATGGGCTTTTATGTGAAAATCATGTGCGTAACATAACTTGTCTGGATCCTTGTGTATTGATTGGGGTATAGGGGAGTATAAGTAGTCATGTGAACAATTCCAAAGTAGTATAACCATGTGAGCCTCTTTAGTATATTCATGTACAAATCTAGCCGTTCACATGTCGACCTTGTACTCTTTTGTATGTTTATATTTTCTAACCTGTTATGATCTGTGTGAGATGTATTGTGCTCGCTTCTGTCCTGACTAGACCTGTTAAAAATATTACAGAGGATGATGAGGAACCCTGCACCCCTTACTATGGAGCTTGCCTAGATGACACTCGTGACCTGGACCTTTGGGAGGTTCAGGCAGCTGCTGAGGATGATACCCATGCATAGTATAGATAGTTTAGACTGTTCTTTCTTTTCATGTCAGTTGTCGTCTTTGATTTCAGAGTTGTATTATTTTGGAGATGTTGAGACTTGTGTTTGTTAACTTTGATTTATTTCACTTCTGTTTGTACCTCAGTTTTGAGGATTCCCTTATCTATTACATCGTACTATATTCTACCTCTAGATTTGTGATTGAGTTGTACCTTCTGTGACTTGGCCTCAGGTTGGAGAGTATTTCATATTGTGTTAGTTATGTTCATGACCTAGAACAACGTTCTACCGCCGACACTGCGGCATAGGCTGGACGTACCCACTTCTCGTGTCCCTACACTGGGTGCGGGTCGTGACACATTTTTAGTGGTGGCCCATATAGGTCGAGTTTGTGTAGTGGTATTCGAACTAGAGTATCATTACATCCTGCAGTAGGATTAAGATTATTTTTGAGGTACTCAATCATATTAGGAAAAAAAAACTCTTAACTGAATTCCTGCCATCTAAATTCTTGTTGAAGATTGCTTCCTTGGAATAACTGTCCTCCCTTGAATTATCGTTTCTATCTCAGTATTGATTCCTTGTTTGATCTGTCTCCAGGATGGTAATTGAGACACGATCGCATTGCTCTGGTCCAGCAGACGCTGGTGAGAGGTCTGCCACCCCTCACCCGATTATGGACGCTGGGGCTACAGTACCTCCTGTTTATGCTCATATATGAGCGTCTGCAGCATTTGGGAGTATACCTCCACCAGTCCGGAGGTCTTTCTCCGTCATTCTGGATATGTTCCAGCAGCAGCTACCTTCAGGGACAGTGGATACGGCTCAGATGTTTTCCTTCTTCCAGCGATTCTTGGAGGCACATCAGCAGATGCAGCAGAGCCAGTCTGCTGATTTCGACAGAGCATACACGATACCCACCAGTTGGTCATGACGACAGTAGAGCTAGTGACTACTCAGCCACTGGAAGGACAGATGCAGCAGTATCAGCCGAAGACTCCAGACATCCAATCCTTTAAGAAGATAGGAACCCGAGACTTCAAAGGTACAGAGGGCATCATATACGCTGACGATTGGATAGAGCATATTGAGGAGATATTCCAATTGGTGCAGTTACCAGTTGTATTACAGATCGAGGCAGCAGCCAGTCAGATGCAGGACTTGGCCCATACTTGGTACCAGACGGACCCGAGGGTTGGTACAACCGGTCAGACTTGGGCAACCTTCAAGAAACTATTCAAGGAAAAATTCTTTTCCGATACAGCACTCGGTGCCTTGGAGGTGCAGTTCGAGAGTTTGGTTCAGGGGAACTAGACCGTTGAGGAGTACCTCGGGGAGTTCTGCCGTCTGAGTAGATTCGTTAAGGATCTTACTGAGGCCGGGAAGGCGAGGAGGTTCCGTAGGGGCTTGATCAGGAAGATCAGGTCATATACCAAGAGCAGCCGCGACGCCACTTTCGAGCAGAATCTGGTAGGAGCCATGGCAACGGAGGACGATCTTAGGCTGAAGGAGAAGAGGACGTGAGACACTCATAGAGCTAGTGGCAGTGCGGGCTCGGCCAAGAGGCCCCACTTACAGATTCAGCAGCAGTATCCGCAGCCGAGGCCCCACTTACAGATTCAGCAGCAGTATCCACAGCCGAGGCCCCACTTACAGATTTAGGAGCAGTATCCACAGCCGATGCCCCGCTTACAGATTCAGCAGCAGTATCAGCAGCCGAGGGTCTACTTTCAGCAACAGCAGTTTCAGGACCGTATAACCTTTCAGCAGGTGCAGCAGTAGCAGAGGCAGCAGTAGGATCCGGGACAGCAGCTTGTTATCCTTTGCCCTTTCTGTAAGAAACTAGGGCATGATTGGGGCAAATACAGGAAGAGGATGGGCAGATGTTTGCTTTACGGAGGATTCGATCATCGGCTGAGAGAGTGTCCTGAGTCTTTTGGACGGACAGTTCCGGGAGCAGGAGCTAGGGCTCCGGTGGGCCAGCAGAAGGGATTACCCTTACCAACTCAGCAGCAGAGGTACATGCAGCATCAGCAGCAGGCCAGAGAAGACCAGCAGGGGCGAGCTTTCGCCATGGCAATCAAGGATGCACAGGCCATTGGAGATCTTGCTGCAGGTTCCGTTCTTCTTGACTCTATTTTCGCAATTGCCTCTTATAACTGTCTTGAAATTCGATTCCATCTGTTCCTTGTTGATTGATCAATTTTGTTTTATTGTTCTTGTGATATGATTGACTTTTTTTGAGGTAAGTCATATGGGCTAGGTCACCTCAGTTATGGGATCTAGAATCTTCGATAGTCGTGTTAGCTGGCATAGTGAGGACATATAGTCAGATTTTGAATATATTTCTCGGGTGTGGGAATTTAAGGTTTTCGCTGCCAAGCATGCGGCAATGCGAAAATCTTAAATACCATGATTCTAGAGCTATGTACCTTAGTCGAGTGTTCTGTAATTATCGTAGCCTTGCTCACTAGCATGACGAAGATTCTGAGTATCATAATTTTGGACAGACGCATATGATTATCGAACTGTGTGATTTGAGACTATGATTTTGGGGTGTTGACCTAGAAGTAGTACTACCATCTTAATTTTGAGGACAAAATTTCTCTAAGGAGGGTAGACTTGTAACACCCAGTTTTTTAAATGAGGATAATTTTGATCATTATGTATGGCATTTAAATCATGATATGATTTCTGGTAATTTTAAATTATTTTAAAAACTATTTAAAATCAAGACTTGTGATTTTGATTTTTTGCTAGTGAAATACTAGAGACTGTCTAACCTAGAGCCCAACCATGTGATTAGGATGTTTTATTTGTCATTTTGGCCTGAGGGTGTTTTGGTTATTTGACCTCTTTGAATTATTTTGATATTTATTGCATTGGTAATTTTTATTTGTGACTTTTGCTAGTTGAGACTTTGGAGACTAACCTAGATGTTGATTTTAGCTATAGTGACTTGATTAGCATGGTGGGACCCTAGTCTAACTTAAGTCAACCCAAGTTAAGTTATTTTGAATCAAGTTTCATATAGAGAATAAGTGATTTAGTGCATGGACATTTGACTTAAGGA